>JAAALK010000285.1:57342568-57541642 GCA_019279435.1 Zizania palustris | reverse complement strand
GGGGTCGGGTCGGCCCAATCCGGGTACCCGGTGCAAAGACGGTGGACGCTTTGTCAGTTTCGGTGCAAAACTGACAACCTATGATTATTTTATTTTTAGGATATTAATATTTAGTTTTTAAGTCGAGAATATTTTTATTTGAGTCAATTGATTTTTCTAAGAATATTTTAGTAATTTTTGGATTTTATTTTAGAGTCAGTGTAATTTACACTAGGGGTAAATTAGTATTTTTCATGTATTAGGAGTCGCCTATAAATAGGCCCCTACCCCCCTAGGGATAGGGTGATTGTCATTTTCCCGAGATTAATTTTCAGTCCACCAATCAGTTTTCATCTACTATTCTCTCCCTGGTTTTCGATCTGCAACACGGAGGTGAACGCATGGCATTTTTTTCATTGGCCATCTGCTTTCGGCGACAGGTAACGCAGCCATATGATCTCGAGGCCACAACGTGCGCCCCCAGCGCAGCCGTCGTACGCAGCGCCATAGCTGTTTATCACGCACAGCGGTCGCAGCTTTTGGAGCGTGACGGCGTGCGCGGGGCCCACAGCGGCTACGGCTTAGACCTTTGACCTTGCATCTCAACACGATAGGGAAGGCAGTCAGCGCGGGCCTTGGCTTGCTTGTGCACGTGAAGCGGAGCAGCCGGCGCTGGCGATCAGCGCGTGGGACCCACGCACATCTTTTGGTGCAGGTAATATGTAGCATGCGGTGATCTGTAGCAGGCACTAGCTTTTTCGCCGGTGTGGCTTCTGCATCACGTTCCGCAGCACGGTAGTTCATCCACGGCGACAAGACTGCGCAGAGATACTGTTCGGCAGAGAAATCTTCAATGCTTGTTATTTTTAACTCCTATTTTTAGCTGCTTAATTAAATTAATATTTATCTATTGTTAATTAGCAGTAAATTTGTTTAGTAATTCTATAGTTAATTTTATCTGCTAGATATTATTAGTACTCACATATTTTTATTTAAATAATTTTTAATCTGATCATATAAAAAGAAAAAAAATATTATTATTAGTCGCAGTAATATCTTTATTCTAGATTTACATGAAATATTTTAGGTTTATTTCTGAATTTATTTCTAGATGATCCATGTTTTATTCAGTTGATTAGTATTTTATCTCTAAACTGAAATATAAATATTTCCGTGATTTATCTAGGAGTTTTTATTTACTGTAGTATTTCTATTTAGTTTATCTTTAATATTATTTCAATTAAGACACCGGTCATTTTTATGCTAGACAACTTTAGCTCCTGTAATTTGCTTTGCAAATATTATTTTTCTGGTTAAGTTTGTTTGGGTATTGGGATTAGGATATAGTTTAGCAAGAAATTTTTAGGCGCCCATTCACCCCCCCTCTGATCGCTATTTTCGGTCCTACAACCATCCTTCTTCTGACTTGTCATATTGCTCAAATTAGGTCATTAGTTGTGCTATCGAAGAAATATGTTTCTGAAGAAGCTTATCGAGGAGGCCCGGGTTCGTGACACCTTCACGTGCTGCGTGAACAACGGATGATGTAGACAGTCCCCTTATCCGCGACTTCATATGAGCGAAGTGCTTGAAGAATTGTCGCAGAGTTTCTCCGGCCTGCTACTTCACCTAAAAAAGACTCCCTGTAGACATCGGCGGCACGAAGGTCCCTTGAAAATTGCTTACGAATTTTTTCTTCAGCTGCTCCGAAGACTTAATTGATCCTGGTTTTAAAGAACAGAACCAACGAAGAGATACCCTTAGAGCGCAAGGGGAAAACACTTGGCCATCGTGTCTCGAACCTCTCCGTTGGCTTCAATTGCAAGAGCATAAGAGCAGGAGAATTCTCCAAGGTCTTCCTATCCGGAGTACTAGCATAGCTTCGAAGTCCTAAACTTGGGGTCAAAGAGCACCTTTTGCAAGTCTGGGTGTAGCAGAGATTCATCATCGAAGGAAGCATTCTCGGTGCTTCTCTAGACCTTAGAAGCTTCGGGATAGTAAACAAGGTCATTGTCTCGATGCACCTCCAGGATGACAGGGCTAGCTTGAGGGCGAAACCTATCGACAGCTTCCTACCTCCACCTTCCTACCTCGGCCATCTGGGCCGCCACGTCATCTGGATGGCCTTCATTTCCTCTAGAGGGGACCTTCGGGTCTAGAGAACTGACGAAATCAGTTCGGAGCACAGACGGAGCCATGGGAGGGGCTCTATATGCTCGAGGGTGAGTGTTTACTTTGGGAGTTTGAGGTGGGGGACAACGGAGGGTCCTTCGACCTCGGTAGTGTTCGAAGATCCCAATCTAGAGGTCCAAGAAGACCTTCGGAGAGGACTAGTGCCTAGGCTCCGTTTAGGAGGCATGGCGCTAGGAAAGGATTGGTAGAGAATGTAGTTTTTGTACTAAGTTCCTCACGAATGGCACCAACTGTTGGTGCAAAAGATTACGCTAATAGTTTAGTAAACTCGAAAGACTGACAACGAAGTATTCACTTATGAGGACTACCCCAAGCCTCCGAATTGGATAATAGCTTGAGATAGTTTGGAGTATATATTGAATATCTAGGTATTGATACCCCTTACAGAGCGAAGAGAAGTATTTATAGACAAGATACACTAGAAAAAGACTCATTTACCCTCGAATTACAACCGACTTAAAAGATACCATTTAATATTCTTCGTAGGGTTAAAAGGGTAAAAAACTAAGTCAGTAGTAAGAAAGTAATTCTTTTGTCCTTGCTGGCAGTACCTCTTCGGGTAAAGAGGCTCCGGGATTCTTCGTTACACCGAAGCCTTCGCGGAGGCTTTTATTGTAGAAGGCTCCGAATGCAGCGAAGCCTTGATGCTTTAGGACCTTCGGAGATAAAAGCTTCTGACTTCATTTTGTTTTCTGACATCGTTGATGTAGAGGTTTTGTCATGATGCAGAGGATGAATATTTTTCCCCAACAGCCATTTTTGTAATTTTTGTAATTCGTGTACCAAATTTGAATTTTTGAATAAAAATATTTTATTTTAAAAATAATTCGATTCTGGATGTATTACGTCCGGCCTGCCGTCTGTATCATGTGCGGCGCGGCCCAGTGCACTTGCAGGCCACCAGGGACACGAGCCTACATGCTTTGTTACAGAGAGCAATTCGAAAACGAGGCCATGAACTTTATATGGGCCCGACCAACAGTACAGTTAGTACAGCTAAAGGCTGAAGCTAGCTCAACATTTCAAGCTGGCTGAAACTGAACATTTCAAGCCTGGGGTTTGGGTGGTATTGTTTTTCAGGAACTTCAGTAGTACTACATGCTTGACAGCTTAAAATGATTCTTTTTTCTTGTCGCGAATCAGAGGCGGTCCCTTTAAATTGTTGTTGAAGTTGCGTACTACTTGCTCTCTAGGATCACCGTGCCTATCTAGTGTTAGGTACTATCAGGATTCTTGATCGGCCTTAATTTCTGAAGCTACAGATACTACGTTGGTGGTTAGCCACCAGAAATATTTGGGGTCACATGCTTAAGTTTATTAAATTACTAGGGCAGTACATTATACATTTGTCAATTTTACATTCATTCCCACTGGGCTTCCATTTTGGATCTTAGGATATATGGTTGCAATCGTGTGAAATTTTTTTGAATGGACATAATTTTGTGGCATTTGCCTTTCTATACGTGTGTATGAATTATAATACGTGGCTCAGAGTTTGATTACCATGCACTTGTGTGATTTAGGAGACAAAAGAGTTTTTTTTCTTATATAATTATTAGTACACAATGACTGGAAGCACTGGAGCCAACATGGCAATATATGCTGCTGCTGTTTTGTATAGGCATAATCCAGTGCATGCCAACTTGGCCTATACTGTGTACAGGCATCTAACTATATATATAATACGTAAATACATACATATTGTACACACATACTCGAGAGATGCCAGAGCGCTTAATTTAAGACTAGATGATCACTCAAAAAGTAGAGCAAGTGATTTATATAGATTCATGCCCCCTAAAAAAATAATAGTCCCATATCTTTTGGGGTCAGTTCTTTTGTAGCTCTGCACTTTTGGTAAAAAAAATAAGACAATTCATGGCACATGTGCATTGATTATTTGAAACTAAATGCTGTAATCATAAATAACAAGTATCACGTACCTATAAATGAAAGTTTTATTAGATGAGAGGTGAAAATATTCTCGAAAATTTATTTGAGAGCAGGTTATCATCAAATAAGGATGAAAGAAAGTGATGTGCATAAAACCACTTTCACGATTCACCATGGTCATTTTGAGTTCAAGGTGATACAAATTGACCGCTTTCAGGATTCACCATGGTCATTTTGAGTTCAAGGTGATACAGATTGACAAATGCACCCACAATTTTCCAGAATCTCCACACCCACCTTATATAGTGTGTGAGGGGTAAGACTTCCAACACTGAATCATATCCATATTTGGTTTGATATTTGAGGAATTATAACTGGACATACTTTTATTTCTAGGTTGTTTACTAATTACCATGATACCTTTATCTTAACAAATCTTATCTGTTGACTGGGCTAGACCTAAATTCAATCAAGCTCATTAAAAGTTCATTAAGGGTACCCCGGATCTCAATATCTCATCCACTGTACAACTTGACGAGAATTATATAGGATTTTCGTTTTGCTGCGTGTGAATAGTATCCAGAGCATGAAAGCAGACATGTTGTCTATATATATACGTACATGTAGAGTTCTAGATTCCAATACATGATAGCCTGGCAATTTGGCCTGAAGAGGCAGAAATCGATGGTAGTAGCTAGCTAGCTGATTGATTCTCGCTTGACAGCCATGTTTGTCTTCGGAAAATGCAAGCTTTCTTTGGGATTTAATTAACTGGAAGCTAGCTAAGCTAGTCGACTAAAGCAATTAACACCAAGTAGTTAATCTCAATCAACTGATCGACGAGAACCAACTTTTCGCCAAAGCCAATGGCTCCATGATGACGAAAGTTAAGAACGAACTTTACTGAAATTATCGATCTTAATTAGACTGCAAACTAGGAAATTCAAGCATCGTAGCAAAAAAAGGCAAATTAAAAAGACTACTTAATGAGCGGAAATGCCATTTGTAATACTAATCCAGTTTCATAGCTCATAGATCATTTAATCTATGAACTGAAACTTGGATTGGATTAACTTAATTACATAGTAGAGCGATACATTTTTGACTCCACACTTTGGCATATACCGTTGAAGTGACCCAATCATTTCATTCAGGTTTCCAATCTAAACCAAACACTATCTATATATAGAAGCAATATTTTTTCCGACGAAACTGTACGAATGGAACAAATTCAATCGTTGTTCCTTCACAAATGCACGCCCGCGATGATCTAGCTCAGTGCGCGATCCATCGATCGGCATCAACTCCACTGTTGCGGGAACCTCATGGCCGCAAGACTCGCCGTCTCCTCGAAGCCGGTGTCGTAGAAGAAGCCATACTCGTCTCCAATTCCGATTGACCCTAACCCCATCATCGGCGAGCTGTTCACCTCCGCTTGCTGGAACTGATCGAGAACGACCGAGTTGCACTGGAACGACATTGCCAAGTTCAGTAATTGCTGCTGATTTGAGCGGTCGGTTATAATCTCGTCCTGCCTCGGCACGAACCCCATCGACGACCCTGCAGTCTGCTGTTCGCTGTCGTTGTACGCGGCTACTTGGTCCGGCGCCACCTGCGACGAGGCGCCGCCAAAAGTCGGAGTCGGAGAGGTTATTGAGCTGCAGGTGTTGTCCAGCAGCTCGCCGTCCCCCTTCCGTTTCTGGAACACCCTGCAGAGCACCCAGTCCTCCTGCATGCGAAATTGGGCCAAAGTAAGCAACGGCAACAAAAATTAGTTTTGGCGGGTATAGTAGAGCAATGGATCGAGCGTATGGGAATGCTACTACCTTCGGTGGCGAATGCGGCGAGTCGAGGCGGAACTCGTGCATGACCCAGCCTGACTTGACGCCGTTGGGGGCGCGGCCCTGGTAGAAGACAAGCGTCTTCCTCATGCCGACGACTGCACGCGAGGCCGGGTTTCGTACCTCACGGTCCTTGCCGGTGGCCTTCCAGTAGCCGGTCTTGGTGGCGCGGTTCGTACGTGACCCCGTCGCGTACTTGCGGTCTCGGAAGCTGAAGAAGTACCACTCGCTCGCCGTCAGCTTTGCCACCTCTTAACAAAAATAGCGAATTAATAGTGTTAATACATGCTTGAGACTTGAGATAATCTACCATTAACAGGACTTGTAATACGATTCATCAATTTAAACAAGAGTAGGTATACCGGGGGAGTTTAGATAATTAGATTGAAGGGTGCATGCCGTATTGCGGTGAACTGAAACTAATAATTTCTGAAGGAAAAGAGATTGTTTTTTCAGAATGAAAATGAAGGAACTGAAGATGGATCCAGGTGCAACTATTACTCGTGTGATGTAGCGAAAGAAACGGGCAGGATTTAAGTTGTCATCACGATGGCGACCGAGGAGTATAGCAGTTTGCTTTCGGATCAGTTAATGTATTATTGGACGAAATTATTGTGGATTATTATTCCGTAATAAATTATGGACTTCGCGGTCATTAACTGACAGAGAAATCGAATCTTTTGGATGTTTAGGAAATTAATATACTACAAAAATTATCCGATCAGGTACGTCATAATTCACTAATTCCTTTCTTGTTCATCATTATGAGATCGATCTTCAAAGAAGAAGAACATGCTAATCAAAAAGAAAAATCATATGGATCGCTTAGTTTATCTGTCTCTCGTAATTAAGCATCAGGTCTATGAGTCTATCTAATCCGGAGACATGCTAAGAGCACTAACGATAAAACAATCTGTGCGATCCAGGGAGAGAGGGAGATCAATGAATTAACAACAGTAGTATGATATATATAGTGATTACTGATTAGTGATCACTCACCGGGAAGCTCCCATGGCTCGCGCGCGTGGAGGTCGACCTCCACCAGCGTCCCCTGCGAGGCGCGCACGTTGGTCACCTTCTTGTATAGGTAGTGGCAGACGAGCTCCTCGTCGCTTGGGTAGAATCTGAACCCCGGCGGCAATGTCGACTCAATCTCCCTCAGACCCATCCTAGCCTCCTCCCGGCCGCCCGGAGACTAGCTAGACAAGCAACCAGCAGAACTAATTAACCCCTCGCACAATCGCCTACGGATTAACCTGGAGCCAAGAAGCTAGCTATACTCGTAACAACTAAGCAGCAAATATGTATGTTGAGAGTGGTGGGAGCTCTCGCTCGAGTCCTTTTTATAGAGATGGATCAGCGAGATGCGAGATGAGGCGCCGGCGAGGGGCGGGGCCGGTCGCCCTAGCAAGGCAGCAAGCTAGCTAGCTTGCTTCGCAAACGAAAGCATCTCGATCGCTAGCTAGCCGCGCACCAGTACAAAACTAGATCGATCGATGGATCCACACGCGTGTCATGGAGCAGTGGCGCCTGGCGCGCGCGCTAGCGAGGTGTGCTAGCTGATCGGCCAGCGGGCCGCCGTGCAGTCGCTATCTATCCCCTGGCTGGCTATCTCTCCTGCATGACGGCCTGTAGCTGTACGCCTGGGCTAGCTTACGTGGAAGATTCCAACGCACCGTCGCACAGATCAATCGACGTGTTGCACGCGATGATGCTATCAAGGGCGATAGATCGATCGATCGATCGCGGGCGAGCCGGCGGCCTGACGGTCGCGCAGACCCAAGTTCACAAATCACAAGTTACCTATATGCGTCGTCTCCAAGGCCTGATTAATTAGTTGGGCTTGTATGAAATGATTTTAGTGCGGAGCTTTTATATGTAATTTGCTCTTAGTTGTAAAAAAAAAGAAACCACACTTGTATACAAAGAAAAAACAGATAAATATGGCCTGATGATTAAAAGTAAACGGAAGCACCTACAGCAAACTCCTTGGCACTTGCCAAAGGATAATTTGCTGAGCGTTTTTTAAAAAAACATTCGGTAAACATTAAACACTCGACGAAAAAATGATTAGTTCAGTGCCTCAAAATATACATTTGCCAAAGCGAGATACTAACGGGTGTCGCAACGACATGTTTGAACGAGCAATTTTTTTTTCATGTTTGCCGAGTGTTTTTTAAAAAACACTCCGCAAACCCAAAATAGTATTTGTTTTGTGTAGAACCTTGTTTCGAGTCTATGTGATGTTTGCAATTTGTTTTAAGCTCGAATTTTTTTCTACCAGCAAAATACAACATATATTATCCCATGTAAAGATTTCACATTTTTTGGGTTCAATTTTCTTTTTGTTTTAATTTATTAAGTATGTTTCTAGAATTTAAATCGAAATAGGTGAATTTTGAACAACAAGTGCCTAAAATAATGAACAAAAAATTATAGAAAAATCATATTCATATTTCTTGGTCTATTTTTACTTCTTATCCACTAAATTTAAAGAAATTTTAAAAATTTTAGATTGCGACACTAGATTGGTACCGTGGAAGCTTAATAGTTTTTTAATTTTAAAAAATAAATGAAGTCTAAAAAACATAAGACTTGTTATGGTTTTATGATATGATATATTGATGCTATGATAAAAATTTAAATATATGTCAAGATATTTGTCATGTAGAGTGTTTAGAAATTGGAGATTATCCGAGGAGGAATTATATTTTATAGTAGAAATGGGTAAAGTTTGAAAGCAAATCAATGGTTAAATCTTGATTTGAACTCTAAAATTTTTATACATTCAAAGCTCAATGTATATTACACGTTGAAAAAATTTGGTAATTTTCTATATCCGTTTGCTATTTTTAGTTAATTAAATTGGTTTCTAAGATTTTAATTGAAACATGTCAAAATTGAATCACAGATATATGAAATAATATACCAATTTATCCAAAAAAATAATAATAATATTTTAGAGTATATTTTAGGCCTTATCCACTAAATATAAATATTTTCAAAAAAAACTATTAATAAAAAAATAAAAAACGAATGTTAACAAAAATAAAAACAACTTTGCCTAGTGTCTAATTTCTCACACTCACAAATCTTGCGCACCCAAAATTTTCATTTCCCACCATCCAAAATTGAAGCACCGCGCCGTGCGTGCCTTGTGACACCCGATGAAAATTTTACCCGCCCTAATGGCCAATAAAATCTACCGTCCAGGGAGGAAAAAATCATTCCAACTCCCCGTGCCACCGACGTCGCACCGTGTCGCTGGCACCGCCTCGTTGTCCAACTCCGGCATGTTTCCATCGCCAATGCCACCTCGCTGCCCTTTTGACGTCTGGTGTCACCATGTCGCACAACGCCGCCCAGTTTCTTAGCATCGCCCCGCCGCCCTGTCGTCTCGCACCACTGCCCTCCCCACCCCATCACCCGTCGAGTCCTTTCGCCCCCTGCCCACCCCGTTACCAAGCGCTACCTCATTTCCCAGCGTCGCCCCACCCCGTGCTACCGCTCTCCCCGCCCCGTTGCCCAGCGAGTCCTGCCGCCGCTCTCCCCACCCTTTCACCCGATGAGTGCTGCCGCCGCCCGCCCGCCCCATCACCCGACGCATCATGCCGCCACCCCATCACCGGCGCCGCCCAACACTGCCCACCATGCTATGTCGGTCATGCTCTACCGCGCCTATGACGCGTGGGGCCACCTCTCTTTTTGGTTCTGTGTTTGCCGAGTGTCACAATTTGACACTTGGCAAACCTTCCGTCTCTGTCACTCACCATGAACTAACTTTATTTCGTCGAGTTTCATGTGTGACACTCGGTGAAGTATTTGTCGAGTGTACGATAAAAATACACTTGACAAATCCCCTTTTACCGATGGTGCGAAACGCTGAGTGTGGTTCGTCGAGTGCCATACTCGGTGAACCCTTTGTCGAGTTCATTATGGGCTTCACCGAGTGCTTGTGGCACTCGGTGAAGAGCATTTCTCCCGTAGTGAATGGCATGTGGTAATTGAGTCATAAGTGCATGACTTCACCTAGCTAATAAGAGGGTCAAAAAAATTTAGTGTCTACGCGAATATTATACATATATATGTTTTCTTCAATAGGAATTTAGTAAGGTCGATGATTTACTGTTGGTCTCTTAGTACTCTTTTTTAAGACGGGTGGGAAGACACCCACTGTATTTTTAAAGAGTGCGGCATCTAAGCTCGAACCCAGGTGGGGGGGGGGTGGCGCTATGAAGGGCATCAAATCCCACTGAGCTATGGCTCAGTTCGCTGGTCTCTTTGTACTCACTACGGAAACCGAGCAATTGTTGTCATATTCTTTGACGAGTACATTTCATTAGGCAATTGGTAAAGATGATTGTCAGCTAAAAACAATCGGCAAACATATTACACTCGGTGAATGCCATCTCTGTTGAATGCCTCAGGCATAGACACTTGACAAATATTTGAACACTTGCGAAAACAAAAAAATCAATGTGCATCGATGGCCTGCTGGAAAAACCAAGTGAAGCTAACATAAACTCGACAAACCCTAGTATTTGCTTAGACTCAACAAACATCTATTTTCAACTGCACCAGGATGTTGTGCCACGTGTCTCGGGGGTAGCTGTTGCCGAGTTGAGCCGGATGATTCATTCCTAGTTTGCTGAGTGCCTAACGTGGCACTCGAAAAATAGCCAAAACTAATAGCGCCCGAGGGAGCACCACGTGTTCACATGCTCTACTAGACATGTAGCACACCCGTTGATGCCAAGATTTGGTAAAACCCAGGGTCCACCAAGGATATCATATGGTCAATGAAAGTCAAAGAGAGTCTGGTTAAAGGTGATCAAAGAAGCCTGTCCGTTACAACATGGCCGGATATGAAGGAGTCGATAATACGAAGATGAAGATTATCCAGACTCTGTTAGGATAGATTACTTGGATGACAAGTCTCCGGACTATAAATATGTATCCCTTAGTTAGGTCAAAATACACAACTCTATCAAACAACTACTCGACGCATCACCACCTTTGGCTTCCTAAGGTTAACCCTATGGGATTCGACACTTAGAGCTAGGCTTCATCGTTCCGATCTCCGGCAAAGAGGTGAGTCATGCCACCCCTGACGATCATATCGACTAGGTCAGTGTCCTCGCGTCTGCATCAATTTGATCTCTTGAGGCATCGACTGAAATAGTATGGTCGTCGGTTTATCTCGGTGTATTGGCTAGGTCTAAAGCTGCATCAGTTTGATTTCTTAGATTAATGCGATTTATGTGTGGTAGCCTGAGACTTCATCGGTTGAGTCTGACATCTCTTTCTATTGTATCTTCTTCATGATGTATACCGTTCATCTAAATAAAGCGTGCCCGATACTTTGAGGTATTGTTAAGTCCATCGTGACTAGCTACTATCTTGGTTAGGTCCAATCTTGTTATTGTGATGATTTTGATGATACAGATATGTTATCTAGCATATTTATTTATTTTTGTTAGAGTACAAGACAATAATTTATCTTCAATTTAGCGTTACATTCTATCTGCTGTTGGGAATGCTCATCGACCCATATGCATAAACTACATATCTCATCAGCTAATGACGCATTCAGCCATGATCTCTCTGCCTTGGTCATCGGCCTTGTAGCCGATTGGCGTTACCTGCTCACGATTGTTCTACCCTTACTGCAGTCATCGGCTTGGCTACCGATCAGCTTTGCTAGTAATGATATTTTCTTTATTTCCTTATCAGTTACAGGGTCAAACTGATTGACACGCCTTGAACCCTTTTCTATGATTATAAGTCATGCACTGTAGTTAAGTAGATCTTCTAGGTCACGCGTGTATCAAAGTGTGACCTAAAAAAGACACCAATAACACCCCTAGGCATTATTAGATTTGGCTATTTGCCGAGTGCCACATCAGGCACTCGACAAACATGTGTCGCTTCGTCGAGTACCTGACGTGGTACTCGGCGAAACCGCCATCATGTCCCCCACCCGTTACATAGTTTGTGTTGTGTATCATGCCGGGAGTTTGGCGAAGCTAACGTAGCATTCGGTAAAGGGTTCGTTGAGTGTCCGATAAAAAATACTCGGTAAATCCATGTCCGTCAATAACAGATTCACAGAGTATTTTTCGTTGAATGTAACATTTAACAAAGCCTTCGCCGAATGCAATTAGGGCTTTGTCAACTTTATAATTTTTTTGCTAAATCATCCTATTTTATCTCTGCTTAGAGTACTAGTTAAGTGGTAGTTTTGTTTTTCGTTGCATCTTAATAGAAATGATTATTATTTGGGATGGAGGAAGAAAGTTCTATGCATGTTGTTTCAGCGGGAAAGATATATAGGGGGAATTAATTGGAGGGGCCAAAAGGAAGATGTCCTTTAATTTTAAGGTTGTTCGATCACGCATGATTAGGGATGCGTAGAGGGCGACATGATGGTGCCCATATGTGGGTGTGCATGTGTGAGGGCTGTACAAGCTTTTGTCAAGACATAAATAATGCAATTGTAATGTAGGGCCAGGGACTACGAATGATTCATGCATCGGTTTGATGTGCACATATAGCTTTGGTAGATGTTCTTGTTTCTAGATGTTTTTGTTTCTGAATGCATCTGTAGCATATTATATATTACTTCTTCCATTGTTTTATTTTTTTAATAAGTCCAAATTTTCTATTTTTTACTAATTTTATAGACTAGTTGAGTACCCTTGTGTTATAATAGAAAAAATTATAACATTAAAAAACATCATGTAAATATAGATAAGCGAAGCATGAACGCAAGAGTTTTAGTTTGTTGTAAGTAGTAGCAGTGGTAATAGACTCACAACCACTAGTTTCTTTTAAAGTGGTATAGAAAACTATATGAACACCTAGAACATTAAATTAGTTTTATTAAATTTTACCTAAAATATATCATAATATTGTATTTGTTTGATATTATAAATGTTAATGTATTTTTTATTAAATTTGGTTAAAGTTAGCGAAGTTTAATTTTAAAAAAATTCAGATGATTTATAATATGAAAAAAGACTAGTAGCTAAGAGAGGATGAAAAGTGTTCGTTGTGTTTAAGTAACAACAGTCATTTCTTAGAATAATAACAATGCATTTTTAAAAATATATCCATTACAGTGAAGTAGGGTCTATTTATTGGTTGGGAATTAGCTATAGGATTTTATATCCACCCCTATTCAGATAGATATAAGGCTATTTCACATTTACGTCTTTTGAATATATCACGGGCCTATGGGCCACTGCTGGCAAATGAGCCTATATGTTCAAATGAGCCAAACAACATAACGTTGACGTCAAGATTTGGTAAAGCTTAGAGCCCACCAAGAATGCCATACAGTCAACCAAAGTTAAGAAGAGTCTAGTCAAAGATGGTCAGAGGAGCCGATAGAGATAAAGTTGAAAAGAAGATAAATCCAGAATCGGTTAGAATATAGTACTTAGACGATAAGTCTCCAGACTATAAATTTGTACCCCTAGTTAGATTAGAAACATACATCTCTATCAAACAACTACTCGGTGCATCGTCACCCTTGGTTCCCAAGGTTTATCCTGGTAGGGTTTGGCACTCGGAGCTAGGCTACATCGTATCAATCTCCGGCGAAGAGGTGAGTGCCACCACCCCCGACGACCGTATCGACTAGGTCAATATCCTCACGGCTGCATCAGATTTATCTCTTGAGGTGAACATCGAAACAGTACGGTCGTTGGTTCTCGTTGTATTAGCTAGGTCTAAGGATGCATCAGATTGATCTCTTAGAATAATGTGATCTAGGTATGGTAGTGTGAGGATTCATCGGTTATGTCCGACATCTCTTGTTATTGTATATTTTCATGTTGTATACTGTTCATCTAAATAAAGCATGTCTGATACTTTGATATATTATTAAGATCATCGTGATTAGCTACTACTTTGGTTAGGTCTGATCTAGTTATTGTGATGATTTTCATGATATAGACATGTTATCTGGCACATTTTATTTATTTCTGTCGGAGTACAAGCCGACAAGTTATATTCAATTCAACGCCACATCTTATTCACCATCAGAAAAGCACTCATCGACCTATTTGGTAAACTGCCCATCTTATTGGCCGATGGCACGCTCACCCGATTGCTTCACCCTGGTCATCGGCCCTATGGCCAATTGGCATGATATTGCCACAAATATCCCATCCTCATCACGATCATCGGCTCGATAGCTGATAGGCTATGCTATTGATCATATTTTTCTGTTTACTTATTAGTTGCAGGGTCAAATTGATTGGCACGCCTTGAACCCATTTTTCTAAGAACGTATGACCTTCACTAGAGTTAAGAAGATCTCCCAGGCCACGCGTGTGTCAACGTGTGACAAAAAACGCACCAACACACTTTTTGGCACGCGCGGTGGGACCCCAGACTTCACCCGTTGGTCAGACAAGACTCAGAACAATAACACCATTGGGGTAACAGATGGCCGGTGTTAGGCCAATCCACAATAAATAGTCCATGTTCACTCTATGAAGATGACATCAACAAAACGGAGGGTAAACTCGGCCAGGGTTTTGCCGTGGTCGATGAACTTCAAGAAGTAGACATCGGACCCGGTGACAGGACGAGGCCAACCTTTGTACGTGTTCAACTTCCCGATGAGATAAAGAGTGGACTAATCACATTGCTACGGGAATATCAGGATTCCTTTGAATGGAAGTATCATGAGATGTCGGGCTTAAGCCAATCGATCGTAGAACATCGACTTCCAATGAAACATGGATATCGGTCGTTCAAGGCTATACGATGTAGGGTTCATAAGACCGTGTCGATATGCAGAATGAGTGTTGAATATAGTACCAGTGTGGAAGAAAAATGGGAAGCTCATAATTTGTGTTGATTTCAGAGATCTGAATAAGACGACCCCAAAAGATGAGTACCCAATGCTGATCGCATATTTTTTGGTAGATGCCTCATCAGGTCACAAGATCATCAGCTTCATGGATAGGAATGCAGGCTAAGAACCCACAACAGTTCCAATGGTGGCATCAAGCTGGTCGATGACAGAAGCATCGACCACAACCTCTACGATGGTAGCCTCAGTGGCAAGAGACACTGAAGAACTGATAGGGTTACCGGTCACATGAAGAGACATGGCATTAGGTGTATCAGGTGCCAATGGATGAGGTAAGATGATGATGTCTGAGTTCCAAAGATACAAAACAGAATGATATAGAGTAATGAAGATAAACATGAGCCGATGGGAACACTCCGACAACCGGTAGAGAGGTGTCAACAACATATGTTTGTATGGCCGAAGAAGCAATCGACGCTGACTATAAGGTAAAAATGTGAAAAATGTTAAGTGTATGCTTTGAAAGAGGATTCTACGAAAGAGGGAAGAAAGTTTACTGGATGTGGCGAAGTTCAAATTGGCGGAGTTACTAGGCTGCCCTAAGCTCTGGTAACCCAGCACACAACTACACCTGGCGCCTTGCGGTTGTGCCCTGGAGTCTTGACCCTCATTCATTTGAGTCAAGCTGTCAGAGGGGGTGCCAATGCCTAGATTGGTGGTGGATGTTATATGCCCATTGTTGGGGGAAAATACTTCACCTTTAGGACTTAGAGATTGATAGACAAGAGAACTTATCAGCTTCGAGGCTCCGAGCTTATGCCCGAAGGTGGTTGAGCTATTAAGCCGAAGAGTGCTTCGACTTGCAATCCGAAGATACCCTCCGCAGGCTATGAAGCTTCGGTGGAAAACTAAAAGTCTGATAGGATGTTTGACTTATCTACCTACTTTGGATAGATTTTACCATTTTAACCCTGTTCAGGGTACCGAATAGTTTCCACTATGTCGGTTGTAATTGAGGGGTAAATAGGTCTTTTCCTTAGACTTTTTGCCTATAAATACCCCCCTTCTTACCCTGTAATAGGTATTGAATACTCAGCTATTCAATACACAATTTCGGACTACTTAAGCTATTATCCACTTCGGAGGCTTGAGATAGTTCTCAACACAAATTCAATGTTTGTTAGTTCTTAATCTTAGAGAACCTGTTAGCGTAATCTTTACGCCAATAGTTGGCGCCGTCCGTGGGGAACCTAGTTCTAAAAGCTAGTTCTCTACTGCTGACTGCACTTCGAAGAACACTTGCGGAGGGAGCTTCGGAGTCTCAAGATTCCGTGCACCCTTCGGTAATGGGCTTCTTAGTGAAGTTCGAAGGCCTCTCCTCGCCTTCCCAAACCAATCAAAGTCCTCGTTATTCAGACCTCTTTTTCATTAGCTATGCCTCCCAAGCGGAGCCTAGCCTCGGATCCTCCCTGAAGGTCCCCTTGGACCAACGGAGCAGGACCCTCAGCTGTTCCAACAACTACCGAAGGCGTCGCTGGACGTCGAGTACCTAGAGGCCCTCGAGCTGCTCCTACGGTGCTCCAAACCGATTATGCCAGTTCCCGAGACCCGGAGCTCCCCTCTGATGGAGACGAAGACCTTCCTGAGGATGAGGCTACTCAGGTAGCGCGACTTCGGGAGGAAATGGCTAGGTGGAGGCAAGAGGCTACTGATCGCCTCTGCTCCCAAGCTTCCACCCAAGCTCCAGAAGAGCCTCAAGATGGTGGTGCTCGCAATCTTCCCGAAGCTATCCATGTCCCGGAGGATGCTGAGAACGCATATTTCGATGACGAGTCTCCGCTACATTCGGACTTTCAAAAGGAGCCCTTCGATCCTAGGTTCAAAGCCTCAAAGCCGCACAAGTATTCTGGTGGGTCTAACCCCGGAGAATTCGCTCGTTCATATGCCCTGGCGATAGAAGCAAGTGGAGGGGTGCGTAACACTATGACAAAGTGTTTTCCCCTCGCTCTCGAAGGTGTGGCTCTCCGATGGTTCTGGTCTTTGAAGCCAGGATCGATCAAATCCTAGGAGCAGCTGAAGAGGAAGTTTGTAAGCAACTTCCAAGGCACCTTTGTGGCTCTGATGTCAATGGGGAGCTTATTTCAGGTGAAGTAGCGAGCAGGGGAGATGCTTCAGGAATACTTCACGTGCTTCGCCCACACCAAATCGCAGATCAAGGTCTTGTCTACCTCTTTGGTAGTCGACGCCGCCCGCGAAGGGGTGTTGAACCTAGATCTCCTCAACAAGCTTCATCGAAAACCAGTGTCATCTGTGGCACAGCTGATGGCATACTTCGAACAGTATGCCAAGGCGGAGGAAGGCTGTCTCCGATGAGCCACAACACCTGTACCAGCCCTTCAGGAGGTGAAGATGGAGCCCTGAAGCCTCAACTTCTCCGCAACCCCTTCATGACAATCGCTTCAGCGATCACAAGCGGGGAAAGAAGCACTTCTTCTCAGAGGTGTTAAACATCACACCCTCCGTTCTGAAGGCACCTGCCAACTTTCACAAGGAGGCGCAAGGCTTCAGGGCTGGAGCACCGAAGCCCCAAGAAAGAATACCTGGCAGGCGCCAGAGCTTTTTCTACTGCGTGCATGGCGATAATAGAAGCCATAACACGAAGGATTGCAAGGCGGTATTAACCCTTCGGGGTGAATACCTAGGACGAAAGTACCGGGCGAGGTACTTTGGATCGAACCCCTCCAGCGGCACGATCAGAGCCTGTGCAAATAGTGGCCCGATCCGGTGTCGCCGAAGCCCCCATGCAACTACCGGTGGCCAACATTATGACACCACCGAAGCAGGAAGACCCCCAAGACCACGGCAAGCGAGTGGTCCTGCCCATCTCTAGAGGAGGGACCCTCGGTAACATGTCCAAGAGGCAGCGATGAGAATACGTCCGCAAAGTAGGACACATAGGGACCTCGCAATCCGCGGAGGGAATGCCCGAATTGTCTCATGTACCTATTTCCTTCACTGCCAATGATGCTATGGGGGTGAAGTTTCCCCATGCTGACCCCTTGGTCATTTCAGCAGATATAGCTGGGGTAGAAGTTCAAAGAATCCTGGTGGACGGCGGGAGCTCCGTAGACATACTTTTTGTCTAGGCCTTCGATCAGATGTGCATCCCTCGGAGGCATTTACTTCCGGCGGCCAGACCACTTCAAGGTTTCGCAGGTCCGCCTCTCGATGCCCTCGGCCAAATAGGCCTCGAGGTTGCCTTCGGAGAGGGGCCCTTGGCCAGGGTGGAAGAGGTGATCTTCGATGTTGTCGATGCCCCATATGCCTACAACGCAATTTTCGGACGGGGGATGCTGAACCAGTTTGGGGCTATAGCACATCACAACTATCTATGTCTCAAGATGCCCACGCAAGGTGGAGTTTTCACTATTTTAGGAGACCAAGCTATAGCCCGAAGAACGGAGTATGGTCACGGCTAGCCGTTGGACCCTCGGCAAGTACAAAGTGTGACGGAGCACACTGAGGAGGTTCTAGAGTCTTCGAACTCTTTGAAGGGCTTTCCCTCAAGCCAAGCCCGGAAGGTGATGTCGTCACGAAAATAATTCGGAAGGATGGCAAAGAATACCCAATATAGTTCGGCAAGGGGCTATCTCCGGAGATAGTTGCCTCGTTGGAAGAAGTAGTCAAGCAAAATTTGGATATCTTTGCCTTGACTGACGAAGACATTACCGGGGTTGATCGGAGTATCATCGAGCATAGCTTGCTTGTCAACCCGAAGGCTAGGCCAGTACGCTGGGGCTCCATAAGCTGTCTGCAGAGAGGGCAGACCTCGCTAAGATCGAAGTGGAAAAATTGTTAAGGGCTGGCATCATCAGGGAAGTAGCCCACACGGAGTGGTTGGCTAACCTCCGTTTTTGTCAGGAAAAAGGGCTCCGGCAAATGGCGCATGTGCATTGATTTTACATCATTAAATAAAGCATGCCCGCGACACCCCTACCCTATGCCCCGAATAGACCAGCTGGTGGATTCTACAGCTGGCTCCGAATTGCTGAGTTTCCTCGATGCTTACTCGGTTATAATCAAGTCTGGCTAAAGCGCGAAGACGAAGCCAAGACAAGTTTCATAACCCCATATGGAGTATTTTGTTATGTAAGAATGCCATTTGGCTTGCGGAATGCCGGAGCCACATTCTCACGATTGATAGCTAAGGCTCTAGGTCACCAAATAGGCCGAAAGTTCAAAGCCTATATGGATGACATTGTAATAAAGAGTGGTATAAAGCACCAGCATAGTCTAGACTTAGCTGAAACATTTGAGAGCCTCCGAGCATGTGGAGTCTACCTCAACCCTGAAAATTGTATATTCGGGGCGCAAAGCAGGAAAACTGCTAGGGTACTTAGTTTCGAGTAGGGGAATCGAAGCTAGCCCAATGCAGATAAGTGCACTGCAAAGAATGGCTCCACCAGAAAATTTGAAGCAAGTCCATAAGCTAACAGGACGGCTCACAGCTCTCAGCAGATTCCTGGCTAGGTCAGCCGAACGAAGCCTTCCAATTTTCAAAGCTCTAATGGGGTCCAAAAGTTTCAACTGGATGTCAGAGTGCCAGAAGAGCTTCGATGATATCAAAGAATAACTCGGAAGCCTATCGACACTTACTGTGCCCCTACCGGAAGAAACTCTCCTTCTTTATCTTGCAGCAACAGGCTCCATAGTAAGTGTAGTACTAGTAAGAGAAGTTGAGCTTAAGGGAAAGCTGGTGCAAAACCCAGTTTATTTCGTCTCAGAAGCTTTGTCCGAAGAAAAGACAAGATACTCCGAGCTCGAGAAATTTGCTTATGCTCTAGTAATGGCCTCGCGGAAGCTAAGGCATTACTTTCTACTTTCTAGTGCATAACCTAATCATTCCTACCTCGTATCCTCTTGGTGACATGCTTCGGAGCAAAGATTCTACGGGTACGATCGGAAAATGGGCTATCGAGCTAGCCCCCTTCGGAATTTCCTTCACGGCGAGAACAACTATCAAATCCTAGATCATAGCTGACTTCGTAGCAGAATGGACCCCATTTGCAGTTTGGGCTCCGGAAGAGCCCTCCGAAGGTTTATGGACAATTTTTTTCTGACGGAGCTTACCAGGCATCTGGTGCCGGAGTTGGAGCTGTAATAATATCACCGTCAGGGCAAAAGGCCATGTATTCTACGAGGCTCAATTTTAAGACCACCAATAATATCGCATAGTACGAAGGAATCCTGCTAGGCCTCCGAAAGGCAAAGGCACTTGGAGCAGGAAGGATAATAATTAAAACAGATTCCCAAGTCATCGCAGGGCATGTTGACAAAAGCTTTCAAGCAAGGAACCCACATCTGGCTAAGTATCTGGAAGAAATCCGCAAAACATAAGCAGTATTCAAAGGATTTTCTGTTCGAAGTATCCCTCTAGCAGATAATCAACTTGCAGACATTCTAGCAAAGGCTGCAGCCGGAGCATTGGATCTCCCGGAGGGTGCTTTCTATGAAGAACTAGTCAAGCCTACAGTAAATCAATTACCCTCCGCAGAAGTCCTTTGCATCCCAGCTACAGATTGGCGGGCTCCGATAATGGATGTATTGCAAAACAGCACAGATTCGTCAGAAGGTCTGGATTTCTGAAGGTTGCAAGCAAGGGCTCGAAATTATAAGCTTGTCAATGGAGTGTTATACAAAGCCGGAGTTTGTGCTCCTCTACTCCGGTGCATCTCACAACCCGAAGGCCAAGATATACTTCGGGACATTCACAAAGGTTTATGTGGAAGCCACCTAGCCCCAGTGCTCTAGCAGGAAAGACACTGCGGCAGGGGCTCTACTGGCCGACAATTGTAAGAGATGCGGAAGAGATGGTTCGAACCTGCCAAGGATGCTAGTGGATGGGAAGATGAAGCCACCAGTGCACCAGTACCACTTCAAGTTATTGCCCCGGTATGGCCAATGGCGCGATGGGGAATGGATCTCATCGGCCCTTTTCCAATGGCAAAAGGCAGCTTGAAGTTTGCAGTGGTAGAAATTGAATATTTTTCTAAGTGGGTCAAAGTAGAACCCCTTACTGCTATCACTTCAAGAAATGTGCAAAATTTTTTCTGGCAAAATATTATATGCAGGTTCAGAGTACTAAGGGAGCTCACTGTGGAAAATGGAACCCAGTTCGAAGCTGAGACATTTAAAGAATTTTGTGAAGAACTGGGCATCAAGTTATGCTTCACAGCAGTTCGCCACCCACAATCCAACGGAGCCATCGAGCGAGCCAATGGGAATATTCTCTCCGGTCTTAATCAAAGGATTGTCGGGTTGTCCAAGGGACTATGGGCCAAAGAGCTCCCTAAGATTTTATGGTCCATTCGGACCACTCAAGCCAGGTCCACAGGCTTTACCCCATTCAGGCTGCTATTCGGAGATGAGGCCATGACTCCTATAGAGCTCAGAGGTGGATCCCTTCGTGTAGTAGAACCTGGAGATGAAAATGAGAGAAACACTTCGCTAGACTTGTCAGAAGAAACAAGGCTTCGAGCTGTCGCCAATCTGACGAAGTACCAAGACCAAACAAAAACATGGTATGACCCAAATATAAAGTTGAACGAGCTTAGGCCAGGTCATTTAGTTTTGCGAAGTGTAATAGCCCCAGGGAAGCTAGGAAACAAATGGGAAGGACCATATATTATCCTATGCTCAGGGCGCCCTGGATCATTTAAATTAGCTAATTTAGAAGGGGATGAGTTGAAGCATGCATGGCATGCGGAGCATCTTAAGCGTTATTACGCTTAGGGGCTCCTTGTAATCAATTGTAAAATTTCCTTTCTAAATAAAGTGGAGGTTCGAATCTTGTTTGCTCTTGGAATATCCCTTACTCCCGGTGGACGCATCAGGAGAACGAAGATGCTTGCGGAGACAAGCATCTTTCTAAGGACCCGGGCAACGGCCTTTGAACCATTGGTTCAAGGGATCCATTGCCAGCTTACGAATTCTAGGCTCCGGCTTGTTAGGATCCGTAGAAGAGTCTAAGGACTTTAAAAGAACAGATTTCCGGCCTCCGGGTTCGAAGCATCTGTAAAAGAGCTGAAGGTGGCCAGCCTACAGATTCCAGGCTCTGGCTTGTTAAGATCCGTAGAAGAGTCTAAGGACTTTAAAAGAACAGATTTCCGGCCTCCGGGTTCGAAGCATCTGTAAAAGGAGCCGAAGGTGGCCAGCCTGCGGATTCCAGGCTTCCGGCTTGTTAGGATCCGTAGAAGAGTCTAAGGACTTTAAAACAACAGATTTCTGGCCTTTGGGTTCGAGGCATCTGTAAAAGAGTCGAAGGTGACCAAGCAATAAGGTTTCAAGGCTCCGGCCAATGAGACACTTTTAAAGTCCTAAGCGACTAGTATAGGAGTTTGCAAGTATAAATTCAGCTCCGAAACTTACAAACATCATAATACGAACGTATAGTTCGAAGAACTCTACGAAAAAGTAAAGTATGGTTACTAAGTGTTGTGCGAAGCATCAGATTGTTATACAAATCATTGTGTCCGACGGACCCTATATCAATGCTTACGGTCCCCCACCCACAAGGAGGGGCAGGAGAGTAAGGAACAACAAGATGCTTCCGAAGCACTTCATATTAATTTAATAATCATACTTTTACATCAAGAGAAATTTTGGTCTAAGCCTAGATAAAATCGGAGACCCATCCGGCCTCTAGAGCTACTTCTAAGGTTACTTCGACCTCCGGAGCTCGAAAGCCATCGAGACTGTCTTTTTAGTTCGAGTGCTTCTTTTCTTCTTCGAAGCTCGCAGTTTCTTCTGCTCATCTTGAAGTTCAGCCCAAGTCAGAAGCCTTTCGGAGTTAGCCTCCGCAAACTCTTTGGCCTAATATTCCGAGTCAGACCAATCTACATACTCGGAGGATGAAGATGTTTTTTCCTTTTCCTCTTCTTTGATATAAGTTAAGACTTCGTGGCAAACTTCGGGTGCTATCTCTCCTTAATCTCCGCGAGGAACAAAGAAGCGTGAGCGGCGGTAAGGCCTTAAGCTTTCAAGGACTGACCACTGTTGACGGAGCCCTTCGTTAGTTTACAGTATTTCGAAGTCAGGCTCCGAAGGACATGGCAAAACCTAAAATAATAAACATTCAAACAAGTTCATCGTTTATAAACTTTTCGTTCATTGATCCAAGGGGCTTTACAAGATTTCTTATACATATTTAAACGCCCTATAAGACTAGACCTGCTGGTCGGTAAGCGGAGCAGGAGGTGTCAGAGCTGGTGAAGCTAGAAGCGAGGCCTTGTTTGCGCTTGCTTTTGCTGATGAGCCTCGTCGATCCAAGCTTTGGGTGCAGCCTTATGGTCCGTTTTCCAGATTGACCGGAAAGCTTCCCAAGCCGAGGCTACATCCTGTGAAGGACGCAACAAGCTCTCAGTCGGTGAAGCCTGAGGGTGTCGAACCCCTAACCGGAGCGACGGAAATCCCAAGGGATTCGAGGTGACGGAGGACTCCGATTCCAGCACATTGTCCGGAGATCTCTCCGTACCGGACACCGGAGCCCATCATCAGCGACGTCGCCACTTGATCGCTGCCTGCCGGAAGCTTCTCCACCTCCGCTCGGAGCACCAAGAACTTGGCTTCGGCTTCTTGGGCCGAAGTTCGGAGCGTGCCACTGCTCTGCTGTTCGACCCGAAGGGCTTCTTCGGTGGCGGCCCTAGCCCTCCGTTCTTCAAGGAGATCTTCCTCCAACTGAAGTGTTTTGTCTTCGGAGTCTTTGAGTGCAGATTGGAGGGTGGTAACCTTTCTCTTGAGCTAGTTGGTTTCAACTTCGTTGGAAGTCGCTGCCGCTCTAGCAAGGACAGATTGCTGCAAGAATAGCAAGTAAGTACCAAGTAGTTACATTTGTCAATTAAAGATATTTGTGGTACTCTGTATACCTGAAGGGCAGCCCTTTCGAGGGCTAGATTAAGCTCCAGGGGCTCTGGCTTTGCTCAAAACAGAGACCAAGTCAGAGTTTACGACTTCTTGGCCTTTCTCCACCAAGGGCTGCAGAAGCGCCCAGAGGCCCGTTCGTTGCTCCAAGAAGGTAGCCAACAAAGGGAGCCAGGACAAAGCCTGGTGGTCATCTGCAGTCGCCTCTTCTTCTGAGTTACTTGCCGAAAGCTTGTTGGAAGAAGGCGTTGTCATCGGGGCAGGAGGGAGTCCAAGACTTGTCATGCTTTTTCCCCTTCCTGGTACGAAGGCCGGAGGAGCGACTTTGGCGGAGGTAGATCGTCCTTTGACTGGTGTCCCGTCGGCCGAAACCACTTCAACGGAGATGTCTCCTGCTGCCGGAGCCGGGGCATACATTGGAGTCGTGGTGTCCATCAGAGCCGCAACTCCGGGAGAAGCTGGAGCTTTGTCTGCGGCCGGGGGTACATTACCCTTCGACGCACCTACAACATTGAGGTACTTGATGAACATTTGTGGGTAATAACTGTTGCAGGAATTGACAAAGGCAAAAGTTTCGAAGTCTACCTTCGGAGGTGCCTTGAGGTAAAATTGTCGGGTCCTCCAGGACTTCGTACATCCGAAGAATCTCATCGAGGTCGTCCCCCGAAGTCCTCTCC
Source organism: Zizania palustris (assembly GCA_019279435.1). Taxonomy (NCBI): domain Eukaryota; kingdom Viridiplantae; phylum Streptophyta; class Magnoliopsida; order Poales; family Poaceae; genus Zizania; species Zizania palustris. Next base: position 57,517,313 of record JAAALK010000285.1, on the reverse strand, counting down.
AGGTTAGCCGCTGCCGGTGGCTCGACCTCCGTTGTTATCACCCCAGCGACGGGTGAGTTGGGGATAGCTGTTTCCAGCTCCGAACTCATGGCGACAGGTGTAGGAGTGTGCACCGTGTCCGCCTCTGCAGCCTCCCGAGCAGAAGATCCAGTTGTGGCCACTGCTTCGTCATCGTTGCCATCCAGAAGATAGTTCTCAAAGTCTTTTGCCAATTGGGCATCAGAGCCCTTGCTTTCGGAGCCTTTGTTCCCAGAGTCATCCGAAGCTGAGCTCCGAATGCCCAGGGATGAGGCAGAGGACGCTGGGGTCAGCTGAGGAGGAATTTTGGCTATTTTCTTCCCTTTCTTAATGGGGTCTTCCCGTCTTTCTTCGAGGGCTCGGCGACGGCTTTTCTTTTCTGGGGGGCTGCTCCGGTTGGGTTAAAGTCTGGCAGAGGAGGAGGCACCATTCTGAGGGCCCCCCATACTCTGTTGGAACGTTCCCATCTCCCCACGAGCTCTATTCTTTTTTGCCTTTCGGCCACCGTAGGGGCCCCGGTGTAGGACCGAAAGTAGCGACCAGAGGGGGGGGGGGGTGAATGGGCGCCTTAAAAAATTCTTTCGAATCAATGGCCTGTTCCCAAATACCCAACGCACCTCAAAAGACTACGCAGCAGAAAATAAACAAAAGGCCTAAGTCTAAAGGTTTCTAACCTAGAAGCAAATGATTAGAACTGTGACTTATTAAATAAGTGCAACTAGGCAGATGAACATGGTGTAACAGGCCTAAACTTCTCAATGAAATGATCTAAGTATGTGTAAGATGAAAAGAGAAGTTACTGTCCAAATTTGTCTCCTGTTCGGAACTTGGCGAAGCCCCCTTCGCACGTCGAGGTCTGCTTCGGAGGTTGGTGATGGAGCCTGTCCGAGATGCCGAAGGTGTCACGGTCTAGCCTAGTTCGAAGTGGCAAGTTGCGAAGTGTACTTTGGAGCGAAGTATGACAATGCCGGAGCCTGGTTCGAAGTATGTACTTCGAAGTCAAGGCTTCGAACACAGCTTCGAACCAAGAGCTTTGGAGCAAAGAGATAGAGTCGGAGCCTGCATCGAAGTGTGCACTTCAAAGACAAAACTTCGAACACAACCTTGAACCGAAAGCTTCGAAGCAAAACCTTCGAGCAGAAAGCTTCGAACACAACACTCAAAAGGACAACCTTCGAATAAAGAAGCGAAGTCTGTCACACGACAGAAAATCAAGTCCGAAGCCTACACTCTATCTTCGAACAGAGAAAGCTTCGGAAGGAGAACCTAAGGTTGACACGCCACAAGGAAATCAAAACGAAGTCTATCAGAAATGACAAGCTTCGAACCCAACTTCGAAGCCTACCGAAGTGTGGACTTCGAACAACTAGATTCGGAGTATGTTGTTCGAAGTATGCGATCCTGTCCGTTCAGAAAAATACTTCGAAGCTTATCAACACAGACCGCACACCGAAGATCGAAGATTGAGCGAAGCCTTCGAAGATGTTAAGTCGCAGCCTGTCTCACGGAGCTGAGGGGCTTCGAACAGAGAAAGACTTCGCCAGAGACACAGCCAGAAAAGGTAATAGACCCTGTCAGCTTCGATCAAAAAGCTGTGCAGTAGAAGGTGAAAAGCTGCACAGAACACTGTAGCTGCAGGGAAGTAGTACTACTTGCAATGGAAGAACTAGTACTACTGGAATGAAGAAACACACCCAGCCGAAGCCTCCAAAGCCTCAAAAATCACGGGAAAACTTGCTATGCTAGTGAAATGCAGCCATTTAAAACCTTTGCAGATGCAGCACACAAAGAAATAGGGCATTTACTGCAACATTAAAATCAAAGCATTAAACACAGGGGCACAACTTCCTGGCGGCGCAAGCAGGGAACCAGAGAAGAGAGAGGCAAGGCAAAAGACAAAAAGTGACCCAATAGAGAGGATTTGATTTCAGCCAAAAGGGTAGTCCAAACCCTAGGGATTGGGGTCCTATTTATAGGCTCCCAACACTAGGAATATTCTACCAGCCCCTTAGGGTTTTTTACAGACTCAAGAATAAAGAAAAAGACTCTACTGCCCTTAGGTATTTTTACAGACACGACTGACTGACTGTGGGCCTAGAGTTACAGATGACTTATCCGGAAGCTAAGTTTTCGTAGCGACTACGGCTTCTCTTCTGGACAGTCGGATACAGAATCAACGGTTGTCAGTTTTGCGCCGAAACTGACAAAGCCTCCACTAGCTTTGCACCAGGTACCCGGATTGGGCCGGCCTGACTCCGCAGCTCTCTCAGCCCGGCAATCACTCACCGCCCGTGTACCTGAGTCAGTCCTGGTCAACAGCCCAGTGGGTCTTCTACTGCTTCTGGCCCATGCACCCGGATTGGGCCAGCCCGAATTCGCAGCCTCCTCTGCCCGACAGTCGCTCGCTGCCCGTGTACCTGAGTCACACGCGGCCCATGAAACAGCAGATCTCCTCTCTTCTTCAGTCCTCTTTGACTATCGTTGACAATGACTCATCACTTCTGGAGCCATGAGGCCCACGCTATTCAGCATGGCTCCTCAATCTCCCCTTGATGAGTGTATTGTCAACACTCCTCTTTTCTCGGCTCTTCAGCACCTGTGAACACATGTGGAAACACGAAAACAAAAACACAAGAAAACAAAGAAGAAGAAAAATAAGGTAAAAGTTTAACCCTAATGACCAAAAGCCAAATAGAAGCAAGAAACGGTCATTATGGTTAACCAAAACGTAAAAGCTCAAAATGAGTGCGATTTCAGAATAACAAGGATATCGACAGAGTAAGAACTCCCCCTTAAACTCTGATCCCAAATTTTCTCCCCCTTGTTGACAAGTGAACTCATCAAGCACTCAATAGAGACACAAACTCCCCCTGAAATGCAACTCCCCCTCAAAAATGCAGTGAATTCAACTGGAGTGCATAAGGAGTGTAGAAAGCATGCTTCTTAAATATGAGTGACTGCAATTACAGCATCTAACAAGTATAGCAAAAGAGATACTGTCTAAGACACATGGCATGATCAGTGCAACAGATGATATCTAAAGAAAGTCATTAGCACGCATCTTTCAGTTTTTGCAAACAAAAAGCATTACCACATTTTCCAGTAAAACAAGCAAGGTAAAACATGAGATGCAGAGGCTAACTGATATCTACCAAGATAAGCATTGTCCAAACCAAAGTGCTTCAGCAAACTTGTTATCTTTTAAATGTTCAGGCTTCTTCAATTTTCCTTTTTCATCTATGCCAGGGGTTATTTGCATGTCAAACCTTATGCTGACCGACCAAGTCAAGCCTAGGCCAGAACTGGACCATCAGAAGCTTAAGACATTGGTCTTGGCATACACTACACTGTCCTAGTTCATACCCAAGTGCTATGGTATGCAGTCCAGAACAAATGTAATGCGACAAAGCAAACCCACCTGGATCTTTTCAAGATATGCATAAAAAGGCATGGAATTTTCATTTTTCTTGATTTGTCATCATTTTTATAGCACGTATCCATGTTTTAAAGCAGAAAGATGTCCAAGTTGCATATGTGCATCTAAGTCAGAAACTAGCTACAAGGCATATAACAGATAGCAAGAACATTCAGCCTACGCATGCTAGTTACCAGAAGCAATGGTGATTAAGTTTTCAAGTTTAAAGCATAAAAGCCATGCATATGACAGATATCAGACATATCATTTGAACTGAAGCAAAGCATGATCATCGACAAGTAGTCAAAAGCATGTACCAGCTAGAATAAGTAAAGCAGTTCAATCATATAACAGAAGCATCTCTAAAGTGTGATATGTGAATATGCAAGGTATGAACACACACAAAAAGACTCAAGAAAAGAGTAAAGAAGAAAGAAAACTGACGCAAAATATCCTAAAAAGGATACACAACACCCAAATCCCCTCGTAAATGCTAAAAAGTAGACTGATCTAGGGGTTTGGTGAAAATGTCAGCCAACTGATGATGGGTATCAACATGAACAAGGTCAATAACACCTTTCTCATATTGATCCCGCAAAAGTGAAAGCGCACATCAATGTGTTTTGTTTTTGAATGGAGACATGGGTTTTTCCCTACACTAATTGCACTGGTGCTGTCGCAAAACAAGGGAACTCTGGTAGGAAAGAACAACCCAAAATCTCGCAGAGTGGAAATCATCCAAACCAACTGTGAGCAGCAGCTAGCAGCAGCTACATACTCAGCCTCTGTGGTCGAAAGAGCAACTCCAGATTTCTTTCGAGAAGACCAAGAGACAAGAGAAGAACCAAGAAACTGGCAAGTACCGGAAGTCGACTTGCGATCCAACCGGCACCCACCAAAGTCAGCGTCCGACAAGCCAGATAGATCAAGAGATGATGATGCTGAATAATAAAGACCAAGATCAGGCGCATAAGTGAGATACCTGAAGATGCGCTTGACAGCCTGCCGATGAGATGCACGTGGTGAAGACTGGAAGCGCGCGCACAGTCCCACGGCAAACTGTATGTCTGGCCTTGTCGCCGTCAAGTAAAGCAGCGAACCGATCATCCCTCGAAACTCCCTTTCATTGACCTTGACACCGCTCTCATCCTTGTCCAGACCCCCAGAAGTGCCCATCGGGGTCATCTGCGGCTTCAATTCACCACCAAAGTCAAATTTCTTTAACATATCACGAGTGTACTTACCTTGGTGGATGAAGGTGCCGTCCTTGGTCTGCTTGATCTGGAGCCCTAAGAAATACTTGAGCTCACCCATGAGGCTCAACTCAAACTCACTGTGCATCTGCTCAGAGAACTTGGACACAAGAGAATCAGTAGTACCGCCAAAAATAATATCGTCCACGTAAATCTGAGCAACTAAAAAATCTGAAGCATCTCTGAGCAAGAAAAGAGTCTTATCCACAGAACCCATCACGAAGCCCTTCCCCAACAAAAATTGCTTCAACCGGTCATACCAAGCCCTGGGGGCTTGCTTCAACCCGTATAAAGCTTTGTGCAACTTAAAAACATGTCGAGGAAACTTAGGGTTCTCAAAACCGGGGGGTTGCCTAACATAAACCTCCTCTTCTATGTACCCATTCAGAAAAGCACTCTTAACATCCATTTGAAAAAGCTTAAAACCCTTCGAAACGGCAAAAGCTAGAAGAATACGAATGGACTCAAGACGGGCAACAGGAGCGAAGGTTTCTTCAAAGTCAATACCTTCCTTCTGGCAATAACCCTGGGCAACTAGTCGAGCCTTGTTGCGCACCACAACCCCATCTTCACCTTGTTTGTTCTTGAATACCCACTTGGTGCCTATGGGGTTGCATCCTGATGGCGGCTCAACTAATGTCCAAACCCGATTGCGGACAAAATTTTCAATCTCTTCTTGCATAGCATTAATCCAATTAGAATCAGAAAGAGCATGAGAAACGTCTCTGGGCTCAAAAGATGCAACAAACGCAGATTCAGCAAACACAGCGAGAGAGGCAGAAGAACGCAAAGTTCTCTCAGTCAGATCACCTATGATGAGCTCTGAGGGATGGTCACGCTGAACTGCTCGGGTTCCCTGGTGATCTGAAGTCACCTCACCGGAGTCAGCAGCTGGCACCTCTGGACTCGACTGAGGGGGCTCGATCGATGTGGAAGAAGTGATCAGAGGTCCGCCCTCATCCTCAGTCGAAGTCTCAGAAGGTGTGGGCTCTGCGGGGGATGCAGAAGGCCCACCCTCATCAGCAACTGGAGTATCCTCATCTTCCTCGAAGATGGACTCTCTGAGCTCATCATCACCAGAAAGCTCAAAAGAAGGAGTCAAAGAAGGCAAGGACTCATCAAAAGAAACCTCACAAGTCTCGACAAGCAGCTGGGATTCGAGGTTCCAAATACGGAAGCCTCGAGAATGCAATGCATAACCAAGAAAAACACCATCCCAGCAACGAGACTCAAACTTGTCCAAATGCCCTCCCTTCTTGAGCACAAAGCACTTGCAGCCAAACGCTCGCAAGTGGCTCACCTTGGGCTGTCTGCCAAACCGCAACTCATATGATGTCTTACCAAGGTAAGCTCTAAGAAAAATGCGGTTGGCCAGATAGCAAGCCGTGTTCATGGCTTCAGCCCAAAAATGCCTAGGAGTCCTGTGCTCATCGAGCATCGTCCTGGCCATCTCGACTAGCGTGCGGTTCTTTCGTTCCACAACGCTGTTCTGTGGGGGAGTGTAAGGAGAAGAAAACTGATGGTCCAGACCCTGATCACTACAGAAGCTACGTTTCAGTTTGTTCATGACCTGATCTTGAAGTTGAAGAATGAGAACAATGGTCGAATCCGAGCAATTCGCTCCGACAATGGCTCTGAGTTCAAGAACTCTCAGTTCGTCAGCTTCTGTAGTGATCAGGGTCTGGACCATCAGTTTTCTTCTCCTTACACTCCCCCACAGAACAGCATTGTGGAACGAAAGAACCGCACGCTAGTCGAGATGGCCAGGACGATGCTCGATGAGCACAGCCGGTCCAACTAGCCATGTAGGCCTAGTCAGACCGGCCTAACCCGAGTCTGATTTTATTTAGCTGATTTTGGGTAAATCTTATCCCTAATCAGATTCTAACGACTTAGGTATGTTTTTAAGTAGATTAAAGCCCAAGAACGTTGAGACCAACCCCTATAAATATAGGGGCAAGGCCGATTCAAGGATTATCTTCAATCCAACACAAGATCAAACCCTAATTTCCTTGAATCCACTTTTACATTCCAATCTACCTTCTATTGAAAATAGAAAATGGCATTAATGGCCAGATTGTCAAGATGTTAAATATTGGTAATTTTGGGCCAAAACTATGCATGTTCTGGCATGGGCCAAAGCCCTGGAGTGTCAAAGGCCCATCCGCATGGGGCTTTGGTTGCCCCTTTGGCAGCCTGCTCTGCAGGCCAGCTTCGGCCCAAAGGGCCCCTACGGCGGCCTCCTTCACCAATAGACTTCTGCCCGAATTGCCTACTTCGACAGGCGTGCCGAAGGCCCAATTTAGGGTAGGACTTGGGAGTGAATCTATTAAGGTTCAGACTGTTTTGATCCCTAATAAAATCTTATCAATTTTAGGTCGAATCCTAATTAGGTTAGAGTTAGAGTTGTAGCCAGTTGCGTCAAGACTAGCCCCTATAAATATAGGGGTGAGGCCGATTCAAGGATCAATCTCCACATATCAACTGAAAACCCTAGTTTTGAATCGCATTACTTCAAATCTACTTTTCGGCCCTAGATCAGTCCATCTTCGTGGGTTTGCACTGAAAGCCCTCCGTTGGCCACGCCGTAATTGTGGTAAGCCTTGTTGATTCACTTGTGAATAATCCGTTAATCTATGTAATAGATTGCTACCGCCTTGTTGGTTCACCTATGAATCATCCGTTAATCTACGTAACAGATTGCTACCCTTCATTCTATCTATTTCCCTGTTACTACACTTGGTAATTTGGTCTCCAGACCGAATTGGCACTAGATCTTTGTGTTTTGCAGAGTTTACATTCAGAGCTCCTTCACCAAGGATTTTAACTCCAATCTGATATCGGAGAGGTGATCTTCAGAGTCAAGATTTTAGTGTCGGAGCACCCTTCGGCGGGTCTTTGCTTCATCCATCCGTGCCGGATCCATGATGGCATTGTCGGTCTGGTCAAATTCAGCGTGCCAGAGCTACTTCGCATCGGAGTTACCTCGAAACAAAGCTGCTCCTGGACACTTCACATTGGACCTCGTCACACCAGAGGCTTCACGCTGAACCCAGTCGTTCATAGGCGATTTCACGTCGCGATCTGTTCGGAGCCTATCTTTGGTCAGATCGATCTGAACGCCGAAGGTTATCTTTGGTGCATGCTTCACACTAGATGCTAAAGGCCTCTCTTCGATAACCCTTCGCACTGTATACTTCGAACCAATCAGGCTTCGTTTGGCCGATTGGGTTATTTTACCTACGCACTTCGGCTAATTGGATTATTTCTGTACAATCTGATTGCTTGGCGACTTCACCCGCCTTGCCAGTATTAATGGTAGTCGGACCGTGATGTCAGCACTGTGTTACACTTAGGCTTGTCCCTAAGTATTCACATGTTTTGGGATCGTCGAACCGGCCCAAGTGCGTGGGAATGTTTTCGTGTCAAAACCTTCCTTGCCCTAGGATTAGCCAAGTAATGTCCAAATTTGTGGGCACGCTTTCTATCTGACCGATGGTAGGTGACTAGTCTGACCATGGCGTGCCAAGTCATCATCCTGTTGCTGACACCCATCGGTCTGACTGATAGTGCTTGGTTGGTTTGACTGACTGTGTGCAGCCGGCCTTGGTCGCCCTTTCTTCGCTTGTCGGTACGACCGCATGTGCCTCCATCGGTATGACTGGCCTAGCTTGGCTGGTCTGACCGTCCTATTTTTTGTTCAATCGGCCTTCATTGGCCGATTAGATCTAATTCCCCTCACTTCGGCTAATTGGGTTATATTATGGTAATCTAATTGCCCAGTGACTCCACCCTCCCTTGTCACCATCAAAGGTCGTCAGAACGCGACATCGGCGTCGTGTTACGCTTAGGGCTATCCCTAGGTATCCACATCCTTTTGGATCGCTGAATCGATGTCAGTGTGTTGGCGCTTTGATTGGTGGATTTTGGTGTCGACAGCAGATGATGACCAAATTCCTGCCAAAACCCTTTGACATAGCTCGTCTCAGCAGAAGGACAACCGCACTAGGTTTCGCCGATGCTCCAATGCTTGGATTACATAGACCACCTTTCGTGCCATCATGTCTAGTCGATAAAAAGGAAACAAGGTGTCCTTTCTTCTCGACTCTCCTGACCCATCGTTTGGTGCATCCTGCTAAATTGAACTATATTCTAGGTTAGGCCTTACCCACTAGATTTTTGGCTTGTACAGGAAATGCTTTTCCACACATCCCAAAGACTGGTCCTTATAGTGCCCCGGGTGCTAACAACCCATGCACTCGCTTTCACCCGGAAACCCACGTATACCATTAGCTTAAACATTTTCCAAACATTTGCTTCCATCTTTTAGAACCATGAGAAGAGATAGATATGGGGACATATAGAAGAATAAAGTAGCCAATCTAGTCTACAACTCTTTTGTAGAAATACTAAGAAGGTGTTCCAATACATGAGCACTAACTAATATTGTAGTATTCAGGGTGACAAGGGAAAATGGATCAAAAGAATGACATGGGTCTACGCAATAAGGTCAAGGGATCTAAGTAAATATAACTATAGGTTTTAATTGGACTAATGCAATTAATTACTATGTGTGATAGCAATAACTAATTTGGAAACATAGGTTCAATATGTTCAAGGTATATGGTGTGACTTGCCTTGCTCAACAAAAGACGAAGACGACTCCTCGATAGCTTCAAGCTCTAAAAGCACGCAAAATGAGGAAAGCACAATTAAAAGGAGGAAAATAAATAGTACAATTCATGAAATTAAATTAGTTCATTTTGTAGAGCAAAATGAGAGGAGGAAAATGTAATTTGAATGGATGAATTTGGAGTTAGGAGCTGAAAGATATGAATATTTAATGTTTGAAACAATTCTGGAATTATTTTGAACTGAAAAACAGAAAAAGTCCATGGTAGATTGAGTACATGGTGAACCCACGCACATGCACTATGAACCAGAGCGACGAGAGGCGTCGGATTGAGATCCAGCGGTGGGGCGCGAGGCAGGTTGCTTTATGTGAAGATCAATGGCCACGATTAAAACGCCGTGAACTGGTATGCATCCACGCACCAGAGCGAGCGATGCCATGGATTTAATCTAGGCTGCATGATCTCGATCGGATGGCTAGGGTCCAATCTGCCACGTTGGCACATTGCCATCGGTGACCAAGTGTGACGGCAAGGCTACCGGTGATGGTGAGCAGCAGCTAGGCAATCTAAAGGCACAAATAAAAGCAGAATAATGCGGGGGTCACACTGGTACCTGAAGCACTGATCTGGTGATGATGGACCGTGGTTGGCGTCAAGTGAAGGAAGATGAAAGGCTTCGAGCTGATGACTCTGGTGAGATTCGGTGACGGGGAGGCCGAACAGGGTTGATGCCGTGGATGGGGAGGTGGTGACGGTCATGGTGGTGCGGACAACGAAGTCTGGCGAGGTCATCGGCGTTGAGGAGAGGCTGCCGAAGTTAAAATAGATCCGTGAGGAAGTTTTAGGAGGATCAACAATGGAGAGATGGCGATCGGTGAAGAAAAGGGGTGAAACGGAAATGAGGAAACACAGCGGGGGTTTTTATAGAGGTCGGGTGGCCGGAGAACGTGGGCAAAGGTGCCATATTTTCTGGCTTGCGCCGATGGTGGGGAATTAAGGTGGGAGGCTGGTGCCACTAAAAGAGGAGTGACATGTGGGGGCCACATGTCAGCGGGTGGATCCGGGGCGCGAGGCTGACGGGTGGGGTCCACATTGCAGAGAGAGCGGGGGCGCACACGCGGCGAAGGCTGGCGCCGACGGGCGGGGCCCAGCTATCATCGAGAGCGCAATAATGGTCTGGTCCACAGAGAGATATTAGAGGGAGGCGGCCCAACAGGAATTAAAATTTATTTTTTTTAATTAAAATAATTGCTGAAATTCGTTTGTAATTTCTATGCTAGTTGCTAAAGTCCTAAAAGTTTGGAAAATTTCCTAAATATTCTTTTGACTTGGAGAATTTAACAAAAATTCCCAACTCAAAGTGTGAATTATTTCTTAAGATTTGTAATTCTTTTTCATTCTTTTCACACTTTAAATAATTCTTTTCTCAATTTTTATTTTCACAAAAATAATATTTGGCAAAAATTAAGGGTGTTACATGCACCATGTTGACTAGGAAAGGATGTCCGTCGATGTTTGTCGGTTTCTTCCCATCGTCGAACTTCATCCAGGCCTTGCTCCATGGTCAATTGGATTTCTAGTACTTCTTTTCCTTCAGCTCATCGACAGATGGTATCACATGTTTGGGTGGTAGCTGGATTTGCTTCTCCTTGAGCATTAAGTTGAATATCTTGTCGACTTTACTGATGTCAAAATCATATTTTTCCTCATTATCATATGCTTTCACCCAAGGACATGTGATCTGCTTCTTGTTACTAGACCATTCAGCTAGACCAACTTCTGCATTGGACTCGCTATCTTTGTCGGACTCCGAGGGGCACACATGAGAATATGCAACCTTCTTTTGATACTTATCCCTTCTTGCTTCATGGAATTGTCTCTCATGTGCCAATACCCTTTGTACCAAGTTTGAGAGGCTCTCGAACTCCTATGATGAGAACCTCTCCTTTGTCGTATTCAAGAGTCCCTAGAATGCCAACTCAGCAAGTTGTGCATCGTTGAGGTTCAAGTTGTAGCATCTACTCCTTTCATCATGGAACCTCTATGCATAATCATGTACCAACTCATATATCCTCTGCTTTAATGCTATCAAGTCAGTGAGTTTCATCTCATGTATGTCAGCAAAGAAATAATTGTGAAATTTCTTTTCCAGGTCTGCCCATCCTTTGATAGTGTCTGCCGGTAATAATGAAAATCAAGCGAAGGTCGATCCCGATAGTGATAATGGGAAGAAGTCGACCTTAAGTGCTTCATCATCCAATGCCTCCCCGCATTTGGTGAGAAAACGGCTGATGTGCTCGATCGTGGAGATCGAATCTTGCCCCGAGAATTTGGTAAGTCGGGAATCTTGTATCGGCTTGGCAATGGCACCAGATCGAACAACTTCGGGTACAACCACCGATACACGTATGTCTGGTCCTTGGGCTTGAGCCCAAACTGGTCTCAAATAACTTCAGTGATTTGGTTCACCCAATCATCTTCCTACTGGTTCAGCATGGGATACTGGTCAATCATTGGGACCTGTTGGTACTGGTTCAGCTGAATACCATTGTATTTGTGTTTTTCTTTATTGGTATAGTGTTATGCTCCGTAGTACATAGTCTGATAGTACCCCTCAGGGTTGCCATTAGGTGCCCCCCTTGGCGGCACAAGGTCGGGTAGCATATTCCTTGCAACTCCATACGTGGGTTGGGGTATTTCTTTCCTGATTGGGCCATGCGGAGCAACCGAGGGCTAGGATGGCAGGCGTGTCCCTCCCAAAGACATACATGTTCTATGACTGGTGTTTCCTGCCTATCCCTTGGAGCAGAGGGGTAGGTAGCGGGGCCGCCATGCTCCTTTCAATACCGGATGAAGTGTTTGATGGATCCTGCCTCATCGGCCCTTGTGGTGGTGGCGCTGACTGAGTGTGCTTAGGATTTTGCAGTATACAAGGATGGTTGATGGGGAAGTATACCGGTCCTTGCGCCGTCTCATGAGCTTTTGTGCCATCAACAGTCTTTTTGATCAGCCCATGCACAGTATTTACCAATACCTCAGATGGATTGATGAGGGCATGATGGAGAGCGTTGTCGATGACTTATTGAAAACTGATCCAAGGTCTCTAAATCCATTGGATGATCTCCCCAGTCACGATCGTCTTTGGCAATTGATTTCTCTCGATGGTACTAGATCGGGTCATGCCGAAGGATTCAAGACACAATCTTTGGTAGCTTTCCAGATGCTCATGTATCTCTGATCTTTGTTCATTGGTCAATGCTTCTAAGGTATCCAAAATGATATTACTGTTGTTGATTTCGCCTACCATGGATGAGTCTGTTGACACGAAAACGTGCCCCCGCACTTGGGTCAGTCCAACGATCCAAAAGTGCACGGATACTTAGGGACAAGTCTAAGCGTGACGTGGCACCGACGTCGTGTTCCGACTACCCTTAATAGTGATAAGGGGGTGGAGTCACCAGGCAACCAGATTACACAAAATAATCCAATTAACCGAAAGAAATAGATTAAACAGAATAAAATCAGCAAACCAGTCGGAGCCCGTCTGGTTCGAGTCTGATGCGAAGGGGTGCGCCGAAGTGTACCTTCGACGTCTAGTGCGAAGTGCTCCGCCGAAGGGTGCTTCGGCGTTCGGACTGATCCGGCCGAAGGTGGACTCCGAACGGATCTGGACGCGATGATCACCTCCGAACAACGGGGTTCGGCGTGATATCTCCGATACAGCAAATTACAGAACAGTGACGCGAGGGCCACGCGCAAGTGCAACTTCATCTGATGCGAAGTCTGATCGTGGTGAAGCCTGTCAAGATGAAGTATGCTGTCGAAGCCTGTTGTCGAAGCCTGTTGTCGAAGCCTGCGGTCTTGTCGAGGGGTGTCCTAGGGACCTCCTGAACCGATCTCTCAGCTCCAGGACACCTCCGGCGAAGGGGCTCCGAAGTGCGAACCTGCAATAGAGACGATGCGAAGTACCAATTCGGCCTGAGGACCAAATTTGCTAAGTGTTGCACTAGTAGCGAAGGTAAAAATCTATTACGTAGATTAGTGGATACTTCATAGGCGAAGTAACAAGGCGATAACAATCTATTATGTAGATTAACGGATACTTCACAGGCGAAGTAACAAGGATTTACCATTGTTCCGTAGTGGCCGACGGAGGGCCTCCAGGCAAACCCACGAAGAGGTACAGGAAAATAAAGGTAAAGTAAATACGATCAAAGCATGGGCTTTGGTTTCGATTTGAGTTGGGGGCTCTCCACGCCAGCCATGCCTCTCTATTTATAGGGGGTTAACCCTAATCTAATCTGCTATTAATCGGCCAGATAGAGATAGATATTGAGCTGGAAACGCGTACAACTCTATCTCTGCCGAGGTGGGTTTGGCCAGGCCCGTCGAGGCCTGCTCCTTGGGTCGAAGCTTCGGTAGCGTGGGCTTTGGCCAGGCCCATCGAGGCTTGCTCCTCGGGCCGAAGCTTCGGTAGCGTGGGCCTCCGAAGGCTTCCTCGGCCGAAGCCCATGGGCTGGCTAGAGGTTTTCGGAGCCCATAGCTCAATGGACTTCGGCCCTGTAGGGCTTCGGATAGACCCTGGACATGTGTATTTTTGGCCCAAATCACCAAAATTGATATTTTGACAATCTAGCCATTAATGCCATTTTTTGCTATCAACAGAGTCGTCTGAAGGATGTCCCACTAGGCGTGCCAAAAAGCATGTTGGTGTTTTTTTTGTCACACGCTTAGCTTGGGAGGTCTGCTTAACTCCAATGTATGCCGTCCAATCTTAGAAAGGGTTATGAGCTTGCCAATTAGTTTGACCATGCAAATGATAAGGGAAAATTGGAATATTAGTAGCAACATCGATCGGCTATCAAGCCGATGACTGTGGTGATAGGAAATACTCATGAATAGCAGCGCTTATCAGCTACTTGGACGATAGTGATATCCAGACCAACAGGATTCAATTACGTCATCGTCCAATACATATAACTCGCCACCGGGCCGATGGACATGCAGACAACTGTGTCACGTGCAAAGGCCGATGAACAACCCCATATGGCAATGAGATATAAAATAGAATTAGAGATAACCTATCGGCTTGTACTGCGATAGAAACCAAACCTAGCATACCAGAAAATGCATCCATACTATCAAACTATCATAATAGCAAGATTGGACTTAACCAAGAAAGTTACTAAATCACGATTGATTAACAGTACTTTAACACATCAGGCATAATTTATTTAGATGAATGGTGCACAACGCAAATCAGATACAATAGATCAAGATATCAGACTGAACCAATGAAGCGTTGAACCATGATACCTAGCTCACATCAACCTAAGAGATCATGATGATGCAGCCTTAAGCCTAGCAAATACACCAAGGTAAAACCGGCAATCGTACAAATCAAATTTGGACTCCAAGAGATCGCAAAAATGCAACTTTGAAGAACACCGATAGGCCGATACGATCGTCGGAATAGCGGGACTCACCTCTTTGCTAGAGATCGAAGTGATGGAACCTAGCTTCAAGTGCCAAGTCCCAAGTCCGGCTAGGATTAAGCTTGGCAATCAAGGGTGGCGATGTGCCAAAAGTAGTTTGTGGTTGTGTTCATCTGTATCCTAACCTAGATAATAGATACATATTTATAGTCCAGGAACTTGTCGTCTGTTACGATAACCACAACTGATTTTAGATTTATCTCTGCCTTCTTCATCTCTATCGGCTCTTTCATATCCGATCACATATAACCATATGGATGGGCTTCTTTGACAAATCTTTGATCGGACTCCTTTGACTTATGTTGACCATGCGGTACTCCTATTGGGCCTCGGCCTTTACCAAATCATGGCATCAACACTAATGTCAAAGGGAAATTCATTGATGAAGGACTGGAGAAAGAGAAAAGGGGTTAGACAAGCAAAAGTGAGTCACTTTGGAATATCAAGCACATAGGGTACTTACGTCAACATGGCCCAACATGGTCAAGCCGATTGCGAGTTACCAGTCGGTAGTGGAAAGCACAGCTTCTGTAGGACCGAAAGTAGTGACCAGAGGGGGGGTGAATGGGCGCCTTAAAAATTCTTTCGAATCAATGGCATGCTCCCAATACCCAACGCACCTCAAAGAATAAGCAGCAAAGAACGAATAGATTGCCTAAGTCTAAAGGTATCAATCTAGAAGTAACTGATGTGTAAAACAGATAAATACCAATACAGTGCTAATAAACAGATAAACAGTATACAAGAGACAAGGCAAGATAAACTTCTCAGTATAAATGCACAAAGAGAGAAATGAGAAGTTACCGTTCGAAATCTGTCTCCTGTTCGAAACTTGGCGAAGCCTGCTTCGCTGGTCGAAGCCTGCTTCGCTGGGTCGAAGCCTGCTTCGGAGGTCGAGGCCTGCTTTGCTGCTCGAAGTCTGGTTCGGAGGTAGTAGTTGAAGTCTGTCGAAGGTGTGTTGTCTATCCTAAGTCATGTGAAAGAGAGCGAAGAATGACAAAGTCGGAGCCTGCTTCGAAGAGTGTACTTTGAAGGCGAGGCTTCGAACACAGCTTTGAACACACAGAGCAAATAACCTTCGAAAGGATAGTGAGGCCTGACACGCAACAAAGAATCTAAAATCGAAGCCTACACTCTACCTTCGAACAAAACACATCAAGACCTTCGAAAATGACAGCAAGAAGGAATTCACGTCGAGCGAGGTTTAACAGAAAGACAAGCTTCGAAACCAACTTCGAATCCTGTCGAAGTATGGACTTCGAAGAGCTAAAGTCGGAGTACCTTCGCACAAACGTTCAAAGTATGATACACTGACAGTTTAAACAGTACATCGAAGCTAGCAACTCAGAAACACGAAATAGAGTTCGAGGTTCAAACGAAGCCCTCGAGGATGTCAGATCGAAGCCTGCCTCACGGAGCTGAGGGGCTTCGAACAGAGAGGGGGCTTCGCCAGAGAACAGCCAGAAAGGGACTTTAGTCCTGTCAACTCGATCAAAAGCTGTGCAGTAAAAGCAAGGCTAGAGTACTAGTGTACTGTTGCTACAGTGTAGTAGTACTACTTGCAACAGCAAGAACTAGTACTACTTGCATGAAGAACAGAATGAAGCAACCGAAGCTTCTGCCAGGAATAAATCAATCACACGCGCAAGGAAAATTGCAGAGCTATAAATGAACTGCTGCACACACAATCAGCAGGAATAAACTCATCAAAACCAGAGCAAAAATGTGATAAACTTGCACAATGAACAACACAAAAACTCTGGCGGCGCACGCATGAACAGGAAAGGAGAGAGAAGGTGCAACAAACAAAATGACCCAAAGGAGTAAGTATTGATTTCAGCCAAAAGGGTGGTCCAACCCTAGGGATTAGGGCCCTATTTATAGGCTGCCCAATGACCTAGAATATTCCACCAGCCCCTTAGGGTTTTTTACAGACACAGGAATAAAGGAAAAGACTAAACTGCCCTTAGGAATTTTTACAGACACGACTGACTGACAGTGGGCCTAGAGATACAGATGACTTATCCGGAAGCTAAGCTTTCGTAGCGACTACAACTTCTCTTCTGGACAGTCCGATACAAGATCTACGGTTGTCAGTTTTGCGCCGAAACTGACCAAGCCTCCACCGACTTTGCACCAGGTACCCGGATTGAGCCGGCCCGATTCCGCAGCTCTCTCAGCCCGGCAATCACTCACCGCCCGTGTACATGAGTCAATCCTGATCAACAGCCCAGTGGTCTTCTGCTGCTCCTGGCCCATGTACCCGGATTGGGCCAGCCCGACTTCGCAGCCTCCTCTGCCCGACAGTCGCTTGCTGCCCGTGTACCTGAGTCACACGCGGCCCACGAAACAGCAGATCTCTTTTTCTTCTATCCTCTTTGACTTTCGTTGATAATGACTTATCACATCTGGAGCCATGAGGCCCACGCTATTCAGCATGGCTCCTCAATCTCCCCCTTGATGAGTGCATTTTCAACACTCCTCTTTTTCAGCTCTTCAGCACCTGCGAGCAAATGTGGAAACACGAAAACAAAAACACAAGAAAACCAAAGAAGAAAATGAAGTAAAAGTTTAACCCTAATGACCAAAAGCCGAACAAACGCAAGAAACGGTCATTATGGTTAACCAAAGGTAAAAGCTCAAAATGAGTGCGATCTCAAAAACAACAACAAGGATATCAAAAGAGTAAGAAACAAATCCCAGAGAAAGCCAAAACTCCCCCTTGAACTCGTATCCCAGAATTTCTCCCCCTTGTTGACAAGTGAACTCAGGATAGAACAGAGGTAAAAGTTCTCATTCTGAGAATCAGCTAGCTCCTCTCTCAAGGAAGCTAGTACCTCCACCTGAGACAAGCAGGTCTCACACTCGCTATCTATCTGGACAAACTTCTCAGCTTTTAGCTTAATCAACTCAAGTCTAAGAGACAGACAGTTCTCACAGACAGTGGGTGGAACTGACAGTGTCTCAAGCTCTAGCCTAATCTGCGCAAGCTGAGCTCTCAACCTCTCCAAATCACCCAAATGCTCATCGCCCTTGGATTTCAGCTCAGCTAAGTCAGCTAGATGAGATGGGCAATGAACATAGGGTGCGACGACAGTAGCTTGAGCATCTTTCAGCTCCAGCTGAGCGCTTTCAAGATCAGTGGCCAAAGCGTCCCTCTCATCAACCCTTTCTGTGTACTTGGACTTCAGAGTCGACAAGTCACACAGAAGCACCTCACACTTCGGGCACTCACTGCTATCACCCAAGCAAGGGGAAGAAGATAGACTCTCAATTCTGCCATTGGCTATGGCAAGCTCACTCTCTAACTCATCTATCCTCTTCTTGGCCCCCCTAAGCAGTTTCTCCTGATATTTCAACTCCTGACGATTGCTTTCAAGTAAATCAACGATTTCGCGTTCATAGGATGATACCTTTTCGTTGTCGTCGTCAGAGTCATCGGAGGAGCTCTTTTCTTCCTTATCCCCAAGAGCCATTGAGCAGAAGCTCTTGCGGGATCTTCGGCGCTGGTGTGAGTGGCTCTTCGGTCTGTCCCCGAAAGCCATGAAGCAAAGGCCCGCCATATCATCCTTGTCCTTCCCCTTCTTGATGACGATCTCCTCATCGCTTTAGCTTGATGAAGAGGAAGAAGACGTGGACTGCTTGGAGTAGCTCTTCTCCATCTCGGCGAAGAAGGCCTTGTCACGCTTCTTGTTCTCTCGCCGGTAGTCCTTCAGGGCCTTCTTGAAGAATCTGGTCTTTGGCTTGCCCTTGTTGAAGGATGAGCTCTCGTGCTTGTCGGAGTCGTGGAAGCCACCACCGGTGCCCTTCTTGTGACCATTGCATTTGGGGCAGTCGACGATGAAGTGTCCTGGATCACCACACTCAAAGCACCCAGATTTTGTGCCGTGTCTTTTGAACATTCTCTTGTCATAGACACGACGCACCCGGTTGTTAAAAAGACACAAGTCATCATCGCCCAAATACTCTAGCTGGTCCTCAGTGATAGACATCAAAGAGAACCCAGCACAACTCATAGAAGAGGGATCAACAGAAGGTGTAGCAAGGGCCAGAGATTTTGATCCAGAACTAGTGAGATTTGATCTCAGCTGGAGATCAACCTTAGTAGCCTTCAGCTTGCTAAACAACTCAAAAATGGTCAAGGTATCATAAGAAGTACTCTCAATGATAGAAGATACCTTGGTCTCCCAGATCTTTGGGTCCAAGGTATGGAGAACCTTGAGCGCCTGCTCATGATCTGAGACTAACTGAGCACCCTCAACCTTGTTGTCCCGAAGCTTGTTTATGATCGACTGAAAACGACCAAACAAAGCCTCAACAGATTCACCCGGCTTCTGTGCGAAATTCTCATATTCACGCCGGTAGGTCTGATAGAGCCGAGCCTTGACCTGTGCTGTTCCCTCATGGTGTGCCTTGAGGGTAGCCCAGATCTCTCTCGCAGTGGAGAGATGGCTCACATGCTCAAACTCAGTGGGACCTAAACCAGAGAATAGAATGTTCACAGCCTTACTGTTGCTCAGATGCTGAGCAATGATACCAGCAGTACCATGCTCAGCGATTGGCAATATGAAAACGTGGTGTGAACGCAAATGTCCCAAATGTCCGAACCCTAGCTCATGAGATAGGCTCGCATGCGAGTCTTCCAATAGTTATAGCCATAGGCTTCCAAGGACGGGACCTTGCTAGGAGACGTCATGGTCACTACTTGAGTTTAGAACCGGTTAAGGTATGGAAAAACCCTAACCTCGCTCTGATACCACTTGTAGGACCGAAAGTAGCGACCAGAGGGGGGTGAAAGGGCACCTTAAAAATTCTTTCGAATCAATGGCCTGCTACCAATACCCAACGCACCTCAAAGAATAAGCAGCAAAGAACGAACAGATTGCCTAAGTCTAAAGGTATCAATCTAGAAGCAACTGATGTGTAAAACAGAGAAATACCAATACAGTGCTAATAAACAGATAAACAGTATACAAGAGACAAGGCAAGATAATCTTTTCAGTATAAATGCACAAAGAGAGAAATGAGAAGTTACCGTTCGAAATTTGTCTCCTGTTCGAAACTTGGCGAAGCCTGCTTCGCTGGTCGAAGCCTGCTTCGCTGGGTCGAAGCCTGCTTCGGAGGTCGAGGCCTGCTTTGCTGGTCGAAGTCTGGTTCGGAGGTAGTAGTTGAAGTCTGTCGAAGGTGTGTTGTCTATCCTAAGTCATGTGAAAGAGAGCGAAGTATGACAAAGTCGGAGCCTGCTTCGAAGAGTGTACTTCAAAGGCGAGGCTTCGAACACAACTTTGAACACACAGAGCAAACAACCTTCGACAGGATAGCGAGGCCTGACACGCAACAAAGAATCGAAAATCGAAGCCTACACTCTACCTTCGAACAAAACACATCAAGACCTTCGAAAATGACAGCAAGAAGGAACTCACGTCGAGCGAGGTTTAACAGAAAGACAAGCTTCGAAACCAACTTTGAATCCTGTCGAAGTATGGACTTCGAAGAGCTCAAGTCGGAGTACCTTCGCACAAACGTTCGAAGTATGATACACTGACAGTTTAAACAGTACTTCGAAGCTAGCAACTCAGAAACACGAAATAGAGTTTGAGGTTCAAACGAAGCCCTCGAGGATGTCAGATCGAAGCCTGCCTCACGGAGCTGAGGGGCTTCAAACAGAGAGGGGTCTTCGCCAGAGAATAGCCAGAAAAGGGACTTTAGTCCTGTCAACTCGATCAAAAAGGTGTGCAGTAAAAGCAAGGCTAGAGTACTAGTGTACTGTTGCTACAGTGTAGTAGTACTACTTGCAACAACAAGAACTAGTACTACTTGCATGAAGAACAGAATGAAGCAAGCGAAGCTTTTGCCAGGAATAAATCAATCACACGCGCAAGGAAAATTGCAGAGCTATAAATGAACTGTTGCACACACAATCAGCAGGAACAAACTCATCAAAACCAGAGCAAAAACGTGATAAACTTGCACAATGAACAACACAAAAACTCTGGCGGCGCACGCATGAACAGGAAATGAGAGAGAAGGTGCAAGAGACAAAATGACCCAAAGGAGTAAGTATTGATTTCAGCCAAAAGGGTGGTCCAACCCTAGGGATTGGGGCCCTATTTATAGGCTGCCCAATGACCTAGAATATTCCACCAGCCCCTTAGGGTTTTTTACAGACGCATGAATAAAGGAAAAGACTAAACTGCCCTTAGGAATTTTTACATACACGACTGACTGACTGTGGGCCTAGAGATACAGATGACTTATCCGGAAGCTAAGCTTTCGTAGCGACTACAGCTTCTCTTCTGGACAGTCCGATACATGATCGACGGTTGTGAGTTTTGCGCCGAAACTGACAAAGCCTCCACCGACTTGAGCCGGCCCGATTCCGCAGCTCTCTCAGCCCAGCAATCACTCACCGCCCGTGTACCTGAGTCAATCCTGGTCAACAGCCCAGTGGGTCTTCTGCTGCTCCTGGCCCATGTACCTGGATTGGGCCAGCCCAACTTCGCAGCCTCCTCTGCCCGACAGTCGCTTGCTGCCCGTGTACCTGAGTCACACGCGGCCCACGAAACAGTAGATCTCTTTTTCTTCTGTCCTCTTTGACTTTCGTTGACAATGACTCCATTACATCTTGAGCCATGAGGTCCACGCTATTCAGCATGGCTCCTCAGCTTCGCCCTCTACCACATCAATGGGGAGGGTGTGCATGATCCCTTCATCGAGGCTAGCCTGGGAGGCAGGCAAGGCAACAGGATTAGATGTCGGCTATGCCCAAGACCGATAAAAGCCTCTTGAAAACAAAATGATGTTTAGGGAAAAGAAGCTACCTGATGAGAGGCATCGGCGGTGGCAGATGGAGCTTCGGTGGTGCCATCGGACGCAGCAATAGTATCAGTAACAATGGTCGATTCACCAGAACCGACGGCATCCTTCAGGACAGTGGTCTCAACGATGACCGTCGCGATGACATCATCGGTGACTGGAGCCGGTGAAGCACCAGTAGGGTCATCAATCATGGTGTCGAACGCTACATAGTGAGATGCGATGTTGAGGGGAGCAGGAGATGATGGCTGAAATAATGGGAAGGCGTCAAAAATTGAGACCACAAAAATCAAAATACTGCAAAATGGCAGGAACAAACCTAAGCCGATGAAGGTACTTCAGTAGTTGGTGAGGAAACAGTGACGACATGCACAAATTCTATCGGGGAAGCAATCGACATCGGCTACAAGGTAAAAAGGTAAAGAGCGGTAAGAAATGTGCGTTACAAAAGGGCGTCACGAGAAAGGGACAAAGGGTTACTGGATGTAGCGGAGTTGGAGATGGCAGAGTTGTTTGGGGAGCCAGAGCTCTAGTGGATCAGTGCACAACTACATCTGGTGCCTTCACTTGTGCCCCAGGGTCTTAACTCACCTCCGATTAAGCAAAGCCATCGGTGTAGGAGCACTGATGCCCATGTTGGTGATAATTGTTACTGTCCCATCGGATATCGGTCAACCTTTTTGGCTCTCGGTGGACGCATCAAAGTTATCCTCCTATAGATATATAAATGATCAAAGGATGAAAAGAGTGCAAAATGAGCAACGAGGATAAATAAGGAACACATACCTCAAATTGTTCATCGTCGAAGTCAGGGTGGAGCTGCAGGCAATACGTCATCGAAGGACGATTGAATAGATGTTCCTTCCACTCGACCCACCATTGGACATAACTCGTGGAACTGGCACAGCAGGCTAATCAGGAAGCCAAATCACCATTAAGGAATTTGGTCGACCATGAGGAGTAGTCGGTAATACTCCATGTTATCTTTGAATTCCCCACACACCTAGAGTCTTCCAATGAAGAATAGGTGGAACGGCAACTGACCAAAGCCCAGTTAACGCGAACAAACTATCGAATGATAGAATTCATAAGAAGCTTTGCGGAGATGGCCGACAGTGAAGTTAATTGGCGGGATACAAGGAGTGATAAAGGCTTTAAATATCCTAATAGACTCCTCGTCCCTACATACGTCAGTAAGGAGAAGCCGATGATGGTGTTCATATTCTAACAAGGAGTCATATAGGTACCAAACAATTTTCTCATGGATGAAGCCACGGTGATAACCCTGGAACCAGTGTCTTAGATGATCAAGTAACATCTGAACAGAGGGGCGACAAGCAGCTGCCTCACCCAAAGACAAGCCTCGACGATATGTGGGGTTGGCCGATTCTAAGTAATAGAAGGAAACTCCATCAAAGCTAAAGGGGGATCATTTGTGACTTTGGTTGTCTAAACTTTAAGCTAAATCTTAAAAAAACCACTAAGTACCACCAAAGTGGGCCACGGGTTCACCGCCCGATAGTTTGACTAATACTTGGTGGAGAAGGTGGTAGGTGGCCCCAAGCATGTATCGACCGATGGGAATTTTCTTGTTCGCAACAAGCTCCTTGGCCAAGAATTGAAGATGACAAGTTGGACCCAGGGTAGATCCACAAAAGACAAATCTTTCCAACCAGAGGTTAAGGAAAGCAACATTCTTGCGAGTATCCATAGGCCTAGTCGTTTTATTGTGCGTGGAAATATATTTTCTCCGACCACCAGAGGATTTGATGTCAAGATGATGGGTTGGCTTTGATTGGAAAAAGAGGGGCAGTTGGGAGAAACAATATCAAGAGAAGTCAAAGCTAATACGTCAAGCAAGGTAGGACTCATCGATCCGTGGAGGAGAAAAAGGCATTGAGAGCATTGGACCAAAAGTAGCAGGTGGTGGCAAGCATTGGCTAATTCTTGTAGGGTTCAGTGAGAGAGAGGCTGATGCAGTGCCCGATATCAATCTCATCCCAAAAGGTATGGCTGGCAGCCGATACCCTAAGGTACCAGTCCCTCCAATTGGGAAAGGAGAAGGAAAAGCTCCAAAGCTAAAATTCCAATGAGAGAGAAGCATCCAAGAGTTTTCGAACGGTATGCATTCAGTTTCGGCATTTATGATATCAGAGGGATCAGAGTCGCCCAAAGGACCCAAAAAGAAGTAGGAATGGTGGTTAGCAATGGGGATCAATATCTAGTTCTTCAGATACTATAGAAGAAAATAATAAAAGAGTAAATCCAAGAGTGAAAGTCAAATGTGGTTAAAAACACAGAAGAACAACAAGGAAAGGGGAAAAGAAGAGAATATTGAAAAACTTACCTTGGGGATGAAAGTGTTGGTGTAACGATTAGTGGAGTTAAGGCTAGTGAGGGAGATTACTACGGTGGCACCACGATCTTGAGGACACCTGGTGAAGTGTGAGGATGCTAGCGGCGAGCTAAAGGACTAAAGAAAGAAGGTTGTTGTGCGGAGGCATAGAGAAGAAGGAAAAGCCGGTGGATACTTATAAAGTGGACATGACGCCTCGGCAGGTGGGTCAAGCCGATCCTGGTGGATTTGGTGGGGCTAGTTGTAACATTCGGGAAAAGGGCATGATGATGACATACAAGTTTTGAAGCGTCGGATTGCTCGCAAGACTGGGATTGAAGGCACTTGGTTTCAGTGAAACTGTTCAATTGCACCATTATCGGACTATGTGGGATGAAGCCTGGTCCGACGCTGCCACAAGAGAGAAGTAGATGCTTCGAACTAGGCAACATCCATCAAAGTAATTTATGGCCAGAAAGAAAAACGATGAAGAAGATGAGTAGGTTGATGAAGACTTCTGCAATGTGAAACAATGCTACTGAGATAAATAGAAGGCTTAGAGACACCAGAAGGAGAAAGGTTTGGTTGCTAATGGAGAATTCGAGGGAATTTTGAGGTCACATCCTATAGAATGACTTAAATGAGTGATAATTTCGAAGCATTAGCTATACTTATGCTCCGAAACTAGGGGGCATATATTTACGACAAAATTAAGTTAAGACCAAAGCCCAGTAAGAACCCAGCATGGTAAGCAGAAGTCAAAGAAGCCCAGTCAAGGTTGGTCAAAGGAGTCTATATGTTGTACATGATAGGATATAGAGGAGCCAATAGAGATAAAGATGTATATGAAAACAGAATCGGTTACAATTGTAGTGGATGGAAAGTCTTTGGACTATAAATATGTATCTAGTAGGTAGATTAGAAAAAAAATAACATCTACAACCACAAAACTACTCTAGGCGCATCCCCACCTGTGTTTATTCAAGGTTAATCCCGACATGACTTGGCACTTGGAGGTGGGCTGCATCATTTTGATCTCCGGTGAAGAGGTGAGTCCTGCCACCCCGGTGATTATATCGACTAAATTGGCGTCACTCAAGGCTGCATCGTTTCGATCTCTTGTGACACTGGGTTCGGTCAGCATAATCACTGGTTTATTTTGGAGTATTAGCTAGGTTTGCGGCTGCATCATTACGATCTCTTAAATCTATGTAGACCAGGTGTCTTAGTTCAAGGCTTCATCGGTTCAGTTCGATATCTTGGTCTATTGTATCTAGTTTATGATGTACATCATTCATCTGAATAAAGTATGTCTGATATGTTGAAAGATTGTAAGTGATTCATGATTTAGCTATTGTCTTGGTTAGGTCTGATCTTGATGTCATGATTATTTAAATAGTATGGATACATTCTCTGGTATACTGAATTTAGATTCTCTCAGAGTACAAGCCGATAGGTTATGTTTTAATCACATGTTACATCTTTTTGGCATCGGGGATCACCGATCATCTCAAGCATATGGTGCATAGATTTCCCCACTATCGATCTAATGGCACGGGAGTTGCATATTGGTTGATTAACCATGGGCCCAGGATTGGAGGAGCAAGATTTTTGGTGATCATATTTGTCACGCCCGGATTTAACAAAATCCAAACTTTATTGAATTTTCTCGGAAAAACAATAATAACAAGATGTCCATCATGCAACAACGTACATACGGTCAATCATTCATGGTTTGTAGACCACATTATTACATAAGTATAAAATTTAAAAGAAATTATGAAAATAAAACTACATGATAAACATCTCTGTCAGTCTCGTGTCCTTGACTGGGTCGCTACTCCAGACCATCCTCCTCATAGTACGCTGTCTCTGAAGTGTTTTCCAATGGGTATGAGTGCAGAAGTACTCAACAAGGCACCAAAAATGCAATAATAATGCAGGGTAATAACAAGAGAATGATAAGGATTTGAAGTGCGGAAAAATACATTTTCAAGTTGCAGCATTTAATGTGGTCAAATTTAATTGTACGGAATAATAAATATGAACAATGCAACATCATCTAACTCAAGGAGTACGTTTTCCTCCTCACTTAACAGTCCTTACATGCCAAGTCACCATGCACCACTCACAAATATAAACTGACTGCGAGATGTCATGCAACCCACCCTTGACCGTGGGCTCGGCTTTTCAAAAAGATTTAAACTCTTATTAGAGGTGTACCACTGTACCCACAAGGCACACACTCATCCCCACACCAAAGTGTAACGAGATGACCCATACCACAGGAACTCATGCCAAAACCTCAGCATGAGATGCTCCAATCCTATAACACCCGCTCTAGGTTTCGCCGGCGCGCCCGGCACTCCGAGCTAACGTCGCGCCACCCTTTGCGCCACATCGGTACAAGCCACCCGCAGGTGCTGCTTGACCCATCTCCAAGTGTGCCTCTAGTTGGAACGCCCCATACCTTAGTTATGACTTACCCACTAGACTTGTGGTTAGTACGGAAGTGTAGTGCAACGGATCCCGCAGACCAGTCCTTATAGTGCCCCGGGTGCTACCGACCAATGCCCTAGCTTGCACCCGGAACCCATCATGCTAACATGCTAAACCATAACTATATATCCAATAGAATTCCAGGGATGAGAGAATAACGGGGATCATATAATAGAATCCAAATTGCTACGACTCGTTTTTACCCTATAGCGGTCGTGTCAATACATTGGACACTATCTAATAATACTAGTAATATGGTGACAAGGAGTTTAGGCTCAATAGCATGGCTTAGGTTTGTAGTTCAAGGTCGGGGATCTAAATAAATATAATGTAAGGCTTTCAATTTGACTAATGCATGGATAACCTATGGGTTTTAGTGATATTTTAAGAAAACTAGGTTCAATATGCTCTAAAATTAGTTTGGTGACTTGCCTTGCTTGGCAAAATGTGATGGTGGAACCTCTAGGTAGTACTCCGATTCTTCGACGGCGTTGTAGTCTTTGTGGCACACAAAATAGGAATAACAATCAATTTAAACATACAACGATAAACAATACACTTATTTAATTTTGATTGATTAAAAGTGTGGGAAACAGAAGGGAATCCTTCAAAAAATATGTTGGATCGGAAAGGCCACCGGAGGGGGTGAATGGGAGCTTTTAAAATTTCAGGCTAAAAATAGCCTTCTGTTTTAAAAACCAGTCTCCTGCGGAACAGGCTTCAAACACACCCTTCGGAGGTTTGGTTCAAAGGTATTTTACAGCTCCGAAACCAGGCTTCACCAGGAGCAAAAGTTCGAAGTCAAGAAGACTTCGCTCCACCCACAAACCAAAAACTCAACTCTGCTAAGTCAGTGCAGGATCCACACACTGGGTGCCTTCGAGCAGACTTCGTACTTCACCCTTCGCAAGAGATGACTTCCCTCTGAGGACTTCGACCAGATACTCTGCACTAGCAACTGGTACTAGGCTTCGTATTCGAAAGGTCTAAACTCACACAGAACACGCTGCGCTGAGGACTTAGACAAGGGAAGAAAACAGGCTTCGACTACAGACCACTCAGTGCTTCGCTAGTAAATGGTGAGGGGTTACCTCAGTTTACACAGAGCAAACTCACACTGAAAAACACAATTCACATGTACTGATCACTCACACACTTCTCCAAAAACACTTCAGTGCAATAAACTCGAACCAGGAAGAAGTGAAGCACAAAGAGAACAAGACATGCAGTGCGAAGCAAGCATACAAGTTCAAACAGTAAATGAAAATAGAATCAAAGTTTCATTTTTGAACGAGGAACACAAAATGAACTCACAGACTGAATACAAGTGTGGAGGCTGGCTCTAGAGTTCTAAAAATAGCTGCCCAAAGTGTTACTGTTGCCTAGCCAGCCTCCACTATTTATAGGCACTATTCAGCCCTGTGAATAGACTACTTACCCCTAGGGTTTACACTGATTTTGTCTCATCAGAACAGGGGTTACAGATGGTAGTATACTTTATTTGGAGGCTTCTTTTGTAAGCTTCGTAGAGAAGACAACATCAGCTTTTGTAGAGCAGACACGATCATCCTTTGCAGTTTTGGAGTCTTCTGAAGCCCCCCTTCTCACGCGAGGGGTGCGGTAGCTTCGGTGAGAAGCCTTGAGCCTGATGGCCTTCGCTTCACAGAAGTCAGCCTTCGATATAGTGACAGTTTTGAGCCGAAGCCGTCAAAGCCTTTGAGCCTTCGTGCCATCACCTCCGGAGTGGACCACCATGGCTTCGCAGCTACTCCCAGCTCGAATGCCGTCAGTCCCTGTACCGAAGCCATGCATGGCCGAAGTACCTCAAGTCAGCCTCACTCCGAAGCCCCACCTTCGGATTACCAACCTTCGAAGTCACTGAGGAGCCATGCTGAATAGCGTGGGCCTCATGGCTCCAAATATGATGAGTCATTGTCAATGATAGTCAAAGAGGACTAAAGAAGAGTGGAGATCTGCTGTTTCAAGGGCCGCGTGTGACTCAGGTACACGGGCAGCGAGCGACTGTCGGGCAGAGAAGGCTGCGAAGTCGGGCTGGCCCAATTCGGGTACATGGGCTAGAAGCAGCAGAAGACCCACTGGACTGTTGACCAGGGTTGACTCAGGTACACGGGCGGTGAGTGATTACCAGGCTGAGAGAGCTGCGGAATCGGGCCGGCCCAATCCGGGTACCTGGTGCAAAGTCGGTGGAGGCTTTGTCAGTTTTGGTGCAAAACTAACAACTGTTGATCTTGTATCGGACTGTCCAGAAGAGAAGCCGTAGTCGCTACGAAAGCTTAGCTTCCGGATAAGTCATCTATATCTCTAGGCCCACAGTCAGTCAGTCGTGTCTGTAAAAATTCCTAGGGCAGTAGAGACTTTTCCTTTATTCCTGCGTCTGTAAAAAACACTAAGGGGCTGGTGGAATATTCCTAGTGTTGGGCAGCCTATAAATAGGGCCCCAATCCCTAGGGTTAGGTCACCCTTTGGCTGAAATAAATACTACTTCTTTGGGTCATTTGCCTTTTGCATTTTCTCTCTCTCTCTTCGGTTGTGCGCCGCCAGGCTGCTGTTCATGTGATTTTGGCTTGCATTTATTTAATTCCTTCTGATGCAGTGAAGCTTCTATTCTCTAATCATGCGCAGCAAATCTGCAGCAGTATTTATTGCTTCGTTTCACGTGCACAGACATTTTCTTGAGTGATTGTGCTTTGGTTGCTACTGTTCTTCACGGAAGTAGTACTAGTTCATATTGGTTGCAAGTAGTACTACTACACTGTAGCAACAGTACACTAGTACTCTAGCCTTGCTTTTACTGCACACCTTTTTGATCGAGTTGACAGGACTAAAGTCC
Organism: Zizania palustris; assembly: GCA_019279435.1. Classification (NCBI taxonomy): domain Eukaryota; kingdom Viridiplantae; phylum Streptophyta; class Magnoliopsida; order Poales; family Poaceae; genus Zizania; species Zizania palustris. The sequence continues at coordinate 57,487,997 of JAAALK010000285.1, read as the reverse complement.
CTTTTCTGCCTGTTTCTGGCAAAGCCCCTTCTCTGTTCGAAGCCCCTCAGCTCCGTGACGCAGGCTTCGATCTGATATACTCGAAGGCTTCGTTTGAACTTCGAACTTCATTTTGTGTCCTGAATTGCTAGCTTCAAAATACCTTTTTGAACAGTCAGCGTTTCATACTTCGAACGTATGTGCGAAGGTACTCCGACTCGAGCTCTTCGAAGTCCATACATCGACAGGTTTCGAAGTTGGCTTCGAAGCTTATCTTTCTGTTAAACTTTGCTCGACGTGAGTTCCTGTCTGTTGTAATTTTCGAAGGTCTTGATGCGTTTGTCCGAAGGTAGGGTGTAGGCTTCGTTTTGGTTCCTCTGTCGTGTATCAGCCTTCGCTTCTCTATTCGAAGGTTGTTTGCTCTGTGTGCTTGTTCGAAGCTGTGTTCGAAGCCTTGCCTTCGAAGTACACTCTTCGAAGCAGGCTCCGACTCTGTCATACTTCGCTCTCATTCACAATCGACCTAGGATAGACAACACACCTTTGACAGACTTCGACTACCACCTCCAAACCAGACTTCGATCAAGCAAAGCAGGCCTCGACCTCTGAACCAGGCTTCGACCAGTGAAGCAGGCTTCGACACAGCGAAGCGGGCTTCGACCAGCGAAGCAGGCTTCGCCAAGTTTCGAACAGGAGACAGATTTCGAACAGTAACTTCTCATTTCACCCTTTGTACATTTTTACTGAGAAGTTTATCTTGCCTTGTCTCTTATATACTGTTTATCAGTCTATTAGCACTGTATTGGTATTTCTCTATTTTTAAACATCAGTTGCTTCTAGATTAATACCTTTAGACTTAGGCAATCTGTTCGTTCTTTGCTGCTTAGTCTTTGAGCTGCGTTGGGTATTGGGAGCAGGCCATTGATTCGAAAGAATTTTTAAGGCGCCCATTCACCCCCCCTCTGGTCGCTACTTTCGGTCCTACAAGTGGTATCAGAGCTTGGTTAGGGTTTTTCCATACCTTAACCGGTTCTAAACCCCAGTAGTGATCATGACTTCTCCTGGCAAGGTCCCGTCCTTGGAAGCCTATGGCTATAACTATTGGAAGACTCGCATGCGAGCCTATCTCATGAGCCAGGGTTCGGACATTTGGGACATTTGCGTTCACACCACGTTTGTCATATTGCCAGTCGCTGAGCATGGTACTGCTGATATCATTGCTCAGCATCTGAGCAACAGTAAGGCTGTGAACATTCTTTTCTCTAGTTTAGGTCCCACTGAGTTTGAGCGTGTGAGCCATATCTCCACTACGAGAGAGATATGGGCTACCCTCAAGGCACACCATGAGGGAACATCATAGGTCAAGGCTCGGCTCTATCAGACTTACCGGCGTGAATATGAAAATTTCACACAGAAGCCGGGTGAATCTGTTGAGGCTTTGTTTGGTCGTTTTCAGTCGATCATAAACAAGCTTCGGGACAACAATGCTGAGGGTGCTCAGTTAGTCTCAGATAATGAGGAGGCGCTCAAGGTTCTTCATACCTTGGACCCAAAGATCTGGGAGATCAAGGTATCTTCTATCATTGAGAGTACTTCTTATGATACCTTGACCATTTCTGAGTTGTTTAGAAAGCTGAAGGCTACTGAGGTTGATCTCCAGCTGAGATCAAATTTCACCGGTTCTGGATCAAAATCTCTGGCCCTTGCTACACCTTCTGTTGATCCCTCTTCTGTGAGTTGTGCTGGGTTCTCCTTGATGTCTATCACTGAGAACCAGCTAGAGTTGTTGGGTGATGATGATTTGTGTCTTTTTAACAACCGGGTGCGTCGTGTCTATGACAAGAGAATGTTCAAAAGACACGGCACAAAATCCGGGTGCTTTGAGTGTGGTTATCCAGGACACTTCATCGCCGACTGACCCAAGCGCAATGGTCACAAGAAGGGCACCGGTGGTGGCTTCCACGACTCTGACAAGCACGAGAGCTCATCCTTCAACAAGGGCAAGCCGAAGACCAGATTCATCAAGAAGGCCATGAAGGACTACCGGCGAGAGAACAAGAAGCGCGACAAGGCCTTCTTCGCCGAGATGGAGAAGAGCTACTCCAAGCAGTCCACGTCTTCTTCCTCTTCATCAAGCTCAAGTGATGAGGAGATTGTCATCAGGAAGGGGAAGGACAAGGACGATCCGGCGGGCCTCTACTTCATGGCTTTTGGGGACAGACCGAAGAGCCACTCACACCAGCGCCGAAGATCCCGCAAGAGCTTCTGCTCAATGGCTCTTGGGGATAAGGAAGAAAAGAGCTCCTCCGATGACTCCGACGATGACAATGAAAACGTATCATCTTATGAGCGTGAAATTGTTGATTTACTTGAGAGCAATCGTCAGGAGTAAAAGTATCAGGAAAAACTGCTTAGGGGGGCTAAGAAAAGGATAGACGAATTAGAGAGTGAGCTTGCCGTGGCCAACGGTAGAATTGAGAGTCTATCTTCTTCCCCTTGCTTGGGTGATAGCAGTGAGTGCCCGAAGTGTGAGGTGCTTCTGTGTGACCTGTCGACTCTGAAGTCCAGGTACACAGAAAGGGTTGATGAGAGGGATGCTTTGGCCACTGAGCTTGAAAGCGCTCAGCTGAAGCTGAAAGATACTCAAGCCACTATCGTCGACCCCTGTGTTGATTGCCCATCTCATCTAGCTGCCTTAGCTGAGCTGAAATCCAAGGGCGATGAACATTTGGGTGATTTGGAGAGGTTGAGAGCTGAGCTTGCGCAGACTAGGCTAGAGCTTGAGACATTGTCAGTTCCACCCACTGTCTGTGAGAACTGCCTGTCTCTTAGACTTGAGTTGATCAAGCTAAAAGCTGAGAAGTCTGTCCAAGTAGAGAGTGAGTGTGAGACATGCTTGTCTTAGGTGGAGGTTATGGCTTCCTTGAGAGAGGAGCTAGTTGATTCTCAGAATCAGAACTTTTACCTCTGTTCTATCCTGAGTTGGATCAGTGCCAGAGAGCCACAGCTCGGCATGATGATCCAGCAGTTCAAGAGGCAGGATGGGTTTGGGGTAGGTTACACCTACACCAAGGCTGACTTTGAGAGTGCCATATGCCGGGCAGTGGAGTGGAGTAAAATGACTCCTGAGCAGAGATACCCCAAGACTCACTCCACTAAGTCTTCCCAGGCTTGTCAGCCCAAGGATGGAGTAATTCATGAACCACCCAAAGCTCCACCCAAGAAGCCTATCTGGGTTCCAAAGCCCAAACACCTCCACTCTTCTCTAGACTCTCTTCCTAGACCTTCTCAACCCAAGAAGACTACACCTAACACCACCAAGCCCAAACATCTCAAGCCTCAACCAAATCCCAAGAAGCCCACCTATCATTGCGAGTACTGTCAGAGAGACGGGCATCTTGCGGAGTTTTGCTTCAGGAGGAAGCGGGTTGAGAGAGCAGAGAGAGCTTATGGTGGTCAGGAGCAGTTCTACCAGCAGGGTGGTAGACTGCATGTTCCTCGACGCGCGGAGAGGCTGGAGACCAGGCCGCGGCGTGTAGGTGGTAGTAGAGGAGACGGCTTTCTTTCCCGTGCTCCAGTTGGTGGTGTCCGTTCTGGCAAAGTTCCAAGCTGTGTTGGCTATGGTCCTGGACCTCGTGGCCATAGGTTTAGGCAGAACCGAGGACCGCGCTTTGAGCCGCGTTTTGGTCCAAATTCTCGTGATGATTTCTGCTTTCCGTCTTTTGAGCAGATGGCTCGACACTGGTTTAGCTCTTTTGCTAAACCTGGTGTCGGACCATTTGCTCCCACTTACAGCCACTGATTGTGCAGGATCGGGGACTGGAGGACGTTTGGATCATGGACTCAGGATGCTCTCGTCACGTGACGGGACATCGCAGATGGTTGTCCAGTCTCACTCCCCCGAGCTCCAAAGAGTACATCACGTTCGGGAACAGTGGTCAAGGGAAGGTAAGTGGCATAGGCTCTATTCGCATTTCAGATCATTTATCTTTGAAGAATGTTGCTTTGGTTAAGAATTTGAACTTCAATTTGATTTCTGTTTCGCAACTTCTTGAGGATGGTTTGGAAGTGCGTTTTAAGAAGGGCAGTTCTTCTGTGTTTTATTCTACAGGGTCTTTGATTTGCCAGATCTTACCATTCGGTAAAGTTTTTCGAATTGACTTGTCTAGTTCTTTTGGCCCTTCTCGCTGTTTGATTGCTGGATCCTCCTCTGAGCTCTGGAAGTGGCATAGGAGGTTAGGTCATTTGAGTTTTGATCTGCTAGTCAGGTTGAGCTCTATGGACCTCATCCGAGGATTGCCCAAGCTTAAGATGGAGAAAGATCTAGTTTGTCATCCCTGTCGTCATGGGAAAATGGTTGCCGCTTCTCACTCACCTGTGACTCAGGTGATGACTTCGTATCCGGGCGAGCTTTTACACTTGGACACTATTGGTCCAGCTCGGGTACGTTCAGTCGGTGGGAAGTGGTACGCACATGTGATTGTTGACGACTTCTCTTGATTCTCGTGGGTTTTCTTTTTGGAGTCTAAGGATGAAACTTTTCAATTTGTTCATGACCTGATTTTGAAGCTGAAGAATGAGAACAATGGTCGGATGCGAGCAATTCGCTCCGACAACGGCTCTGAGTTCAAGAACTCTCAGTTCGTCAGCTTCTGTAGTGATCAGGGTCTGGACCATTAGTTTTCTTCTCCTTATACTCCCCCACAGAACGGCGTTGTGGAACGAAAGAACCGCATGCTAGTCGAGATGGCCAGGACGATGCTCGATGAGCACAGGACTCCTAGGCGGTTTTGGGCTGAAGCCATGAACACGGCTTCCTATCTAGCCAACCGCTTTTTTCTTCGAGCTTACTTAGGTAAGACTTCGTATGAGTTTGTGATTTGGCAGACAACCCAAGGTGAGTCACTTGCGAGCGTTTGGCTGCAAGTGCTTTGTGCTCAAGAAGGGAGGGCATTTGGACAAGTTTGAGTCTCGTTGCTGGGACGGATTTTTTCTTGGTTATGCATTGCATTATCGAGGTTTCCGTGTTTGGAACCTCGAATCCCAGCAGCTTGTCGAGACTTGCGAGGTTTCTTTTGATGAGTCCTTGCCTTCTTTAACTCCTTCTTTTGAGCTTTCTGGTGATGATGAGCTCGGAGAGTCCATCTTCGAGGAAGATGAGGATACTCCAGCTGCTGATGAGGGTGCTCCTTCAGCACCCCCGGCAGAGCCCACACATTCTGAGACTTCGACTGAGGATGAGGGCGGACCTCTGATCACTTCTTCCACTTCAATCGAGCCCCCTCAATCGAGTCCAGAGGTGCCAGCTGCTGACTCCGGTGAGGTGACTTCAGATCACCAGGGAACCCGAGCAGTTCAGCGGGATCACCCCTCAGAGCTCATCATCGGTGATTTGACTGAGAGAACTTTGCGTTCATCTACCTCTCTTGTTGTGTTTGCTGAATCTGCTTTTGTTGCATCTTTTGAGCCCAGAGATGTTTCTCATGCTCTTTCTGATTCAAATTGGATTAATGCTATGCATGAAGAGCTTGAGAATTTTGTCTGTAATCGGGTTTGGACACTAGTTGAGCCGCCACCAGGATGCAACCCCATAGGCACCAAATGGGTGTTCAAGAACAAACAAGGTGAAGATGGGGTTGTGGTGCGCAACAAAGCTCGACTAGTTGCCCAGGGTTTTTGCCAGAAAGAGGGTATTGATTTTGAAGAAACTTTCGCCCTGTTGCCCGTCTTGAGTCCATTCGTATTATCTTAGCTTTTGCCGCTTCGAAGGGTTTTAAGCTTTTTAAAATGGACGTTAAGAGTGCTTTTCTGAATGGGTTCATAGAGGAGGAAGTTTATGTTAGGCAGCCCCCCAGTTTTGAGAACCCTAAGTTTCCTCGACATGTTTTTAAGCTGCAAAAGGCTTTATACGGGTTGAAGCAAGCCCCCAGGGCTTGGTATGACCGGTTGAAGCAATTTTTGTTGGGGAAGGGCTTTGTGATGGGTTCGGTGGATAAAACTCTTTTCTTGCTCAGAGATTCTTCAGATTTCTTGGTTGCTCAGATTTACGTGGACGATATTATTTTTGGTGGTACTACTGATTCTCTTGTGTCCAAGCTCTCTGAGCAGATGCACAACGAGTTTGAGATGAGCCTCATGGGTGAGCTTAAGTACTTCTTAGGGCTCCAGATCAAGCAGACCAAGGACGACACCTTCATCCACCAGGGTAAGTATACTAGAGACATGCTGAAGAAGTTCGACCTTGGTGGAGAGCTGAAGCCTCAGATGACCCCAATGGGTACGTCTGGAGGTCTAGACAAGGACGAGAGCGGCGTCAAGGTCAATGAGAGAGAGTTTCGAGGGATGATTGGTTCACTATTGTACTTAACGGCGACAAGACCGGACATTCAGTTCGCCGTGGGACTTTGCGCGCGTTTTCAGTCTTCACCACGCGCATCTCGTCGGCAGGCTGTTAAGGGCATCTTCAGGTATCTTACTTATGCGTCTGATCTTGGTCTTTACTATTCAGCATCATCATCTCTTGATTTATCTGGTTTTTCGGACGCTGACTTTGGTGGGTGCCGGTTGGATCGCAAGTCGACTTCCGGTACTTGCCAGTTTCTTGGTTCTTCTCTTGTCTCTTGGTCTTCTCGAAAGCAATCTGGAGTTGCTCTTTCGACCACAGAGGCTGAGTACGTAGCTGCTGCTAGCTGATGCTCATAGTTGGTTTGGATGATTTCCACTCTGCGAGATTTGGGTTATTCTTTCCTACCAGAGTTCCCTTGTTTTGCGACAGCACCAGTGCAATTAGTGTAGGGAAAAACCCATGTCTCCATTCAAAAACCAAACACATTGATGTGCGTTTTCACTTTCTGCAGGATCAATATGAGAAAGGTGTCATTGACCTTGTTCATGTTGATACCCATCATCAGTTGGCTGACATTTTCACCAAACCCCTAGATCAGTCTACTTTTGAACGTTTACGAGGGGATTTGGGTGTTGTGTATCCTTTCTAGGATATTTTGTGTCAGTTTTCTTTCTTCTTTTGAGTCTTTTTGTATGTGTTCATATCTTACATATTCACATATCACACTTTAGAGTTGCTTCTGTTATATGATTGAACTGCTTTACTTATTCTAGCTGGTACATGCTTTTGGATAATTGTCATTGATCATGCTTTGGTTCAGTTCACTTAATATATCTGATATCTGTCATATGCATGGCTTTTATGCTTTAAAACTTGAAAAATGGTCACCATTGCTTCTGGTAACTAGCATGTGTAGGCTGAATGTTTTTGCTATCTGATACATACCTTGTAGCTCGCTCCTTACTTAGATGCAAATACGCAACATGGACATCTTTATGCTTTTGAACATGGAAAATGTGCTATAAAATAATGAAAAATCAGGAAAATGAAAATTCCATGCCTTTTTTATGCTTAAAATAGAAAAGATCCAGGTGGGTTTGTCTTGTCGCATTGCATTGTTCTGGACTGCGTACCATCGAACTTTGGCATGAACTAGGACACTGTAGTGTATGCCAAGACCAATGTCTTATGCTTCTGATGGTCCAGTTCTGGCCTAGGCTTGACTTGGTCGGTCAGCATAAGGTTTGACATACAAATAACCCCTGGCAAAAAATGAAAAAGGAAAAAGAAAAAGCCTGAAAATTGAAATGATAACAAGTTTGCTGAAGCACTTTGTTTTGGACAATGCTTATCTTGGTAGATATCTGTTAGCCTTTACATCTCATGTTTTACATTGCTTGTCAACCAGAAAATGTGGTGATGTTTTTGTTTTGCAAAAAATTGAAAAATGCGTGCTAATGACTTTCCTTAGATATCATCTGTTGCACTGATCATGCCATGTGTCTTAGACAGTATGTCTTTTCTATACTTGTTAGATGTTGTAATTGCAGTCAATCATATCCTAGAAGCATGCTTTATTCACTCCACCTGCACTCCAGTTACATTCATTGCATATTTTGAGGGGGAGTTGCAGTTCAGGGGGAGTCTGTGTCTCTTTTGAGTGCTTGATGAGTTCACTTGTCAACAAGGGGGAGAATATTTGGGATCAGAGTTTAAGGGGGAGTTTTTGTTTCGCTCTCGCTTGTTTCTTACTCTGTTGATATCCTTGTTGTTCTGAAATCACACTCACTTTGAGCTTTTTACGTTTTGGTTAACCATAATGACCGCTCCTTGCTGTTGTTCGGCTTTTGGTCATTAGGGTTACACTTTTACCTTATTTTCTTCTTCTTTGTTTTTCTTGTGTTTTGTTTTCGTGTTTCCACATTTGATTCGTAGGTACTAAAGAGCTGAAGAAATGAAGTGTTGACAATGCACTCATCAAGGGGGAGATTGAGGAGCCATGTTGAATAGCGTGGGCCTCATGGTTCCAGATGTGATGAGTCATTGTCAACGATAGTCAAAGAGGACTGAAGAAGAGAGGAGATCTGCTGTTTCAAGGGCCGCGTGTGACTCAGGTACACGGGCAGCGAGCGACTGTCGGGCAGAGGAGGCTGCGAAGTCGGGCTGGCCCAATCCGGGTACATGGGCTAGAAGCAGCAGAAGACCCACTGGGCTGTTGACTAGGGTTGACTCAGGTACACAGGCGGTGAGTGATTGCCGGGCTGAGAGAGCTTCGGAATCGGGCCGGCCTAATCCGGGTACCTGGTGCAAAGTCGGTGGAGGCTTTGTCAGTTTCGGTGCAAAACTGACAACCGTTGATGTTGTATCGGACTGTCCAGAAGAGAAGCCGTAGTCGCTATGAAAGCTTAGCTTCCGGATAAGTCATATGTATCTCTAGGCCCACAGTCAGTCAGTCGTGTCTGTGAAAATTCCTAAGGGCAGTAGAGTCTTTTCCTTTATTCCTGCGTCTGTAAAAAAACCCTAAGGGGCTGGTGGAATATTCCTAGTGTTGGGCAGCCTATAAAAAGGGCCCCAATCCCTAGGGTTAGGTCACCCTTTTGGCTGAAATCAATACTACTTCTTTGGTTCATTTTGCCTCTTGCATTTTCTCTCTCTCTCTTCGGTTGTGCGCCGCCAGGCTGCTGTTCATGTGATTTTGGCTTGTATTTATTTCATTCCTTCTGATGCAGTGAAGCTTCTATTCTCTAATCGTGCGCAGCAAATCTGCAGCAGTATTTATTGCTTCGTTTCACGTGCACAGGCATTTTCTTGAGTGATTGTGCTTCGGTTGCTACTGTTCTTCATGGAAGTAGTACTAGTTCATATTGGTTGCAAGTAGTACTACTACACTGTAGCAACAGTACACTAGTACTCTAGCCTTGCTTTTACTGCACACCTTTTTGATCGAGTTGACAGGACTAAAGTCCCTTTTCTGCCTGTTTCTGGTGAAGCCCCTTCTCTGTTCAAAGCCCCTCAGCTCCGTGAGGCAGGCTTCGATCTGATATACTCGAAGGCTTCATTTGAACTTCGAACTTCATTTTGTGTCCTGAATTGCTAGCTTCGAAATACCTTTTTGAACAGTCAGCGTTTCATACTTCGAACGTCTGTGCGAAGGTACTCCGACTCGAGCTCTTCGAAGTCCATACTTCGACAGGTTTCGAAGTTGGCTTCGAAGCTTATCTTTATGTTAAACTTCGCTCGACGTGAGTTCCTGTCTGCTGTCATTTTCGAAGGTCTTGATGCGTTTGTCCGAAGGTAGGGTGTAGGCTTCGTTTTGGTTCCTCTGTCGCGTATCAGCCTTCGCTTCTCTATTCGAAGGTTGTTTGCTCTGTGTGCTTGTTCGAAGCTGTGTTCGAAGCCTTGCCTTCGAAGTACACTCTTCGAAGCAGGCTCCGACTCTGTCATACTTCGCTCTCATTCACACTCGACCTAGGATAGACAACACACCTTCGACAGACTTCGACTACCACATCCGAACCGGACTTCGATCAAGCAAAGCAGGCTTCGACCAGTGAAGCAGGCTTCGACACAGCGAAGCGGGCTTCGACCAGCGAAGCAGGCTTCGCCAAGTTTCGAACAGGAGACAGATTTCAAACAGTAACTTCTCATTTCACCCTTTGTACATTTTTAGTGAGAAGTTTTATCTTGCCTTGTCTCTTGTATACTGTTTATCAGTCTATTAGCACTGTATTGGTATTTCTCTGTTTTTAAACATCAGTTGCTTCTAGATTGATACCTTTAGACTTAGGCAATCTGTTCGTTCTTTGCTGCTTAGTCTTTGAGGTGCGTTGGGTATTGGGAGCAGGCCATTGATTCGAAAGAATTTTAAGGCGCCCATTCACCCCCCCTCTGGTTGCTACTTCGGTCCTACAGTCGCTCCTTCGTCCAAGGCCTCCGCATGAAGCATTCCATGAGCACTTCGTCGCAATGTCTCTCCCCAAGCACACTCCTCGACGAACCTCACCCGGACCATGCCTTTGATGCACCTCGACTTTTGAGACCTCCATCGAGTGAACCTTCGAGTGCCTCCATCCAGAGCACACTTCGAACGCCTTGCCTCATTGCTTAGGACTTTGTCCACCATACTCCGAAGTCACTCCATTCGGAATAACCTTCAAAGTGCCTCGCCTCTAAGGACTTCATCTCAGGGTACCTTCAGCTGGAGCCACGCTTCGCACTCTCTGCCTTCACCTGGCGCACCTTGACCCGAGGACCGACCTCGACCCCACGTAGCCTCCGTGATTGAGCTCCTCGCTCGCCTGGCATCAAGCCTCCTGCTTGACCCAGGTTCACTTGTTGCGAAGCGTTCGTCGCCTCCGAGGTCACCTGTGCACTAAGAAAAGCAAACAAGTGTATCTATTACCTCAGAGACCTCTTTGGGTAAACACCCTCCGGTACACACTCCGGTGTACCACCCAAAATACCGAACACTTTGGTACAGCCAAGTCATCATGTACTGTCGGACCCCTCCGACAGTCACACTCCGCTGCAACATCCACAACAACCAAACCCATCGAACCCTTTGGTGAAACAACCTCCGAACCCCCTTCGGAGGTACCCCTTCGAAACTAGAGGATAAAATCTGTCAATCACTCATCATAGACTCTGAAACCAACCCTTGGTTTCTCAATCTCCCCCTTGATGAGTGCATTGACAACGAAATTCAAGTTTAAGAAAATTTGAAAAATTTCAGCACACAAGTGACCATAAAAACTCAGAAAAGAGCCAAATCATGTCACTTGACAAAATAATTTCTCTCCCCATTTTCAAAAGAGTAAAGCCCCTTCTTCGGCACATTTTTATCTTTGCACAATAAAAACTCCCCCTGAGTTATTTTCCCCTTTTCTGCAGAGAACTCAAAAATTTCTCCCCCTTTGGCAATGCAAGCATTAAGGAGCATTTAAAAGATTCAAAGCTTCAAAATGGGCAGAAGTGCAAAGACATATAAAGCAAAAATATGCCAAACATAATGCCAATTTTCATGTGCTCAGCTCAATGACAACATGTTATTTCATTATGTTGAAATAAAAACATGACCACTCAATCAAGTGAACTAGACAAGTAAAGGCAAGGGCTCCGCAAAGCTAGTCAATTTCTACTCTAGACAGACAAGTCCAGTTCAAATGGAGCATTGAAAGCAATCTTGATTGGCAATGAATTTATACTTGATATTCATTTCATAATGCTAGGGGTTATTTGTGTGTCTACCTTATACTTTCCAATCAAGTCAAGCCTAGGCAAGAAAGCCATTAGAAGCTTAAAGCAGTGATTTTGGTAGACACTAAATTATCCCAGTTCATACCAAAGTGCAATGGTAAGCAGTCTAGAATAAAGTAGTGCGACAAACAAACCCACTTGGATCTTTTTGTTCTTTGCATTTGAAATCATGGATTTTGAGTTTTGTATTCATTTCTTGGAATAAATGAACACATTGTTCAACACTTGTTAACGAATATCCATGAAAAAGTAGTATGATCTTTCAAGTTGCAATTTTTGCATCTAGAGAAAAGGATTCTTGCTACCAAGCAGATAAAGGATAGCTAAAGTAGTCCTGCCTAAACATGCTAGATTCAGGACTAAGCAGTGATCATGATTTGATTTTTAAAAAGAAAATCATGTGCAAAATGAATCATACATGTTAAATAGAGCTGAGCTATCATGATTACGTAAATTAAAACAAGGCATATCAGTGCAAAACATGTAAATGCAATTTCACACACAAGAAGCATATGCATATTAGTGAAAATGTGCTCCCCCTCACAGAATACCGTAAGGGTGACAAACACCAAGTTCCCCACGCAAGTAGGCAAAACATGAAGCATCGAGGGGTTTTGTGAAAATATCGGCTAGTTGGTGTTGGGTATCAACATATTGAAGTTCAATATCACCCTTCTCATTATGATCTCTGAGAAAATGATATCGCACATCAATGTGTTTGGTTCTAGAATGCTGAACCAGGTTGTTTGCAATACAAATAGCACTAGTGTTATCACAAAAAGTGGAATACTCTTATAATCTAACCCAAAATCCCGCAAAGTGGAAACAATCCACAAAATCTGAGAGCAATAGCTAGCTGCAGCAACATATTCGGCCTTAGCCGTTGATTGCGAAACACTAGACTGTTTGCAGGAAGACCAGCAAATCAGCGAAGTACCCAAGATATGACAAATACTAGAGGTACTTTTCCTATCAATCCTACACCTAGCAAAATACTCATCGGAATAACCTCGAAGACACAAAGAGGAAGATGCAGGATACCAAATGCCAAATTCAAGGGTATGTTTGAGATACCTGAGAATGCACTTTGCCGCTTGGCGGTGCGAAGCTCGTGGCGAAGACTAAAAACGAGCGCACAGACACACTGCGAAGTGTATGTCCGGCCTCGTAGCAGTCAAGTAGAGGAGGAAGCCGATCATGCTTTAGAACTCCTTCTGATCTACAGCTTCTCCATCTTCGTCAGGATCCAATTCTACAGATGTAGCCATTGGAGTGGCGAGTGGCTTCGCATCAGCCATGTCAAACTTCTTGAGAAGGTCCTTGGTGTACATCGTCTGGTGGACTAATGTACCTTGTTTTCTTTGCTTGATTTGCAAACCAAGTAAAAATGTGAGTTCGCCCATCATGGACATTTCGAACTCCCTGCTCATGGTATCTGCAAACTCGGCAACCAAAGCATGAGAAGAGCCACCAAAGATGATATCATCCACATAAATCTAAACTAGCAGGAAATCTTTGCTATGCTTGAGAGTGAACAGGGTTTTATCAACAGATCCCATCAAATACCCCCGCTCAAGCAAAAAGGACTTAAGTCTATAATACCAAGCCCGAGGGGGCTGCTTGAATCCATAAAGAGCCTTATGAAGTTTAAGGACTTTATGCGGGTATTTGGGGTTTTCAAAGCCAGGGGTTTTTTTACATAAACATCTTTGCCTATGAAGTCATTAAGAAAAGCACTTTTAACATCCATTTTATAAAGTTTGAAACCACGGGATGCCACAAATGCAAGTAAAATCCTAATGGCCTCAAGACGTGCAACAGGTGAAAATGTCTTAGTAAAGTCAATCCCTTCTAATTGAGAATAACCCTGAGCTACAAGTCTAGCCTTGTTCCTAACTATAGTCCCATCCTCCCCTTATTTGTTTTTGAAAATCCATTTTGTTCCAATGAAATGAACATTAGGTGGAAGATCAACTAAAGTCCAGACTTGGTTTCTCTCAAAATTTTCAAGTTCTTCATGCATGGCATTGATCCAACTAGAATCAAAAAGTGCATGACTAACATATAAGGGCTCAAAGAAGCAACAAAAGCGGAATCAATGAAATGAGCATGGGAACGTGTTACCCTTTGTGATGGAGGAGGGTGTCATGCCCCGATTTAATAAATCAGGACCTTTATTTAAATTCCATAGAATATCAATAAAAACAAGACGTTCATCATGCGACCACGTACAATACGAGCAATCATTCACGGTTTGTAGATCGTATTAGTACAAAAGTGAATAAAGATGAAGAGAAACTAATAAATCAAAGGGTCCTAGATGAACGCCTCCTTCCAGTCTCGCCTTGACTGGGTCGCTACTCCAGACCTTCATCCTCCTCGTAGTAGACGGGCTCTGGTGGTGTAAGTCAACGGGGGTGAGTACAAACGTACTCAGCAAGCTACCGAATGCAAATATAATGCAGAGTAATAACAAGGGAGATAGTGGCTAATTTTGCGGAAAAGCGTAATTTGTACAGCAATTAAATGTGATCAATTTATTAGTACTGAAATGTAAACATGTGTATGCATCATCATCTTCTAACTCGAGGGGTACAGTCAGCCCCACCTCGCTCAACAGTCCTTACATGCCATGAATAACTCAACCATTCAACAATTGAAAACTAACTGCGAGTAGTTACACAACCCGCCCTTGACCGTGGGCTCGACTTTTCGAAAAGATTGAATACACTGATCAGAGATGTACCACTGTACCCACAAGGCACGCACTCATCACTTACACCAAAGTGTAACGAGATGACCCATACCACGGGAACTCGTGCCAAACCTTCCATATGGTCCTCCTCGACCCGACAGCACCCTCTTATGGGTTTCATATGGTGTCCCGACGCGTCGAGCCTCACCATACCCCCCCTTGAGCCATGTCGGTACAAGTCACCTACAGGTTGCCCCTTGCCCCCTCCACTATGGTGCATCGAGTCGGATTGTTCTATACTTTCAGTTAGGACTTACCCATTAGACTTGTTGTTGGTACGGAAGTGCTTTGCAACAGATCCCGCAGACCGGTCCTTATAGTGCCCCGGGTGCGACCAACCAATGCCCTAGCTTGCACCCGGAACCCACCATACTTATAACATAGCCAACTCCAACAGAGTCCAGAGACGAGAATAACAGGGAAATTTATATAACAGAATCCAACTATCTACGACTCATTCTTTTTATCCTATAGCATTTGTGTCGATACATTGGACACTACCTAATATGATATTTGTAGAGTGACAAGGAGTGTTGGCTCAATAAGCATGGCTTGGGTTTGCACACAAGGACGGAGATCTATTAAATATAAGTGTAGGGCTTGAGATTTAACTAATGCAATATTATCCTATGAGTTACAACGATACTTTATTTAAATCATGGGCTCAATGATGATCAAAATGGGGGTTGTGACTTGCCTTTCTCATAAAATGGGGATGGAGGAACCTCGGGGTAAAACTCCGGCTCCTCGACGAACTCGTAGTCTTCTCGATACGCAAAAATAAACCATACATTCAATAATAGATAAAACTTCACCAAATAATAACAAACAAGTTTATGGGTTTTATTATGTGAAATAAAGTGTTAATATTCTGAAGTTTGGTGAAAAACAGTAAGACTTATATTTTAAGGCTTTTCCTAATTTATTTTCTGAATTTACTATTTTATTCCTAAGGGGTTTTTATTTGTTTAATTGATAAGAATATTTTGGGCAACAGTAACATACTGTTTTTATGGCATTAATATGTAGAGAATAAAATACTGAATTTAACAAAATTTGAATGGTGAAATTTGGAGTTAAATTGAGCAAGTTATGAATTTCCAAAGTTTAAACATTTTTTTGGAATTTTATTTAAACAGAAAATGAGCTCTGGTCCATGGTGAGCCAGGCCCACGGTGGACCAGCGACTGTGCGTGTGGACCCGAGCGATCTAGACCGTTGGATCTGGATCCAGCGGCCAAATGCGAGGCGGGAGGGTTTAATGAGATTGAATGGCTGAGATTAAAACGGGCGAAGGGGTACGCGTGGACGCACGAGATCGATCCAGGGGTTTAAGTAGCGATCGATGGTTGTGATCACCCCGTACCCTTTTGACCTGCTCCGATCGCGATCGTGCGGCCAGGATTGAATCTGGCACGACATGCACGTAAGGGGCCACGTACCCCCTTCATCCTCGGCTCCGACCATGCGACGGCGACGAATTTCGGCGATGGCGGGGCTAAGGCCTAAAACGGGACCAGTGACCTTGAGGGGAACTCGGGCGTACCGGAGGTGGTGGCGGCGGCGAGCTGACGGCGACTGGCGACGATGAGGGGCGATGAAGCTTCTCGGTTCGTCAGCGGCGAGGTGATCCGGCGGTCCTCTCGACCGTCGGAGACGTGGACAAGGACGGGCGGGTCCTGGCGGTCACGAAGGTGGCGATGGCGGGGGCGGCGATGGCTTGGATCGCCGGCGAGCGGTGGCTGGAGGCGGAACAGAGCTGAAGGCCGAAAACTTCACAGCGTGCTCTGGAAAGCGATGGCTTATGCTAAGGAGGTTTGGGCAGAGGGCGGTGGCCAAAGGGGTATATATAGGGGGTCACCGGTGTTGTTATGGCAAGGTAATCGGAGGAAACTCGAGAGGGTTCCTAATCTCTCCGGCGAGGTTTCCAAATCCTCTGGTATGCTTCTATAAACGTGAATATGCGTCGGCTATAGACGGAAATGGGCGACGGTGCTTGGGGAAAGTGATCCAGGGTCAATCCGGGCGAACGCGGGCGGCCGGCGACGAGAAATCGGAAAGGGGGTCACCAGAAGGAAAGGGGAGAGATCCCCTTCCATCAGGGATGAAGGTCCTAACAGGTGGGCTCCACCTGTCAGCGTGCGAAATAGAAAAGGAAGGGGCCGACAGGCAGGCCCAGCCGGTCAGAGGGAGGAAGACGGCCAGGTGGGGCCGAGGCGGGCGCGGGCGGAAGAGGAGAGGGGGAGGGCGCCGACAGGCGGGTCCCGCTTGTCAGTGGCATACGGATGGACTGGGCCGGGCTTGGGGTACTTTGGAGGTTGGCGGCCCATTAGGATTTAAATTGTTTTGTGATTTAAAATAAATCCAGTAATTCATTTATTTGTTTAAGGATTGAAGCACTATTATAAAAATTTGTAAAAATTCCTAAAATTATATCCTTGTCTCTAGGTTATCCATAAATTTTTCAAGTCCAAATTTTGAGTATTTATCTCTGTTTGGCTTTAATTGGGCTCTTTTAGGAGTTTTCTTTAATAAATAATTCCAGAAATTCCTTTAATAATATATTTCTTTTATTTTATTTCTTTTTAAATCTTGGGGTGTTACAATCCTATCCCCCTTATAGAGAATCTCGTCCTCGAGATTCGGATCAATCCTCGAATAACTCCGGATGTTGTGCATTGAGTTCTTCCTCTTTTTCCCATTTAGCTTCCTCTACGGGATGATTGCTCCACTGAACCTTACAGAAGCGGATGACGTGACTTCTGGTGGTCCTTTCGTTGACTTCCAAGGTCTTGACAGGCTTTTCCACATAGGTCAGATCTTCTTGAACATCCAACTGTTGCAGGTCCACTTGCTCTATTGGGACTCGGAGACACTTCTTTAGTTGGGACACATGAAACACGTCATGTACCCCGGCTAGTGAGGGTGGTAGTTCTAACTGATAAGTGACTTCGCCTTGGCGTTGAATAATGGGAAAAGGTCCAACATATCGAGGGGCCAACTTTCCTCTCATGTTAAACTGTTGAGTACCACGAAGAGGTGTGACTCGAAGGTAGACGTGGTCTCTCTCTTCAAAAGCTAGATCTCGACGTCGATTGTTCGCATATCTTTTCTGTCGTGATTGGGCTGTCTTGAGCTGGTCTCTGATAATCCGTACCTTCTCTTCGGCTTCACGAAGGATGTCTGTTCCGAATACTTGGGATTCACCAGTTTGATCCCAAAGCAGAGGCGTCCTGCACATACGTCCATATAGGGCTTCGAGCGGGGACATCTGTAGACTGTCTTGATAACTGTTGTTGTAGAAAACTCAGCGTACGGTAAACTCTTGTCCCAAGTTGCTCCAAAATCCAAGACACATGCCTGTAGCATATCTTCCAATATCTGATTCACCCTTTTAGTTTGTCCGTCTGTCTGAGGGTGGTAAGTAGTGCCGAAGTTTAGTCTCGTTCCCATCTCCTCTTGAAGGTTCTTCCAGAAACGAGAGGTAAACTGACTTCCTCTGTCGGACACTATCTTCTTAGGCACTCCATGAAGACACACAATGCGGGCCATATACAACTCTACAAGCTTAGGGCCACTGAAGGTCATCTTGATGGCTATGAAGTCTGCTACTTTGGTTAGCCGATCAATGATTACCACTATAGAATCATATCCAAGTTGGGTCTTCGGGAGTGCGGTGATGAAATCCATACCGATCTCTTCCCATTTCCATTCAGGCACTTTGAGTGGTTGTAACAGTCCTGCAGGTCTCTGATGTTCTGCCTTCATTCGTCTGTAGGTGTCACATTCTGCGACGAACTGAGCAATCTCTTTCTTCATGCTAACCCACCAATAGCGTTCCTTCAGGTCCTGGTACATCTTGGTGCTCCCGGGATGGATGGAGTACAGAGTATCATGGGCCTCCCTTAGGATAAGGGTTTTTATTTCTGGTTTATCCGGCACACATATCCGGGTTCCAAACCATATGGTGAAAATCCTGGGGCTATACCTTGCCTCATGTTCTTCTTTATGTCTGCTATATCCGGGTCTTCTAACTGAGCTTCTCGATCTGCTCGAATAGGACTGGTTGGGTCTCCAAGGTGGCTAGATACGCTCCTGTGGTTAATCCGAGATTCAACTTTTCCATCTCCTTATATAACAAAGGCGCGTGATCCTGAATCACGATGGCGGTGCAATATCCCTTATGACTTAATGCATCATCTACCACATTTGCTTTTCTGGGGTGGTAGTGAATACCTAAGTCGTAGTCCTTTATTAATTCCAACCATCGTCTTTGCCTCAGATTGAGGTCCAGCTGCGTGAAGATGTACTTCAAGCTCTTGTGATCCGTAAAGACTTCGCAGCGATTTCCGACCAAATAATGCCTCCATATCTTAAGGGCGTGCACAACAGCGGCCAATTCCAAATCATGGGTCGGGTAGTTTAACTCATGGGGTCTTAACTATCGAGAGTCATATGAAATAACCTTCCCATCTTGCATAAGAACACATCCCAATCCTTGGCGGGATGCGTCGCAATAAACATGAAAGTCCTTCCTGATATCTGGTAGGGTCAGTATGGGTGCTGACACCAGCCAGGTCTTGAGGGTACGAAAACTTTCCTCGCACTCGGGAGTCCATTCAAACTTCTGACCCTTCTGCAATAACTTGGTCATAGGCTTGGCTATCTTGGAAAAATTCTCGATAAACCTCCGATAATACCCGGCCAAACCCAGAAAACTTCATATCTCAGATACATTTGTGGGTGGAAGCCAATCCGTTACTGCTTCTACGGTGGCAGGGTCTGCTGCGATACCTTGTGCAGAAATGATGTGTCAAAGGAACTTTACTTCCGCCGTCCAAAATTTACACTTGCTGTATTTGGCGTATAACTGGTGTTCCCTTAGCTTTCCTAAGGTCAACCGGATGTGAGTCTCGTGCTCCTTCTTATCCTTGGAATAGATGAGGATGTCATCTATAAAAACCACGATAAATTTGTCCAAATATTCCATGAACACCTTATTCATCATATTCATGAAGAAGGCAGGGGCGTTGGTCAATCCAAAAGACATAACAATGCACTCATATAATCCATAACGAGAGGTAAAACCGTCTTGGGTATGTCCTCCTCTCGAATCCTCAGTTGATGATATCCGGACCGCAGGTCGATCTTGGAAAATACCGTAGCTCCTTTCAGCTGGTCAAAAAGATAATTGATCCTGGGTAACGGGTACTTGTTCTTGATGGTTACCTCATTCAAGGCTCGATAATCCACACACATACGCTTAACCTTGTCTTCTTTCTTTTCAACGAAGATGACGGGGGCTCCCCACGGAGAAGTGCTAGGTCTGATGTAGCCTTTCTTCTCAAGATCCTCCAACTGCTACTTCATCTCAGCTAACTCATTGGCGGCCATCCGGTATGGTCGCTTGTAAATGGGAGTGGTTCCGGGTACCAAATCAATTCAGAACTCGATGTCCCTCTTAGGTGGCATCCCTGGTAAATCCTCTGGAAAAACATCCGGGTACTCGCAGACTACCAGTATCTCTTCCAAAGTAATCTGGTGCAGCCTCGGTCTTCCGGACTTCAGGCTCGACATCTGGAATGTGACGGCAGTCCCTTCTTCAGTGCTCACTGTCACTTGTCTCCGGGCACATCTTATCACTCCTTGGTGTTTATTGAGCCAATCCATCCCTAGAATGAGATCCAAGCCTTGGCATTCTATTAGGATGGGGTCGGCCCAAAATATCGTGCCTTGGATATCTACCCATACCCTTGGACTATAGGAATGGGGTAGAGTTTGTTTTCCAGGCGTGGCTATTAGCACGGCTCTTGGTAGTTCACTTATATTTAGATTGTTCTTTTCCACAAAAGCCGTTGATATGAAGGAGTGCGTAGCTCCAGTGTCAAATAAAACCACGGCAAGGGCCGAGTGTACCGTGAACTTACCCATGACGATCTCGGGTGCGGCCTGGGCTTCTTCAGCGGTGACGTGGTTGACGCGGGCGCGGATGGCCCGGTTCGTCGCGACTCCTTGGGCGCGCTTGGGGTGAGGGCACTGGTGGGAGTAATGCCCCTCCAGGCGGCAGTTGAAGCAGATCACAGACTTGCCATGCTTATCGCGCAGAACTTCCGCCTTCTTGGTCAGGGCGGGTGGAGCGGTGGGTGCGGTGGGAGCGGGGTGAGGCGAGGCTGTCCGGCTCCGGCATTGGCGGCGGGTGGCGCCGGACAATACACCGGGCGGGGGTGGTATTGTGGCGCCGGTGGAGGAGGGGTGAAACGAGGCCTCTGTGCCATGCCTTGGTTCTGCCTGAAGGCGATCATCCTTTTCTTTTTCAGGTCCACCTTATTCTGCTGGGTCTCCTGAATGATAGCTTTATTTACCAACTTTTGAAAGTTGGCGTAATCTCCGGAAATGAGCTGAAGGGACAGCTCGTCCTTTAGTCCCCGGAGGAACTTAGACTGTCTTGCCGTATCGGTATGGACCTCCTTAGGTGCGTACTGGGCCAACCTATTGAACTCGTGCAGGTACTCAGTTGCGGATCTGCTTTCTTGCTGCAGGTCCCTGAATTCTTGTTGCTTCTGGGCAATAATGCCGTTCGGGACATGGGCTGCGCGGAATGCAGCGGAGAACTCCGCCCAAGTGTGGATGTGTCCCTCAGGCAAGGTCTCACGCAGGTTGTCCAACCATTCTGCGGCGGGACCTTGGAGCTGATGGGTAGCGAAAGCCACCCTCTCCTGCTCAGTACAAGTCAAGAGGTCTAGCTTCTTTCCAATGGTTCTCAACCAATCACCAGCTGTTGGCGTAAAAGATTACGCTAACAGGTTTCTGTAGAAAAGAAACTAACAAACGAAGTGTTTGTGAAGCAAACTGTTCTAAGCCTCGGAAAGGATAATAACTTAGAATAGTTCGAAAGTGTGTATTGAATCACTTGTATTCGGTCCCTATTACAGGGTGAAATGGGGGGTATTATAGGCCTAAACATTAAGGAAAAGACCTATTTACCCCTCTATTACAACCGACATTAAGGAAACTATTCGGTTCCATCTTAGGATAGAAGATAAGTCTTCCATCTTAGCTGGCAGAAAAGATCCTGAAGGGATTTGGTTCGAAGACATACTTCGAACCAGTGCCTGTCTTCGGGCTTCGAACGAGGTTCTGGGCATCTTCGAAGATGGTCTTCGGACAATCTTCGAACTGGTTGGCTGTCTT
Organism: Zizania palustris; assembly: GCA_019279435.1. Classification (NCBI taxonomy): domain Eukaryota; kingdom Viridiplantae; phylum Streptophyta; class Magnoliopsida; order Poales; family Poaceae; genus Zizania; species Zizania palustris. The sequence continues at coordinate 57,466,470 of JAAALK010000285.1, read as the reverse complement.
TATGCTGCTTCGGCAATCACCCCGAAGATGAGATATTTTCCCCCAACACCAGCCTCCATGGGGTTGGTGGTGCTCAAGAACATGGGTGGGCGGACTCGGAGGAACTCCAAGAGCTGAGAGGCGGGAGCGGGAGCGGGGGTGGCAGGGCGAGGTAGCTCGGGCTGTTGGTGGAGGCGGAAGAACTAAGCCTGCTGCTGCTGTTGCATCTGATTTAATAGGGTAGCGACCAAATGATTTTGGTTGGCCATCATCTCGGCCAACGTGGGGTGATTGGCGACCGAGGCTTGCCTTTGCCCAGTTGCTCCCCATTGGGGCAGGTTGCCGTTGTCCCCTCTGTTTTGGGGAGCGTCGGAACCTTGAGTGTTAGTCATCCTGAAGTTTTCCAAAATAAATAACACTTTCTTATGGGGAAATGATACTAAGCTTTATTTCAAAATGTCGTTCTTGCAATTACATTTATTGTATTTTATTTAATCTTCACTCATGCCTTATATTTGACATGAGTGACAATACAATTCAAAACAATTGAAAGAAAACAATCAATCGTAAATACTACGTCTATGGCAGCTCAGGGGACGGCTCGACCATAGGCTCGATGGAGACGGTCGAGGAGGTGGAACTGAAGGTCCGGTGGGAGGTGCGCTGCGGGAAATCCTCTTGGGCCTCACGGTGGGGACCCGGAGCGATTTCCGCTTGCGGGGAGGAAGGCGTGTGATCTCCTCGATATCCTTCTTCAATTCCTCAATCTGGTGGCGGAGCTGAGGATTGATGGTGACGCGCTGCCATAGGAGCTCATTTTGGTGTTATAGCTCCTCTGCCTCGGCAGCCAATCGGTGTCCCTGCTGGATACGGCGACGAAGATCTCCGTTCTCGCGGTTCAGATCCTCGGAAGAGTGTCGGTAAAAGTTGATCGTGTCGCGTTGTCCGTTGGCATCCTGCAGTGCCTCATAGTGGAGCTCGTCCATCGCCTCTAACAGGCGCACGGTGTGTCCAACCACAGAGTGGCACTGGGAGAGCGTGCTAACGTAGACACTGTGGGGACTCCCTGGAGTGCGAAGGGGCAAAAAGCGATAATCCGTGTCGTAGAGCTCATTGTCGTAGATCATTTGGAGCTCGGTGAGGGCCTGGAAGGCGGTGCGCTCGCTGGCAACCAGAAGGTGGGTCCTCCGCCTCGATAGGTGTGGGCAGTCTGCGGAGAGGGCTGGATGACGATGGTCACCTCGCAGTAGCTCTCTTCCTCATCGGGGAAGACTCCATGGAACATCGGCTCCTGCTCAAATCCGAGGAAACCAACGAGCATGCGTAGCTCGCGGATGAATCCGAGGATCCCGCTCATGGTACGGACTGGCATCTACAAAAGAGAGAAAAATTTTGTGAAAATCTCAGAAGATGAGAAGGTAAGTAGTTTTGTAAGAAAATATGGTTAATGTAAATCCTAGGGTCAGGTCTGTTTGGCTTCCTACAGTCAAGTCGGCTCTGATACCATCTTGTCACGCCCCGATTTAATAGATCAGGACCTTTATTGAAATTCCATAGAATATCAACAAAAACAAGACGTTCATCATGCGACCACGTACAATACGAGCAATCATTCACGGTTTGTAGACCGTATTAGTAAAAAAGTGAATAAAGATGAAGAGAAACTAATAAATCAAAGGGTCCTAGATGAACGCCTCCATCCAGTCTTGCCTTGACTGGGTCGCTACTCCAGACCTTCATCCTCCTCGTAGTAGACAGGCTCTAGTGGTGTAAGTCAATGGGGGTGAGTTCAACGTACTCAGCAAGCCACTGAATGCAAATATAATGCAGAGTAATAACAAGGGATATAGTGGCTAATTTTGCGGAAAAGTGTAATTTGTACATCAATTAAATGTGATCAATTTATTAGTACTGAAATGTAAACATGTGTATGCATCATCATCTTCTAACTCGAGGGGTACAGTCAGCCCCACCTCGCTCAACAGTCCTTACATGCCATGAATAACTCAACCATTCAAACAATTGTAAACTAACTGCGAGTAGTTACACAACCCGCCCTTGACTGTGGGCTCGGCTTTTCGAAAAGATTGAATACTCTGATCAGAGATGTACCACTGTACCCACAAGGCACGCACTCATCACTTACACCAAAGTGTAACGAGATGACCCATACCACGGGAACTCGTGCCAAAACCTTCCATATGGTCCTCCTCGACCCGACAACACCCTCTTATGGGTTTCATATGGTGTCCCGATGCGTCGAGCCTCACCATACCCACCCTTGAGCCACATCGGTACAAGTCACCCGTAGGTTGCCCATTGCCCCCTCCACTATGGTGCATCGAGTCGGATTGTTCCATACTTTCAGTTAGGACTTACCCATTAGACTTGTGGTTGGTACGGAAGTGCTTTGCAACAGATCCCGCAAACTGGTCCTTATAGTGCCCCGGGTGCGACCAACAATGCCCTAGCTTGCACTCGGAACCCACCATACTTATAACATAGCCAACTCCAACAGAGTCCAGAGACGAGAATAACGGGGAAATTCATATAACAGAATCCAACTATATACGACTCATTCTTTTTATCCTAAAGCATTTGTGTCGATACATTGGACACTAGCTAATATGATATTTGTAGAGTGACAAGGAGTGTTGGCTCAATAAGCATGGCTTGGGTTTTACACACAAGAACGGAGATCTAATAAATATAAGTGTAGGGCTTGAGATTTGACTAATGCAATATTATCCTATGAGTTATAGCGATACGTTATTTAAATCATGGGCTCAATGATGATCAAAATGGGGGTTGTCACTTGCCTTGCTCAGCAAATGGTGATGGAGGAACCTCGGGGTAAAACTCTGGCTCCTCGACGAACTCGTAGTCTTCTCAATACGGAAAAATAAACCATACATTCAATAAACAGATAAAACTTCACCAAATAATAAATATACAAGTTTATGGGTTTTATTATGTGAAATAAAGTTTTAATATTCTGAACTTTGTTGAAAAATAGTAAGACTTATATTTTAAGGCTTTTCCTAATTTATTTTCTGAATTTACTATTTTATTCCTAAGGGGTTTTTATTTGTTTAATTGATAAGAATATTTTGGGAACAGTAACATACTGTTTTTATGGCATTAATATGTAGAGAATAAAATACTGAATTTAACAAAATTTGAATGGTGAAATTTGGAGTTAAATTGAGCAAGTTATGAATTTCCAAAGTTTAAACATTTTTCTAGAATTTTATTTAAACGGAAAATGAGCTCCGGTCCACGGTGAGCCAGGCCCACGGTGGACCAGTGACTGTGCGCGTGGACCCGAGCAATCTGGACCGTTGGATCTGGATCCAGCGGCCAGATGCGAGGCGGGAGGGTTTAATGAGATTGAACGGCTGAGATTAAAATGGGCGAAGGGGTACGCGTGGACGCACGAGATCGATCCAGGGGTTTAAGTAGCGATCGACGGCTGTGATCGCCCCGTACCCCTTTGACCAGATCTATGGCTGAGATTAAGGGAATTAATCTGTGCGCTCCGATCGCGATTGTGCGGCCAGGATTGAATCCGGCACGGCATGCACGTAAGGGGCCACGTACCCCCTTCGTCCTTGGCTCCAGCGATGCGACGGCGATGAATTTCGGCGACGGCGTGGGTTGAACGGCGGGGCTAAGGCCTAAAACGGGACCAGTGATGTGAGGGGAACTCGGGCGTACCGGCGGTGGTGGCGGCGGCGAGCTGACGATGACCGGCGATGATGAGGGGCGATGAAGCTTCTCGGGTTCGTCGCCGGCGAGGCGATCCAGCGGTCCTCTCGACCGTCGGAGGCGTGGACGAGGACGGGCGGGTCCTGGCGGTCACGAAGGTGGCGACAGCGGGGGCGGCGATGGCTTGGATCGCCGGCGAGCAGTGGCTGGAGGCGAAACAAAGCTAAAGGCCGAAAACTTCGCGGCGGTGCTCTGGAAAGCGATGGCTTGTGATGAGGACGTCACTTCACATGATACACACATGGAGCCTCCACCTATAATTCAACTACAAGGACCAATCACACGCGCCCGTGCCCGTCGCTTGAACCATGAGGTTAATTCTTTCCTTAGCAACTATGTTAATATTTGTCTGGATGGGATGCTACTAAATACTAGTGATATTTTGTTGCTTAGGAACATGGGAGATGGAATAGAAGAGTTGGAGTTGAAGACGGAGTCGCACGGATGTTTTGAAGTCAAGATTTCGCTGGTTCGGACTACATCGACCACCATGCACAAAAATGGGCATAACTTGCTCATACGAAGTCCGATTGGCGCGTTCTTGGACTTTTTGGAAAGCTGAGGAGAAGACGTATCGTTTGCTCATTCGGAGTCTCGAGTCGTTCTGTGTGATTAAAACAGTCCTGCGTGACAGAACTGGGCCGTGTTGGGCCATAGTCTGAGTCTGTTGGCCTTCTACTGAGTCTGTTCGCCTTCCACAGGCTGCCCACGCCCTATATAACTCACTCCAGCCGCCTTTAGGGTTAGGTTTTGCTTTGTTTGCATCTACACTTGTGTGTTTAGATCCCGCCTCTTGCACCGGACCGATTGGCTGCTACATTGGCGTTTGTGAAACATCACCTTATCATCGTTTGTCTGTGATTTGGCATTCGATTTGTATCCTTCCTGTTTTTGCTTGTGTTCTTGGGTTCGCTTGCAGGAATTAGCCTTCGTGGCGAGGTCAATCGCGTCCTGCGTGGTTGATAACCAACGGAGACAGTGGTGTAACGATTGCAAGGTTTTGATCCGCCGGACCGGAGCCTTGGATCGCCAACGTCGAGATTCTCCACCAACCCAAGTTTATCCTTTACCTAACGGAAGATCGGGACCAGTCCCCCATCAGCTTGCGCTAAGGAGGTGTGGACAGAGGGCGGTGAACGGAGGGGTATATATAGGGGGTCGCTGGTGTTGTTGTGGCATGGTAATCGGAGGAAACCCGAGAGGGTTCCTAATCTCTCCGGCGAGGTTTCCAAATCCTCGGGTATGCTTCTATAAATGTGAATACGCATCGGCTATAGACGGAAAGGGGGCGGCGGTGCTCGGGGAAAGTGATCCGGGGTCAATCCGGCGAACGCGCGCGGCCGGCAGCGAGAAATCGGAAAGGGGGTCGCCGGAAGGAAAGGGGAGAGATCCCCTTCCATCGGGGACGAAGGTCCTGACAGGTGGGCTCCACCTGTTAGCGTGCGAAACAGAAAATGAAGGGGCCAACAGGCGGGCCTAGTCGGTCAGAGGGAGGAAGACAGAAGGGAGTGACTGCCAGGTGGGACCGAGGCGGGCGCGGGCGGAAGAGGAGAGAGGGGGAGTGCGCCAACAGGCGGGTCCCGCTTGTCAGTGGCATACGGCTGGACTGTGCCGGGCTTGGGGTACTTTGGAGGTTGGTGGCCCGTTAGGATTTAAATTGTTTTCTGATTTAAAATAAATCCAGTAATTCATTTATTTGTTTAAGGATTTAAAATAAATCCAATAAATCCAGCACTATTGATAAAATTTGTAAAAATTCCTAAAATTATATCTTGGTCTCTAGGTTATCCCATAAATTTTTCAAGTTTTGAGTATTTATCTCTGTTTGGCTTTAATAGGGCTCTTTTTAGGAGTTTTCTTTAATAAATAATTCTAGAAATTCCTTTAATAATATATTTCTTTTATTTTATTTCTTTTTAAATCTTGGGGTGTTACAGAGGGGGTGCCCGATCTTCCGTCAGGTGGGGGATAAACAACGATTTGTGGAGAACTCGACGTTAATGATTCGGCTTCCGATCCACGAGATTGACCCTTGCAATCGCTACACCACTACTCCATTGGTTATCAATCAAGCACAACCTGAATGACCTCACCAAGAAGGCTAATCCTTGCATGTGAATCGAAGAACACAAGCAAAACGCAGAAAACGCAATCGAACTGAAATTTTATTGGAATCTGCGAATTGGGGTTCACTTACAAATCCGGCGAAGCGGTGGCTATCAAAGCAACGTGTAAACTAAACCCAAAAACCCTAGATGACTGTATAAACACCTTATATAGTAGTTTGGGATGCACCCCTAATGGGCTCAACTAGATACACGACCCAAAGGCCCAATAACGCAGAAAATAGCATTCTGACAGATTCTGGACTCTATCTTGTTTTGATGATTCCCGTTGATCTAGAACGAATTTTGAGATGAAACCAGTGGCATTGGAAAGGTTATGAAGTTATCTTTCTGTGGCTGGGTGGAACATTAAAAACGGAGTCTTTATGTGGCCTGGGCCATGATTTTAGTGCACGCTGCTCCTAGAATCCGAGTTGGACACGAATTGTAGTTGAATTGGACTCTCAAATTGGCTTGGACGTCCTTCCTGGTTCTTCTCTAACTCTTTGTTTATCTCTAAGTGATTTTCATCATCTCCATGGTTCCTAACAATAATAATAATATTAGGTAGTAATTTATTCCAAAAATAATATACTAAGATACTTAGAAACGAGTTGACCTGGAGATTTAATCGTCGTGCTCGAACTCGAATAATTAGATCTTGGTATTCATGTATGGTTGTATCATTGGTAGGGATGTCCTCATCACTTTGATCAAGCTCACCAATGATCTGCTCGGGAGGATGCATCCTTTGAATATGGTGCGGAGCCTCACGGTGGGATGCAGTCTCCCCCTCAACTTGTGCGTTGGTGTGGTCCAAGATGACTGATGTCGAGGTAGATGCTTCGGGGCCTTGCGCCGAAGTGGTCGAAGCGGGGTCGACTTTGGGGGTTGATGTTGAGGGTAGTAGGGGTTCATCCTCGAAATCTCTGGGATCTTCATCTTTGAAGATGGTTTGTTCCATGTCATGTTCATTCACCTGTTCAAAAGTAGAACTAATAGAGGGGGTTGAATCATCAAAAGTCACATCACATGACTCGATGATAGTGTTAGTTTCCAAATTGAAAACACGATAAGAATGACCATGCGTAGTGTAACCCAAAAAGATCCCGTCAGAAGAACACGACTCAAATTTGTCCAAATTTCCACGTTTTAGGATAAAGCATCGAGAGCCAAAAACTCGAAGATGAGTAACTTTGGGTTGTCTCCCAAAACGCAGCTCATAAGATGTTAAGTTCAAAATTGAGCGCAAAAAGATTTGGTTTGAGATGTAACATGCAGTGTTCATGGCCTCAGCCCAGAATTTTCTAGGAGTCGTGTGCTCGTCAAGCATCGTCCTAGCCATCTCAACCAAAGTGTGGTTCTTTCTCTCAACAACACCGTTCTATTGAGGAACCCGCGGAGCAGAGATTTGATATTATATGCCATGCTCCATGCAAAAGTCAACAAAGAGACTGTTCTTGAACTCAATGCCATTATCACTTCGAATGAATTTTAATGCACTAGGAAGTTCAGTGAAAAGTCTCACAGCCAAGCTCTGAAAGTGTGAAAACACTTCATCCTTGCTGGCAAGAAAGAAGACCCAAGAGTAGCAAGAGAAATCGTTGACAATAACTAGCACATACCACTTGCCTCCTAAAGAACTAACCCGAGAAGGACCTACAGTGTCCGTATGGAGAAGTTCTCTAGGTTGTTCAGTCATCACCATGGTGACTAGCGAATGTGAAGCGGCAATCATTTTTCCATGTTGACAGGGAGCACAAACTAAATTATTCTCAAACTTGAGCTTCGGCAATCCTCGGATCAGACCTAGGGCACTCAGATGAGCGAGCAACACAAAGCTCATATGCCCTAGTCTCCAATGTCACTTCCAAAGCTCAGAAGTCGAATGTGCAACTTTAGGATCGAAAGTAGCGACCAGAGGAGGGGTGAATGGGCGCCTAAAAATTCTTCGAATCAATGGCCTACTCCTAACACCCAACGCACCTCAAAAGACTAAGCAGCAGAGTGTGAACAGAAAGCCTAAGTCTAAAAGTATCTAGCCTGGAAACAACAGGTGTCAAAAACAGAGAAACACCAATGCAGTGCTAATAGGAAGATAAACAAAATACACAAGACATGGCAAGACAAACTTCTCAGTACAACAATCTAAGTGCACAAAGAGTGGGAAGAGAAGTTACTGTTCTAAATCTGTCTCCTGTTCGAATCTTGGCGAGGCCTGCTTCGTTGTGTCGAAGCCTGCTTTGCAGTGTCGAAGCCTGCTTCGGAGTTCCTTGTCGAAGTCAAGCTAAGGTTGCCGTTGAAGTGCCGAAGGTTTGAATGGTCTTGCCTAGTTCGAGTGAGGCAGAGAGCGAAGTATGCTTCGAAGCGAAGTATGAGTGTATCGAAGCTTGCTTCGAACAGTGTACTTCGAAGCCTAGACTTCGATCAGAGAGGTTCGAACAAGCTCACAGAAAAACAACCTCCGAAGGAGAAGTGAAGCCAGACACGCAGCAGCAAGACCAACTCGAAGCCTATACGGCTACCTTCGAAGCTAGCAATATCGAGGTATGACCTTCGAACCACAGGCCAGCTTCGAATCGAAGTCTGCAGGTGTTGACACACAAGAAGTCGAAGATCACAAACACACTTCAAATGACAACCTTCGGACTCACAGGTTGTGACCCTCGAAAATGACGGCAGCAGAAATATCTCAGAGACTACATGTCGAGCGAAGTATATCAGAGAGACAAGCTTCGAAGTCAACTTCGAAGCCTGTCGGAGTATACCTTCGCATGGACGGTCGAAGTATGTCAGGTGACAGAGCACAGAAAGTACTTCAAAGCTAGAAACACAGTACACACAGTGAAGTCGATGTTCAAACGAAGTCCTCGAGGATGTCAGATCGAATCCTGCCTCATGGAGCTGAGGGGCTTCGAACAGAGGAGGCTTCTCCAGAAAATAGCCAGAAAAGGTACTCAGCCCTGTCTACTTCGATCAAAAAGCCATCCAGAAAAAGCCAGCTATAGTACAAGTGTACTGTTGCTACAGAGAAGTAGTACTACTTGCAACCAGCAAGAACTAGTACTCCTCACGTGAAGAACAGAAGCAACAGAGACACATTCTTAGGAATAAAAACAACTGCGCACGTCAAAACGAAGCTTCAGATCCAGAGAAATCAATGCACGCACCTCAACAAGAATAGGAGATAGAGTCTCACTGGATTAAGAGGAATAGAGGGAATGCAGGAATGAACAAGGCACAAACAGGAACCTGGCGACGCACAAACAGGAGCAGGAGAGAGAAACCGCAGGAAGCAAAATGACCCAATAAATTGAAAAGTCAATTCTAGAAGGGTGACCTAACCCTAGGGATTGGGGCCCTATTTATAGGCTGCCCAACTCTTAGGAATATTCCACCAGCCCCTTAGGGTTTTTACAGACACTGAAATAAAGAAAAAGACTAAACTTCCCTTAGGATTTTTACATACTCGACTGACTGACTGTGGGCCTAGAGATACAGATGACTTATCTGGAAGCTAAGCTTTCGTAGCGACTACGGCTTCTCTCCTGGATAGTCCGATACAAGATCAGGGGTCGTCAGTATTGCGCTGAAACTGACAAAGCCTCCACCGACTTTGCACAAGGTACCCAGATTGGGCTGGCCCGATTCCGCAGCTCTCTCAGCCCGGCAATCACTCCCCGCCCATGTACCTGAGTCAATCCTGGTCAACAGCCCAGTGGGTCTTCTGCTGCTTCTAGCCCATGTACCCGGATTGGGCCAGCCCGACTTCGCAGCTCTCTCAGCCCAACAGTCACTCGCTGCCCGTGTACCTGAGTCACACACGGCCCATGAAACAACAGATTTCTTCTTCTTCTGTCCTCTTTGACTATTGTTGATAATGACTCATCACATCTGGAGCCATGAGGCCCACGCTATTCAGCATGGCTCCTCAATCTCCCCCTTGATGAGTGCATTGTCAACACTCCTCTTCTTCAGCTCTTCAGTACCTGCGAACACATGTGGAAACACGAAAACAAAGCACAAGAAAAACAAAGAAGAAGAAAATAAAGTAAAAGTTTAACCCTAATGACCAAAAGTTGAACAAAAGCAAGAAGCGGTCATTGTGGTTAACCAAAGGTAAAAGCTCAAAATGAGTGCGATCTCAGAAACATCAACAGGGATATCATGAGAGTAAGGACAAACGGGACAAAAACTCCCCCTTAAATTCACATTCCAAGATTTCTCCCCCTTGTTGACAAGTGAACTCATCAAGCACTCAAAAGAGACACAGATTCCCCCTGAAATGAAACTCCCCCTCAAAATATGCAATGAATGCAACTGGGGTGCATGTGGAGTGTAGAAAGCATGCTTCTCAGATATGATTGACTAGCTACAAGTACAAACATCTAACAAGTATAGCGAAAGACATACTGTTTGAGACTCATGACGTGATCAGTGCAACAGATGATATCTAAAGAAAGTCATTAGCACACATTTTTCAGTTTTTGCAAACTTAAAGCATCACCACATTTTCCTGTTGACAAGCAAGGTAAAGCATGAGATGCAAAAGCTAACTGGTATCTACCAAGATAAGCATTGTCCAAAACAAAGTGCTTCAGCAAACTTGTAATCATTTCAATTTTTAGGCTTTTTCTTTTCTCTTTTTCATTTATGCCAGGGGTTATTTGCATGTCAAACCTTATGCTGACCGACCAAGTCAAGCCTAGGCTAGTTCTGGACCATCAGAAGCTTAAGACATTGGTCTTGGCATACACTACATTGTCCTAGTTCATACCAAAGTGCTATGGTACGCAGTCCAGAACAATGCAATGCGACAAAGCAAACCCACCTGGATCTTTGCAAGTTATGCATAAAGAGGCATGAAATTTTCATTTTTCTTGATTTTTCATCATTTTTATAACACATTTCAATGTTTTAAAGCAGAAGGATGTCCAAGTTGCATGTTTGCATCTAAATCAGGAACTAGCTACAAGGCATGTAACAGATAGCAAGAACATTCAGCCTACACATGCTAGTTACCAGAAGCAATGGTGATCATTTTTGAAGTTTTAAAGCATAAAAGCCATGCATATGACAGATATCAGACATATCAAGTGAACTGAACCAAAGCATGATCAATGACAAGTATTCAAAAGCATGTACCGACTAGAATAAGTAAAGCAGTTCAATCATATAACAGAAGCAGCTCTAAAGTGTGATATGTGAATATGCAAGATATAAACACACACAAAAAGACTCAAGAAAAGAGTAAAGAAGAAAGAAAACTAACGCAAAATATCCTAGAAAGGATACACAACACCCAAATCCCCTCGTAAACGCTCAAAGGTAGACTGATCTAGGGGTTTGGTGAAAATGTCAGCCAACTGATGATGTGTATCAATACGAACAAGGTCAATGACACCTTTCTCATATTGATCCCTCAGGAAGTGAAAGCGCACATCAATGTGTTTGGTTTTTGAATGGACACGGGTTTTTCCCTACACTAATAGCACTAGTGCTGTCGCAAAACAATGGAACCCTGGTAGGAAAGAACAACCCAAAATCTCGCAGAGTGGAAATCATCCAAACCAACTGTGACCAGCAGCTAGCAGCAGCTACATACTCAGCCACAGTGGTCGAAAGAGTAACTCCAGATTGCTTTCGAGAAGACCAAGAGACAAGAGACGAACCAAGAAACTGGCAAGTACCGGAAGTCGACTTGCGATCCAACCGGCACCCACCAAAGTCGGCGTCCAAAAAGCCAGATAAATCAAGAGATGATGATGCTGAATAGTAAAGACCGAGATCGGGTGCATAAGTGAGATACCTGAAGATGCTCTTGATAGCCTGCTGATGAGACACGCGTGGTGAAGACTGGAAACGCGCGCAGAGTCCCACGGCGAACTGTATGTCCGGTCTTGTCGACGTCAAGTACAGCAGCGAACCGATCATCCCTCGAAACTCCCTCTCGTTGACCTTGACGCCTCTCTCATCCTTGTCCAGACCCCCAGATGTACCCATTGGGGTCATCTACGGCTTCAACTCCCCACCAAAGTCAAATTTCTTAAGCATGTCACGAGTGTACTTACCTTGGTCGATGAAGGTACCGTCCTTGGTCTGCTTGATCTGGAGCCCTAAGAAGTACATGAGCTCACCCATGAGGCTCATCTCAAACTCGCTGTGCATCTGCTCAGAGAACTTGGACACAAGAGAATCAGTAGTACCGCCAAAAATAATATCATCCACGTAAATCTGAGCAACTAAGAAATCTGAATCAACTCTGAGCAAAAAGAGAGTTTTATCCACCGAACCCATCACAAAGCACTTCCCCAACAAAAATTTCTTCAACCGGTGATACCAAGCCCTGGGGAATTGCTTCAGACCGTATAAAGCTTTCTGCATCTTAAGAACATGTCGAGGAAACTTAGGGTGCTCAAAACCGGGGGGCTGCCTAACATAAACTTCCTCCTCTATGAACCCGTTCAGAAAAGCACTCTTGACGTCCATTTGAAAAAGCTTAAAACCCTTCGAAGCGGCAAAAGCTAAGAGAATGCGAATGGGCTAAAGACGGGCAACAGGGGCGAAAGTTTCTTCAAAATCAATACCCTCCTTCTGGCAAAAACCCTGGGCAACTAATCGAGCTTTGTTGCGCACCACAACCCCATCTTCAACTTGTTTCTTCTTGAACACCCACTTGGTGCCTATGGGGTTGCATCCTAGTGGCGGCTCAACTAGTGTCCAAACCCGATTACGGACAAAATTCTCAAGCTCTTCTTGCATAGCATTAATCCAATTAGAATCTGAAAGAGCATGAGAAACGTCTGTGGGCTCAAAAGATGCAACAAAAGCAGATTCAACATACACAACAAGAGAGGTACTAGATGAACGCAAAGTTCTTTCAGTCAAATCACCAATGATGAGCTCTGAGGGGTGATCACGCTGAACTGCTCGGGATCCCTGGTGATCTGAAGTCACCTCACCGAAGTCAGCAGCTGGTACCTTTGGACTCGACTGAGGAGGCTCAATCGAAGTGGAAGAAGTGATCAGAGGTCCGCCCTCATCCTCAGTCGAAGTCTCAGAAGGTGTGGGCTCTGTGGGAGGTGCAGAAGGCCCACCCTCATCAGCAGCTGGAGTATCCTCATCTTCCTCGAAGATGGACTCTCCGAGCTCATCATCACCAGAAAGTCAAAAGAAGGAGTTAAAGAAGGCAAGGACTCATCAAAAGAAACCTCGCAAGTCTCGACAAGCTGCTGGGATTCGAGGTTCCAAACACGGAAACCTCGATAATGCAATGCATAACCAAGAAAAAATCCGTCCCAGCAACGAGACTCAAACTTGTCCAAATGCCCTCTCTTCTTGAGCACAAAGCACTTGAAGCCAAACGCTCGCAAGTGGCTCACCTTGGGCTGTCTCCCAAACCACAACTCATATGAAGTCTTACCTAAGTAAGCTCGAAGAAAAATGCGGTTGGCCAGATAACAAGCTGTGTTCATGCCTTCAGCCCAAAAACGCCTAGGAGTCCTGTGCTCATCGAGCATCGTCCTGGCCATCTCGACTAGCGTGTGGTTCTTTTGTTCCACAACGCCATTCTGTGGGGGAGTGTAAGGAGCAGAAAACTGATGGTCAAGACCTTGATTACTATAGAAGTTGATGAACTAAGAGTTCTTGAACTCAGAGCCGTTGTCGGAGCGAATTGCTTGCATCCGACCATTGTTCTCATTCTTCAGCTTCAAAATCAGGTCATGAACAAACTGAAAAGTTTCATCCTTAGACTCCAAAAAGAAAACCCACGAGAATCGAGAAAAGTCGTCAACAATGACAAGCGCGTACCACTTCCCACCGATTGAACATACCCATGCTGGACCAACAGTGTCCAAATGTAAAAGTTCACCCGGATACGAAGTCATCACCTAAGTCACAGGTGAGTGAGAAGCGGCAACCATTTTCCCATGACGATAGGGATGGAAAAATAGATCCTTCTCCATCTTAAGCTTCGGCAATACTCGGATGAGGTCCATAGAGCTCAATCTGACTAGCAGATCAAAACTCAAATGACCTAACCTCCTATGCCACTTCCAGAGCTCAGAGGAAGATCCAGCAATCAAACAGCGAGAAGGGCCAAAAGAACTAGAGAAGTCAATTCGAAAAACTTTACCGAATGGTAAAATCTGGCAAATCAAAGACCCTCTAGAATCAAACACAGAAGAATTACCGTTCTTAAAACGCACTTCCAAACCATCCTCAAGAAGTTGCGAAACAGAAATCAAATTGAAGTTCAAATTCTTAACCAAGGCAACATTCTTCAAAGAGAAATGATCTGAAATGCGAATTGAGCCAATGCCGTGAACGTTCCCTTGACCACTGTTCCCGAAGGTGATGTACTCTTTGGAGCTCGGGGGAGTGAGACTGGAGAACAATCTGCGATGTCCCGTCATGTGGCGGGAGCATCCTGAGTCCATGATCCAAACGTCCTCCAGTCCCTGATCCTACACAATCAGTGGTCGTAAGGGGGAGCAAATGGTCTAGCACCAGGTTTAGCAAAAGAGCTAAACCAATGTCGAGCCATCTGCTCAAAATATGGAAAGAGAAAACCATCAAAAGAATTTGGACCAAAACGCGGCTCAAAGCGCGGTCCATGGTTCTTCCTAGAACCTCGGCCATGAGGTCCAGGACCGTAGCCAAAACGGCCTAGAGCTCTGCCGGAACGACCACCACCAACTGGAGCACGGGCAAGAAAGCTGTCTCCTCTACCACCACCTACACAACGCGGCCTGGCCTCTAGCCTCTCCCCGCGTCGAGGAACACGCAGTCTACCACCCTGCTAGTAGAACTGCTCCTGACCACCACGAGCTCTTTCTACTCTCTCAACCCGCTTCCTCCTGAATCAAAACTCCGCAAGATGCCCGTCTCTGACAATACTCACAATGATAGGTGGGCTTCTTGGGATGTGGTTGAGGTTTGGGATTCTTGGGCTTGGTGGTGTTAGGTGTGGTCTTCTTAGGTTGAGAGGGTCCAGGAAGAGAGTCAAGAGAAGTGCGGAGGTGTTTGGGCTTTGGAACCCAGATGGGCTTCTTGGGTGGAGCTTTCGGCTATTCATGGATCACTCCATCCTTGGGCTGACTAGCCAGGGAAGTCTCAGTGGAGTGAGTCTTGGGATATCTCTGCTCAGGAGTCATTTTACTCCACTCCACTGCCCGGCTAATGGCACTCTCAAAGTCAGCCTTGGTGTAGGTGTAACCTACCCCAAACACATCCTGCCTCTTGAACTGCTGGATCATCATGCCGAGCTGTGGCTCTCGGGCACTGATCCAACTCAGGATAGAACGGAGGTAAAAGTTCTCATTCTGAGAATCAGCTAGCTCCTCTCTCAAGGAAGCTAGTACCTCCACATGAGACAAGCAGGTCTCACACTCGCTATCTACCTGGACAGACTTCTAGGCTTTCAGCTTAATCAACTCCATTCTAAGAGACAGACAGTTCTCACAGACAGTGGGTGGAACTGACAGTGTCTCAAGCTCTAGCCTAGTCTGCGCTAGCTCAGCTCTCACTCTCTCCAAATCCCCCAAATGTTCATCGCCCTTGTCTTTCAGCTCAGCTAAGACAGCTAGATGAGATGGGCAATCAACACAGGGTGCGACGCCAGTGGCTTGAGCATCTTTCAGCTCCAGCTGAGCGCTTTCAAGCTCAGTGGCCAAAGCGTCTCTCTCATCAACCCTTTCTGTGTACCTGGACTTCAGAGTCGACAGGTCACACAGAAGCACCTCACACTTCGGACACTCACTGCTATCACCCAAGCAGGGGGATGAAGATAGACTCTCAATTCTGCCGTTGGCTACGGCAAGCTCGCTCTCTAACTCATCTATCCTCTTCTTGGCCCCCCTAAGCAGTTTTTCCCGATATTTTAACTCCTGACGATTGCTTTCAAGTAAATCAACGATTTCGCGCTCATAAGATGATACCTTTTCGTTGTCGTCGTTGTCGGAGTCATCGGAGGAGCTCTTTTCTTCCTTATCCCCAAGAGCCATTGAGCAGAAGCTCTTGCGAGATCTTCGGTGCTGGTGTGAAGGGCTCTTCGGTCTGTCCCCGAAAGCCATGAAGCAAAGGCCCGTCGGATCGTCCTTGTCCTTCCCCTTCCTGATGACGATCTCTTCATCGCTTGAGCTCGATGAAGAGGAAGAAGACGTGGACCGCTTGGAGTAGCTCTTCTCCATCTCAGTGAAGAAGGCCTTGTCGCCTTCTTGTTCTCTCGCCGATAGTCCTTCAGCGCCTTCTTGAAGAATCTGGTCTTCGGCTTGCCCTTGTTGAAGGAAGAGTTGTCGTGCTTGCCGGAGTCGTGGAAGCCACCATCGGTGCCCTTCTTGTGTCCATTGCGCTTGGGGCAGTCGGCGATGAAGTGTCCTGGATCACCACACTCAAAGCACCCGGATTTTGTGCCGTGTCTTTTGAACAATCTCTTGTCATAGACACGACGCACCCGGTTGTTAAAAAGACACAGGTCATCTTCTCCGAAAGACTCAAGCTGATCCTCAGTGATAGACATCAGGGAGAAACCAGCACAACTCACAACAGGGGGATCAACAGAAGGTTTAGCAAGGGCTAGGGACTTTGATCCAGAGCCAGTGAGATTTGATCTCAACTGGATATCAACCTCAGTGGCCTTCAACTTGCTAAACAACTCAGAAATGGTCAAGGTATCATAAGAAGTGCTCTCGGCGATAGAGGATACCTTGATCTCCCAGATCTTTGGGTCCAAGGTATGGAGAACCTTGAGCGCCTGCTCGTGATCTGAGACTAACTGAGCACCCTCAGCCTTGTTGTCCCGAAGCTTGTTTATGATCGATTGAAAATGACCAAACAACGCTTCAACAGATTCACCCGGCTTTTGTGTGAAGTTCTCATACTCACGCCAGTAGGTCTGATAGAGCCGAGCTTTGACCTGGGCTGTCCCCTCATGGTGTGCCTTGAGGGTAGCCCAGATCTCTCTCGCAGTGGAGAGATGGCTCACACGCTCAAACTCTTTGGGACCTAAACCAGAAAACAGAATGTTCACAGCTTTACTATTGCTCAGATGCTGGGAAATGATACCAGGAGTACCATGCTCAGCAACCGGCAATATAACAAACGTATCGTGAATACAAATGTCCCAGATGTCCGAGCCTTGGCTCATAAGATAGGCTCGCATGAGAGTCTTCAAATAATTATAGCCATAGGCTTCCAAGGACGGGACCTTGCCAGGAGACGTCATGATCACTACTTGGGTTTAGAACCGGTTAAGGTATGGAAAAACCCTAACCAGGCTCTGATACCACTTGTAGGATCGAAAGTAGCGATCAGAGGGGGGGTGAATGGGCGCCTAAAAATTCTTTCGAATCAATGGCCTGCTCCCAACACCCAACGCACCTCAAAATACTAAGCAACAGAGTGTGAACAGAAAGCCTAAGTCTAAAAGTATCTAGCCTAGAAACAACTGGTGTCAAAAACAGAGAAACACCAATGCAGTGCTAATAGGCAGATAAACAAAATACACAAGACATGGCAAGACAAACTTCTCAATACAACAATCTAAGTGCACAAAGAGTGGGAAGAGAAGTTACTGTTCTAAATCTGTCTCCTGTTCGAATCTAGGCAAAGCCTGCTTCGCTGTGTCGAAGCCTGCTTTGGAGTGTTGACGCCTGCTTCGGAGTGTCGAAGCCTGCTTCGCAGTGTCGAAGCCTGCTTCGGAGTTCCTTGTCGAAGTCAAGCGAAGGTTGCCGTTGAAGTGCTGAAGGTTTGAATGGTCTAGCCTAGTTCGAGTGAGGCAGAGAGCGAAGTATGCTTCGAAGCAAAGTATGAGAGTATCGAAGCTTGCTTCGAACAGTGTACTTCGAAGCCTAGACTTCAATCAGAGAGGTTCGAACAAGCTCACAGAAAAAACAACCTCCGAAGGAGAAGCGAAGCCAGACACGCAGCAGCAAGACCAACTCGAAGCCTATACGACTACCTTCGAAGCTAGCAATATCGAGGTATGACCTTTGAACAACAGGCCAGCTTCGAATCTAAGTCTGCAGGTGTTGACACACAAGAAGTCGAAGATCACAAACACACTTCAAATAACAAGCTTCGGACTCACAGGCTATGACCCTCGAAAATGATGGCAGGAGAAATATCTCAGAGACTACACGTCGAGCGAAGTATATCAGAGAGACAAGCTTCGAAGTCAACTTCGAAGCCTGTCGGAGTATACCTTCGCACAGACGGTCGAAGTATGTCAAGCTGACAGAGCACAGAAAGTACTTCAAAGCTAGAAACACAGTACACACAGTGAAGTCGATGTTCAAACGAAGTCCTCGAGGATGTCAGATCAAAGCCTGCCTCACAGAGCTGAGGGGCTTCGAACAGAGAAGGAGGCTTCTCCAAAAAACAGCTAGAAAAGGTACTCAGCCCTGTCTACTTCGATCAAAAAGCCATCCAGAAAAAGCCAGCTATAGTACAAGTGTACTGTTGCTACAGAGAAGTAGTACTACTTGCAACCAGCAAGAACTAGTACTCCTCACGTGAAGAACAGAAGCAACAGAGACACATTCTCAGGAATAAAAACAACTGCGCACGTCAAAACGAAGCTTCAGATTCAGAGAAATCAATGCACGCACCTCAACAAGAACAGGAGATAGAGTCTCACTGGATTAAGAGGAACAGAGGGAATGTAGGGATGAACAAGGCACAAACAAGAACCTGGCGGCGCACAAACAGGAGCAGGAGAGAGAAACCGCAGGAAGCAAAATGATCCAATAGATTGAAAAGTGAATTCTGGAAGGGTGACCTAACCCTAGGGAGTGGGCCCTATTTATAGGCTTCCAACACTTAGGAATATTCCACCAGCCCCTTAGGGTTTTTTACAGACGCTGAAATAAAGAAAAAGACTAAACTGCCCTTAGGATTTTTACAGACTCGACTGACTGACTGTGGGCCTAGAGATACAGATGACTTATCCGGAAGCTAAGCTTTCGTAGCGACTACGGCTTCTCTGCTAGACAGTCCGATACAAGATCAGCGGTCATCAGTTTTGCGCCGAAGCTGACAAAGCCTCCACCGACTTTGCACCAGGTACCCAGATAGGGCCGGCCCGATTCCGCAGCTCTCTCAGCCCGGCAATCACTCACCGCCCGTGTACCTGAGTCAATCCTGGTCAACAGCCCAGTGGGTCTTCTGCTGCTTCTAGCCCATGTACCAGGATTGGGCCACCCCAACATCATAGCTCTCTCATCTCGACAGTCACTCGCCGCCCGTGTACCTGAGTCACACGCAGCCCATGAAACAGCAGATCTTCTCTCTTCTCAGTCCTCTTTGACTATTGTTGACAACGACTCATCACATCTGGAGCCATGAGGCCCACGCTATTCAGCATGGCTCCTCAGCAACAAGACAGTGAGAAGAACTAGATGACTAAGAAAAATCAGCTCCAAAAACTCTCCCAATTCTAAAGATCTTACAAACCACAGCGCCATCAGAATCGAGTACTTGCGAAGTATCGTGATGGAATCACACTTCGAAGCCCTCATCAAGCAACTAAGATACGGAAAGCAAATTGTATCCCAAATTTTCAACCAAAGCAACATCTTTGAGAGTGAAATTGGAGTTGATTCTTACCACACCTTTACCTTTCACTCTACTCCTTCAATTGTTGTCGAAGGTGATATGTTCCTTTTGCTTGGTTGTGGTGAGGCTGGAGAACCAAGCTGCATCTCCGGTCATATGGCGCGAACAACCAGAGTACATGATCCACGTACCCTCTAGGCCTTGGTCTGGCGCCTACACATTATAAGAGAATCTCAATCGCTTAGTGCTGGGGTGAGTGAAAACATTACGAGGCATCCAGCACTGAGTGATACGAGTAGTAGGCATAGTAAAAATAGACTGTCTACGCACAGGAAAATCAGAATGATGCAAAGTGCAAGGTCTACCTACATGTTGTGACCCAAATGCATGATGAGGTCTCCTAACCTATTTAGGCACAAAGTTACTCACATGGGGTCTACCACCATATGAAACATGGTGAACACCTCGAGGAGTAAAACCTCTTAGGGAAGTACAAGGAGCCTCGAAAATAGGATGTGAGTAAACCTCAGATTCATGCATGCCTAGATATGGGTAATGCATGTTCTGGAAACTCATCGCCCGTGAGCATCGCTCATCCTTGATGCGATGAAAACAGAACCCAGCCATATGACCCGCTCGCTGATAGTAGGAACAATGAAACACTCTCCTAGGGGCACTCACATGGGTCATAGGAGCAATCCTCACAGGCTCCTTGGGTTTCTACTGATTGGTTTTCTTGGGAGGAATTTTATTGGTAGGAGTGGTTTTCTTTGGAGTTTGGGTAGGCTTTTTGGCTGATGGAGTGTCTAACTAGGCTCTTTCTTTCTCTAAGGTAGTGGGTGAGGTAAAAACAGTTTTTTTAACTATCTGAAGGAATCCTGTCAACACACATCTTGGTCTTGGCCAAGAGCAAGTCCATCCTACCCTTTCCCTCAGTACATTTGTTAACCACAGAAAGAAGATATTCATTTTCAGTAATGAGGTTTTCAGCTCGCTCTCTAACAGTGCCTAGCTGGTCCTTATGGGTTATGCAAGTGTCACACACAGGTTGCACATCCTTAGAACTACCGGCCCTCTCTAATCTAGCCTCTAAGTCCTGAACATGCTTATCACATAAATCTATGCTCTCACATAATAAAGAACAATTCATGCATTCATTTACATTAAGAGGACTAGAATCAACCATCAAAAGCTGCTTTTGTGAAGTCTCAAGCTCAGAGAGAGATTGAGCATGCACAGAACGCAAATGAGAAAGCTCACACATGACAACAGTGCAAGATTCACATTCAGCATCATTAACCCTAGACTTAAGCATGGCATAATTAGTAGAAACAAATTCTAGCCTAAGTCTAAGGTCTTTTCTATCTCTAGCGGCTTGCACAAGCAACCTATCCTAACCAAGAACTACTTCATTTAGTTCATCTAATTTAATTGAAAGCTGGTCATAGGATAGTGATACCTCGGATGAGTCAAGATCATCGCCGCTGTGATTGCTGTCAGACATGAAGGAGAGGCCGGTGAAATCTCATCCCTTCTTGTCCTTCTTCTCCTCCTTCCTTGGGGACTCCTCCTCCTCATCAGAGCTCGACTCCTCAGTTGAGGAAGTGTCGATGTCACTGAGAGCAGCAACAAAAGCTGTGGATATGGCTTTGGCTACCTTCTTAGCCACCTTGTCGCGCTTGCCCTTCACAAAGGGTTACCTCTCCTTTTTGTGGTATTTGGGGCGCTCACTCTCATCTCTCTTCTTGAGTTTAGGACAGTTGCCCTTGATGTGAGAAGTGTCGCCACACTCAAAACAGCCACTAAAACCACTTCTCGTATAATCCCATCTCTCATTGTGAAAACGGGTGAACCTTCTAGCAATGAGAGCAAGTTGTTCATCATCCAAAGTATCCACCTGCTCCTTAGTGACGTAGACCAGGGAGGACAAGGCAAAACCACCTACTAGAATATAAGTGCCAGATGAGCTTGGTTCTGCAGTGGTGCACAGCTAGTGCTAGAAACTAGTGTCAATGGTTGTGGTAAGGAGTTTATGTGCACTGCAAGAGATGCCTTGGCAATCTCTGTAGACTTCAGCTTGCTGAAGAGCTCATCATAGGTCAATGTGTCCTAACCTGCAGACTCCTCAATGCTGGATATCTTTACTTCCCATATGCTATGATCAAGAGCATAGATAAGTTTGATAGCCTTGTCATGATCATTGTAAGCAAGCTTCCCGTTGGACCGCAAGTTACTCACTATCGCATCAAAGCGAGAAAACATGGCATCTATAGATTCACCAGGCGCCTGCACAAACAGCTAATACTGTTGATTGTACGTGCTTTGGCACCTAGACTTAATCTACGTAGAGCTCTCATGAAAAATAGTGAGTGTAGTTCAAATCTCCCTAGCTGTCCTTATGTGCTGAACCCTATCAAACTCACTCCGACTCAAACCAATGAATAGTAAATTTCTAGCCTTGGAGTTAGCATTATACTGATCCTTTTTTGTTTGAGAGGTGCGAGTTTCAGGGATGGAGTATTGTGAGTCAACAATCTCCCAAATTGCATTTCCTTGGCTTAGCAAGTAAGCCTCCATGCGCACCTTCTAGTATGCAAAATCAGTCCCATCGAACAGAGGTATTTTACTAACTCTGTCCATGTCGCCAACAGATCACAAAACCGGTTAAGGTCAACTAGTCATCTTAATCTACTGTGATACCATTGATGGACCGGAAACGGCGACCAGAGGGGGGGTGAATGGGAGCTTTAAAAATTTCAGGCTAAAAATAGCCTTCTATTTTAAAAAACAGTCTCCTGCGGAACAGGCTTTGAACACACCCTTCGGAGGTCTAGTTTGGAGGTATTTCATAGCTCTGAAACTAGGCTTCACCAGGAGCAGAAGTTCGAAGTCAAGAAGACTTTGCTCCACCCACAAACCAAAAACTCAACTCTGCTAAGTCAGTGCAGGCTCCGCACACTGGGTGCCTTCGAGCAGACTACACACTTCACCATTCGCTAGAGATGACTTCCCTCTAAGGACTTCGACCAGATACTCTGCACTAGCAACTAGTACTAGGCTTCGTATTCTGAAAGTCTAAACTCACACAGAACACGCTGCGCTGAGGACTTCGACAAGGGAAGAAAATAGGCTTTGACTACATACCACTCAGTGCTTCGCTAGTAAATGAAGAGGGGTTACCTCAGTTTACACATAGCAAACTCACACTGAAAAACACATTTCACACGTACTGATAAATCACACACTTCTACAAAAACACTCGAGTGCAATAAACTCAAACCAGGAAGAAGTGAAGCACAAAGAGAACAAGACATGCAGTGCAAAGCAAGCATACAAGTTCAAACAGTAAATGAAAACAAAATCAAGTTTCATTGCTTGAACAGGGAACACAAAATGAACTCACAAACTAAATACAAGTGTGGCGGCTGGCTCTAGAGTTCTAAAAATGGCTGCCCAAAGTGTTACTGTTTCCTATCTAGCTTCCACTATTTTTAGGCACTATTCAGCCCTGTGAATAGATTACTTTACCCCTAGGGTTTACACTGATTTTGTCTCATCAGAATAGGTGGGTACAAATGGTAGTCTACTTTATTTAGAGGCTTCTTTTGTCAGCTTCGCAGAGGCGACAACATCAGCTTTTGTAGAGAAGACACGATTATCCTTTGCAGTTTTGGAGTCTTCTGAAGCCCCTCTTCGCACGAGAGGGATGCGGTAGCTTCGGCGAGAAGCCTTGAGCCTGACGGCCTTCGCTTCATCGAAGTCAGCCTTCGATATAGTGGCGGTTTTGAGCTGAAGTCGTCAAAGCCTTTGAGCCTTCGCGCCATAACCTCCGGAGTGGACCACCACGGCTTCGCAGCTACTCCCAGCTCGAACTCCGTCAGTTCGTGTACCGAAGCCATGCATGGCCAAAGTACCTCAAGTCAGCCACACTCCAAAGCCCCACCTTCGGAGTACCACCCTTTGAAGTCCATCCTTCGTCCAAGGCCTATGCATGAAGCATTCCATGAGCACTTCGCCGCAATGTCTCTCCCCGAGCACACTCCTCGACAAACCAAACCCGAACCATGCCTTCGATGCACCTCGACTTCTGAGACCTCCATTAGGTGAACCTTCGAGTGCCTCCATCTAGAGCACACTTCGAATGCCTTGCCTCATTGCTGAGGACTTTGTCCACCATACTCTGAAGTCACTCCATTCGGAGTACCCTTCGAAGTGCCTCACCTCTAAGGACTTCGTCTTAGGGTACCTTCAGCCGGAGCCACGCTTCGCACTCTCTGCCTTCACCTGGCACACCTTGACCCGAGGACCGACCTCGACCCTACGCAGCCTCCATGACCGAGCTCCCCGCTCGCCTGGCATCAAGCCTCCCACATGACCCAGGTTCACTTGTTGCGAACCGTCTGTCGCCTCTGAAGTCACCTGTGCACCAAGACAAACAAACAAGTGTATCTAGTACCCCGGAGACCTCTTCGGGTAAACACCCTCCGGTACACACTCCGGTGTACCACCCAAAATATCGAACCCTTCGGTACAGCCAAGTCATCGTGTACTGTCAGACCCCTCCGACACATCACACTCCGCTGCAACACCAGCAACAACCAAATCCACCGAACCCTTCGGTGAAACAACCTCCGAACCCCTTCGGAGGTACCCCTTTGAAACCAGAGGATAAAATTTGTCAATCACTCATCACAGACTCCAAAACCAACCCTTGGTTTCTCAAAATAAAAATGAGAAATTTTGGAGTTTAAAAAAATGAATATGAATTTTTAAAGGTTAAGACATTACCATTATTTTTAGTTTGGGAAAATAATCAGTATAAACATGTCAAGTAAATGGGTCCAGAATGAAGAGAATAAAATGGTGAATTTTCTAAAATTTAAATGGTGAAATTTTGAGTTAAATTGAACAAGTTATGAATTTTTGAAGTTTAAATCACATTATGGAATTTAATTTAAACCCTAAAACAGTCGTCGGTCCACGGTGAGCCGAGTCGACCATGAACTCGTGCACTGTGTGCGTGAGCCGGATTACGGATCGCCGTTGGATCTGGATCGGGTGGCTGTGGACGAGGCGGGGGTTTTAAGTGGAATCGGACGACCAAGATTAAAATGCCGAACCAGTACGCGATGGATGGCCTAGATTAAACGCAGGTTTTAAATAGAAACGGACGATCCAAATTAAAACGTACCGCTTCGCCGAGATCCGATGGGCTAGACTAAACCGAGCAATCGATTTAATCTCCACCGTTCGATCGCGATCGGACGGATGCAGATGAATCCGACATGGCACGGGTACTTTACCCATGCTGGTTGTCTTCTCCGGTGATGGCCGAGGGGCGACGGCGATGGTTGACGGCCCTACTCGAGCACAGAAATAGAAATAGGAGGGTGAGGGGCGCACAACGGTTCCGTCGCGGGGACCTGAGGTCGTCGGATGGTGGCCGGCGGCGTGCGGGGTGGAGGAGGGGCCTCAGGTCGATGGTCGGATGGTGCTCCGGTGGGCTTCAACAGGACTGAAGGGGTGGCCGAGGTCGGGGAGATGACGGCTGGTCATGACGGTGTAGTCGACGGCGACAGTGGAGGCCTCCGGTGACGACGAATGGCGACTAGAGTCACTGCAGAGGGGCGGCGCTAAAAGCGGGGTGACGAGCATTCTGACCGGGCGGGGCGCAACTGAACGGGAGGGCAGAACGCGGCAGTGGCCGGTGGTCTTTATAGGGGTGTCGTGCGGTAAAAACGGCACGTAGAATAAAAACTTGGATTATCCTGAAATTAATTTGAAAATGAACCTAAAATATTTCATGTAAATCTAAAATAAAAATATTACTACGACTAATAATAATAATTTTTTTTCTTTATAAATTAGCAGATTAAAAATATTTAAATAAAAATATGCGAGCACTAATAATATTTTAACAGATAAAAATTAATCACTAAAATGATAATAAGATTTGCAGCTAATAAAAAGGAATGATTATCTATCTAATTAATCTACCTAGGAAATAGGAGATTAGATTAGATAAACTAACCTGCGGTCACATGCGGCCTTAGACTCGGAAGGTCTTCATTTCTCTTCTTCTTTTACTTCCGTTGACAATCACTCATCACATCTAGAGTATCAAAACCATATTCTTCAACATGGTTTCTCAAACTCCCCCTTGATGAGTGCATTGTCAACATCCTCTTCAGCTCATCTTCAGAACCTGCAAAACATGTGAAAACAGGAAAAAAAACAAAATAAAATAGAAGAATAAAAGGTTAACCCTAATGACCAAAAGCCAAACAGAAGCAAGAAAAAATGGTCATTATGGTTAACCAAAAATAAAGACTCAAAAACAAGTGCAAATCTCAAAATTACCAACAAGGAACTCGCACTGAAATAAATCCTAGAGAAAGCTAAAAAATGTTTCCCTAAACTCCAAAATTTCTCCCACTTGTTGACAATTGGACTCATCAAGTGAGACTAAATGCACTCTAAAAAGACATACACACAAACTCCCCCTGAAATGCAGCTCCCCCTCAAAATATGCCATGAATGCAGATGGAGTGCAGGTGGAGTGTGAAAAGCATGCTTCTTAGATATGATTAACTGCAATTACAACATCTAACAGGTATAGCAAAAGATATACTGTCTAAGATACATGACATGATGAGTGCAATAAATGATATCTAAAGAGAGTCATTAGCACACATTTTTCAATTTTTGCAAACAAAAACATCGCCACATTTTCTAATTGACAAGCAGAGTAAATCATGAGATGCAAAAGCTAACTGATATCTACCAAGATAAGCATTGTCCAAAACAAAGTGCTTCAGCAAACTTGTCGTCTTTTTAAATTTTTCAGACTTTTTCTTTTTCTTTTTATTTTTCATTTCTGCCAGGGGTTGTTTGCATGTCAAACCTTATGCTAACCGACCAAGTCAAGCCTAGGCCAGAACTGGACCATCTGAAGATTAAGACATTGGTCTTGGCATACATTACACCGTCCTAGTTCATACCAAAGTGCTATGGTAAGTAGTCTAGAACAATGCAATGCGACAAAGCAAACCCACCTGGATCTTTTCTAATAATCATAAAAATGCATAATTTTTTCATTTTTCTGTTTTTTTATCATTTTTATAACACATTTTTCATATTTAAAGCATATAGATGTCCAAGTTGCATATCTGCATCTAAGTAAGCATCTAGCTACAAGGCATGTAAAAGATAGAAACACATTTAGCCTACACATGCTAGTTACCAGAAGCAATGGTGATCAATTTTCAATTTTAAAATATAAAAGCCATGCATATGACACATATCAGATATATCATGTGAACTGAAACAGAACATGATCATCGACAAGTAATCAAAAACATATACTAGCTAGAGAAAGTAAAGCAGATTAATCATATAACAGAAGCAAGCTCAAAATGTGACTAATGATTATGCATGATTTGAACACACACAAAAAGACTCAATAAAGAATAAAAAAGAAAAGAAAAACTGACTCAAAGTATCCTTGAAAGGATACACAACTCCCAAATCCCCTCGTAAACGCTCAAAAGTAGACTGATCTAGGGGTTTAGTAAAAATATCAGCCAACTGCTGATGGGTATCAACATGTATAAGATCAATGACTCCTTCTCATATTGATCCCTCAGAAAGTGAAAGCGCACATCAATATGTTTGGTTTTTGAATGAAGACATGGGTTTTTCCCTACACTAATTGCACTAGTGCTATCACAAAACAAAGGAACTCTACCAGGGAAGACCAACCCAAAATCCCGCAAAGTCGAAATCATCCAAACCATCTGAGAACAGCAGCTAGCAGCAGCTACATACTCAGCCTCAGTAGTAGAAAGTACAACTCCAGATTGTTTTCGAGAAGACCATGAAACAAGTGAAGAACCAAGAAGTTGGCAAGTACCGGAAGTCGACTTGCGATCCAGCCGGCACCAACCAAAATCAGCATCCGAAAAAACCAGCTAAATCAAGAGATGATGATGCAGAATAATAAAGACCTAAATCAGGAGCGTAAGTAAGATACCTGAAAATACGCTTCACAGCCTGCTGGTGAGATGCGCATGGCGAAAACTAAAAACGCGCACACACACCTACGGCAAACTGAATATCCGGTCTAGTTACAGTCAAGTATAGCAATGATCCGATCATCCCTCGATACTCTCTCTTGTTTACCTTGACGCCGTCCTCGTCCTTGTCTAGACCTCCAGATGTACCCATTGGGGTCATCTGTGGCTTTAGTTCTCCACCAAAATCAAATTTCTTTAGCATGTCTCGTGTATACTTACCCTGGTGGATGAAAATGCCGTCCTTGGTCTGCTTGATCTGCTCAAAAAACTTGGATACAAGCTCATTTGTAGAACCACCAAAAATAATCATCAACATAAATCTGAGCAACCAATAAGTCTGCACCATCTCTAAGCAAG
Organism: Zizania palustris; assembly: GCA_019279435.1. Lineage (NCBI taxonomy): Eukaryota > Viridiplantae > Streptophyta > Magnoliopsida > Poales > Poaceae > Zizania > Zizania palustris. Next base: position 57,438,629 of record JAAALK010000285.1, on the reverse strand, counting down.
AAAAGAGTCTTGTCCACAGAACCCATCACAAAACCTTTCTGCAACAAGAATTGCTTCAGGCGATCATACCAAGCTCTGGAGGCCTGCTTCAGACCGTATAAAGCCTTCTGTAACTTGTAAACATGTCGTGAAATTTAGGGTTCTCGAAACCGGGGGGGTGCTTAACATATACCTCCTCCTCTATATACCCGTTTAGAAAAGCACTCTCACTACAACAATCCAGACAACTTCCGTCGGACAAAGCCGACGGAAGTTAGCCCTTTCTGTCGGCAAAAGGCTAACTTCCGTCGGCATTTGGCCAACGGAAGCGGGTAGACGGAAGTTAGGCCACCGACGGAAGTTAGCTAACTTCCGTCGGCTAAGCATGGCCAACGGAAGTTAATCAACTTAACTTCCGTCGGCTGATTTTTGGCCGACGAAAATTAAGTTTTTCCTTTTTTTCTTTTTTAGCTTAACTTCCGTCGGCCGATTTTTGGCCGATGAAAATTAAGTTTTTTCTTTTTTTTTTGCTTTTTCTATACATTCCAGCAAATTACAACAATAGCAGTTATATATTCGTGTACCACCACAAGCAGATTACTATATTTCAGCAGAATACAGTACCACAACAATAGCAACAAGTATATATATGTCAAATTCAAATATAACAAATGACAAGTGTTACAAGAAATAAGTCAAAACTTCTAACTGTTCAAGATAACCCAACAAATGAAAAGTGTATTTTGAAAACTGAAAAATCAAACTCAAACTTCTGAAATAAATACATGTTCCTGAATCCTTAACAGATAGACATAATAAAACTTAAGAAAATACAATGCTAGAAAAATACATTTAGCAACTAACTAGTCTCTAATATAGCTTGGAATCAAACTCCTGAATCTTTCAGGACCAGTTGTATCCCTGCAAGACAAATACAATGCAATATATCAGGAGAAAAAAAATAAAGGATGTCACATAAATATATTGCTTATTGTTCTTTGATGTCACAAAAATTACATGTATCTATATATCACATATCAGGCTATCACCTAAAGTCCTAAATTGGTTTTATGGGGATGTCTAGTTTTGTAAGTGAAAACATAATACGAGTGCAGTAACAAAATAATGGAGAGATGAGAGCATAGACCTAGTATTTTTCTAAGAGACAAATTATTTAGGTAATGAAACATTGATACCAACCTAACCAAGAATGACAGATAACTAACATAGCTCATATAATTGAACAAGGTATATAGTCAACCTAACTGGATTCCATCACCTAAAAAGTGTACACATAAGAAGACCATAATGATAGTGAACACACTTGGATAGCTAAACTAGCAGCCAAGCATACAAAGCAAACAGATGAGTAAAACATTGTTGATAGCAATGAGCCATACTGAATAAGCCAGTTTGGCATGCAGTATTTATGTTAATAGCAATGAACCAACATCAAGACACTAAGATTCACAACCTAGTAAAGAACTAAAACTATGAAAAAATATCAATTGAAAAGCAGAAACTTAGACTTATAATAACAGAACACACATTCATCTTATGTTGGTAGGACAAATTATAGCAACTGAAAAGCAGAAACATAGACTTATAATAACAGAACACACATTCATCTTATTGTTTAATCGAAACATACATGCTACGGATGTTCCAAACACACATTCATCTTATAATAACAGAACACACATTTCTGGAGTGTTGTAGTTGTACATCAGGACGGAGGTAATCAGGTAAATTGATGAGGAATAAGGAGCAGAGTGACTCACCACTCCTCTGGCCGAGTACCTGGAGCTGTTCCTTGACTTGAACCTGCCACTTGGTGATCTTCTCTTGGTAAACCCTAACCTGCTCCCTCTTGATGCAAGCACAACACACTCACGCGGAACAACATTCAGCATTCAGCAATCACAAAACCTAACCGCATTGTGGAAGTGGAATGGGAACGAGGCGGACGCACCTGGAGGGGACGACATCTGGGACGTGTGCGGCCTGAGCCTCGAGCATGGCGCGAAGCGCGTTGCGGTAGTGTGCCGCGACATCGTCGGGGAGCCCCCACTTTGATGTTAGTGAGGCGGCGGCTGGGAGGCGGACGTAGGGAGAGGTGGGGAGGCGCGGGGCGACCGGGAGGCAGAGAGGCGGGCGGAGGGCGAGGTGGAGAGGCGCAGTGTCGGCGGCCGAGAAGCGGGGAGGCGTGTGGCGACCGGGAGGCAGGGAGGCGGGCAGGAGGGCGAGGTGGGGAGGCTGCGGGGAGGCGCGAAGTCAGCGGCCGCCGGGAGGCGGCGAAGGGGAGGCGGGTGGAGGGATAGAGGTAGGCGGCGAAGGGGAGGCGGGTGGAGGGATAGAGATAGGGGAGCTGAAAAAACCTAGGTGGGCTGGGGAAAAATAGGGCACGCGCTGCTGTTTTTGGGGGAAAAATTAACTTCCATCGGTTGAGGGTTGAACCGACGGAAGTTAAGTTAACTTCTTTCGGCCACAGTTAAAGCCGACGGAAGTTAAGTTAACTTCTGTCGTCTTCTTTAGGCTGACGGAAGTTAATTAATTTCCATCGGCTTTTGGAAAAGCCGACGGAAATTAAAAAGGCCGACAGAAATTTCTGTTTTTCTTGTAGTGTCTTGACATCCATTTGATGAAGCTTAAAACCTTTAGAAGCAGCAAAGGCCAAAAGAATACGAATGGACTCAAGGCGAGCAACAGGGGCGAAGGTCTATTCAAAATCTATGCCTTCTTTTTGTCAAAAAACCCTGTGCCACTAATCGAGCTTTGTTGTGCACCACAACACCATCTTCTCCTTGTTTGTACTTAAACACCCAATTGGTGCCAATGGTGTTACATCCAGGTGGCAGCTCAACTAGTGTCCAAACTCGATTGCGAACAAAATTTTCAAGCTCTTCTTGCATGGCATTTATCCAATTTGAATCGAAAAGAGCATAAGAAACGTCTCGGGGCTCAAAACTAGCTACAAAAGCAGACTCAGCAAACATAGCAAGAGAACCAGCTGAGGAATGTAAGGATCTCTCCGTAAGATCACCTATGATGAGCTCTGAAGGGTGATCACGCTGAACTGCTCGGGATCCTAAGTGATCTGAGGTCACCTCACCTGAATCAGCAACTGGCTCCTCTGGACTCGGCTGAGAAGTCATCTCACCGGAGTCAACACCTAGCACCTCTGGACTCAGCTGAGGAGGCTCGATCAAAGTAGGAGTAATTAGAGGTCCGTCCTCATCCTCAGTCGAAGTCTCAGAAGGTGTGGGGTCTGCAGGTGGTGCAGAGGGCCTAACCTCATTATCAGCAGGAGGGTCATCATCTTCCTCGAAGATGGACTCTCCAAGCTCATCATCTCTAGAAAGTTCAAAAGAAGGAGTCGGCGAGGGCAAAGACTCATCAAAAGAAACCTCAAAAGTCTCGACAAGCATCTGAGAGTCTAGGTTCCAAACACGAAAGCCTCGTGAGTGCAAAGCATAACCAAGAAAGACTCCATCCCAACAACGAGACTCAAACTTGTCCAAATGCCCTCCCTTCTTAAGCACAAAGCACTTGCATCCAAAAGCTCGCAAGTGACTCACCTTGGGCTGTCTACCAAAACGCAACTCATATGACGTCTTACCTAAGTAAGCTCTAAGAAAAATGCGGTTGGCAACATAGCAAGTTGTGTTCATTGCTTCAGCCCAAAAATGCCTAGGAGTCCTATGCTCATCAAGCATCGTCCTAGCCATCTCGACAAGCGTGCGGTTCTTTGGTTCCACAATGCCGTTCTGTGGGGGAGTGTAAGGAGCAGAAAACTGATGATCAAGACCCTGATCACTACAAAAGCTGACGAACTGAGAGTTCTTAAACTCAGATCTGTTGTCCGAATGAATTGCTCGCATCAGACCATTGTTCTCGTTCTTTAGCTTCAAAATCATGTCATTAACATACTAAAAAGTCTCATCCTTAGACTCTAGAAAGTAAACCCACGAAAATCGAGAAAAATCATCAACTATCACAAGGGCGTACCACTTCCCACCAACTGAGCGTACTTGAGCTGGACCTACTGTGTCCATGTGCAACAGCTCTCCCGGGTACGAAGTCATCACCTGAGTCATAGGTGCGTGAGACGCGGCAACCATTTTCCCATGACGACAAGGATGACACACTAGATCCTTCTCCATCTTAAGCTTAGGCAATCCTCAGATAAGATCCATAGAACTCAACCCGACAAGCAGATCAAAGCTCAAGTGACCTAACCTTCTATGCCACTTCCATAGCTGAGAGGAGGATCCAGCCATCAGACAGCGAGAAGGGCCATAAGAACTAGAGAAATCAATACAAAAAACCTTGCCAAAGGGTAAGATCCAGCAAACTAAAGATCCTCTAGAATCAACAACAGAAGACATGTCATTCTTAAAGCGCACTTCTAAACCATCCTCAAGCAGTTGCAAAATAGAAATTAGATTAAAGTTCAGATTTCCAACTAAAGCAACATTCTTTAAAGAGAAATAATCAGAAATACGAATCGACCTAATACCTTGTACCTTCCCTTGACCACTGTTCCCGAATGTGATGTATTCCATGGAGCTCTGGGGAGTGAGGCTGGAGAACCATCCTCCTGAAGAAAAACTCCTCAAGATGTTCGTCTCTCTGACAAAACTCACAATGATAGGTAGGCTTCTTTGGATGTGGTTTAGGCTTGGGATTCTCAGGCTTGGTGGTGTTGGGTGTAGCATATTTGGTGTGAGAGGGTCCAGGTAAGGAATCAAGAGAAGTGTGGAGAGGTTTAGGCTTTGCAACCCAGATTTGCTTCTCAGATGGAGCTTTAGGTTGTTCTTGCAACACTCCATGCTTGGGCTGACTATCCTTAAAGGACTCAGTGGAGTGAGTCTTGGGATATCTCTGTTCGGGAGTCATCTTACTCCACTCCACTTCTCGGCTAATGGCACTCTCAAAATCAGCCTTGGTGTAGGTGTAACCTACCTCAAACCCATCCTGTCTCTTGAACTGCTGGATCATCATGCCGAGCTGTGGCTCTCTGGCACTAATCCAACTCAGGATCTGACGGATGTAGAAGTTATCGTTCTACACATCAGCTAGCTCCTCTCTCAAGGAAGCTAACACCTCCACCTGAGACAAGCAGATCTCACACTCTTTATCAACTTCGACAGACTTCTTAGCTTTTAGCTTGATCAACTCCATCCTAATGGACAAGCAGTTCTCACAAACAGTGGGTGGAACTGGCAAGCTCTCAAGCTCTAGCTTAGTCTGCTCCAACTCAGCTCTCTCTCTAGCTAACTCGCTCAAGTACTCATCACTCTTGGCTCTCAGCTCAGCTATACTAGCTAAATGGGATGGGCAGTCTACACAAGGTGCGACGATAGTGGCATGAGCATCTTTTAGCTACTGCTGAGCGCTCTCTAGCTCAATGGCCAATGTGTCTCTCTCATCTACTCTCTCTGTGTACCTAGACTTAAGAGTCATCAGGTCACACAATAGCACCTCACAGTTAGGGCACTCACCACTATCACCCATGCAAGGGGAAGAGGACAGACTCTGCAATCTTGTCATTTGCTGTGGCAAGCTCATTCTCAAGCTCATCTATCCTCTTCTTAGACCCTCTAAGCAGTTTCTCCCTATACTTCAACTCCAGACGGTTCTGTTCTAATAAATTAACAACTTCTTGTTCATAGGATGATACCTTCTCATCGTCATCGTCGTCGGAGTCGTCGGAGGAGTCCTTTTCTTTCTTCTCCCCAAGAGCCATTGAGCAGAAGCTCTTTTGGGGTCTTCGGCTGTCATGTGAGTGTCTCTTCGGCTTGTCCCCGAAGGCCATGAAATAGAGGCCCGCCGGACCATCCCTGTCCTTCCCCTTCCTGATCACGATCTCTTCATCACTTGAGCTCGAAGATGAGGAGGAAGACGAGGATCTCTTGGAGTAGATTTTATCCATCTCCACGAAGAAAGCCTTGTCTCGTTTCTTGTTCTCACTCCTGTAGTCCTTCAAAGCCTTTCGAAAGAATCTCGTCTTGGGCTTGCCCTTTGTAGAGTTGTCGTACTTGTCGGAGTCGTAGGAGTTGCCGTCGGTTCCCTTCTTGTAATTCTTCCGCTTGGGGCAGTCGGCAATGAAATGACTTGTATCACCACACTCAAAGCATCCGGATTTTGTGCCATGTCTCTTAAACATTCGCTTATCATAGACACGTCGCACCCGGTTGTTAAACAAGCACAGATCATCATCTCCTAGAGTATCAAGTTGTTCCTCGGAGATAGACATCAAGGAAAACACATTACAACTCATGGCATTAGGATCACCAGATGGTGTCGAAAGCGCCAGAGTCTTTGATGCAGAACCAGTGAGATTTGATCTCAACTGGTTATCGACCTCTGAGGCCTTGAGCTTACTAAAAAGCTCTGCGATGGTCAAGGTATCATAAGACGCGCTCTCAACAATAGAAGAGACCTTGATCTCCCAGATCTTAGGGTCCAAGGTATGGAGTACCTTAAGCGCCTGCTCATGATCCAACACCAGTTGATCACGCTCGGCCTTGTTACCGCGAAGCTTGTTAATGATCGATTAAAAAGACCAAACAAGGCCTCAACCATCTCACCCGGCTTTTGTGAGAAATTCTCATACTCATGCCGGTAGGTCTGATATAGCCTAGCCTTGACCTGAGCTGTCCCCTCATGGTGTGTTTGGAGGGTAGCCCAGATCTCTCAAGCAGTGGTGAGATGGCTAACACGCTCAAACTCACTAGGACCTAGACCAGAAAATAAAATATTCATCGCCTTACTATTATTTTGATGCTGGGTAACTACATCTGCAACAGTATCCGCAACAATAGTCATTATGGTGAAAGTAGGATTAACACAAATCTCCCATATGTCTGAGCTCTGGCTCATAAGGTATGCTCGCATGCGAGTCTTCCAATAAGTGTAGCCAAAGCTTCTAGGGACGGGATTTTGCCAGAAGACGTCATGGTCACTAAATAGGTTTAGAATCGGTTAAGATATTAGAAAACCCTAACCTCACTCTGATACCACTTTTAGGACCGAAAGTAGCGACCAGAGGGGGGGTGAATGGGCGCCTAAAAATTTCTTGCTAAACTATGTGCTAATCCCAACACTCAAACAAACTTAACAAGTCAAATAATATTATCAAAACAAATTATAGGAACTAAAGTTGTCTACCCTAAAAATGACCGGTGTCCTAGTTAAAATGATATTAAAGATGAACTAAATAAAAATACTGCAGTAAATAAAACACCTAGATAAATCACGAAATAAATATATTTATGTCTAGAAATAAAATACTAATCAAATGAATAAAAACTTGGATTATCCAGAAATTAATTCGAAAATGAACCTAAAATATTTCATGTAAATCTAAAATAAAAATTTTACAGTGACTAATAATAATAATAATTTTTTTTCTTTTTAAATGAGCAGATTAAAAATATTTAAATAAAATATGCGAGCACTAATAATATTTTAATAGATAAAAATTAATCACTAAAATGATAATAAGATTTGCAGCTAATAAAAAAGGAATGATTATCTATCTAATTAATCTACCTAGGAAATAGGAGATTAGATTAGAGAAACTAACCTGCATCACGCGCCCGCAGAAAAAATCTGGCCGAAGCAACCTTTGTCATGCGCCTACCGCTTGGACAGCACGCCGGCCGAGATGGGTGTGCAGCTACAACTTTTTCTGCCGTGGGGCCCGCGAAATGAAGACCAGCGCTACTGCCTGCTAAAACATTGCGTGCACTACTTGGCGTGGAGAAATCCCTTTGTCGCATGCCTGCGCATACAGTGCCCGGAGACGTGACCGAGACTGCTTTTGTGTGGGCCCACCACGTGTTGAAAAGAAGCCTTGGGGCTACCGCTCAATGACACCTGTTCGCCGGCGACGCATGCGATGCACGGCCAACGCCGTGGGGGCTCGGGCCCAACGCCTCCAACCGCAACGTGTGTCTCGCTGCTGCTCGGGAAGTAGCTACAGTGGTTGCTGGCCGCTGGAAATCATAGCCTGGCGCGTAGAGCAGAGTCGTCACCGCACACCGTGGGAAAAGTTTCGCCGGAGAAAGAGATTGTGGCGACGAAAAAAACTAAAAGCTGGACTGTAGATTGATCTGAGGGAAAAGAAAACAATCCTATATCCCCAGGGGGGATAGAGGCCTATTTATAGGCGACTCCTAATACATGAAAAGACTAATTTACCCTTAGGGTAAATTAATACTTACTCTAAAATAAATTCCGAAAATTAATAAAATATTCTTAGAAAAATCACCTGACTCAAATAAAAATATTCTAAACTTAAAAACTAAATATTAATATCCTAAGAACACAATAATCATAGAGTGTCAGTTTTTCGCCGAAACTGACAAAGCGTCCACCGTCTTCGCACCGGGTACCCAGATTGAGCCGACCCGACCCCGCAGTTTCCTCAGCTCGGCAATCACTCGCCGCCCGTGTACCTGAGTCAAACCCAGTCAATAGACCGGTGGATCATCTGCCGCTCCTAGCCCATGTACCCAGATTGGGCCAGCCCGACTCCGCGACTCCTTTGCCCGGTTGTCGCTCGCTGCTCGTTTACCTGAGTCACATGCAGCCTCGGACTCGGCAGGTCTTCATTTCTCTTCTTCTTTGACTTCCGTTGACAATCACTCATCACATCTGGAGTATCAAAACCATATTCTGCAACATGGTTTCTCACGGGGTACATGTGTCAGCGAAGGGCACGGGGTGGAGTGGGTTGGGCAAGCCTGCGGAAGGAGAAAAAGGGGGAAGAGGGGCTAGTATTGTTTAATTTATTTTCTGAATAAAGATAATTGCTGAAATTGATTTAAAATATTTGGGCGCCTTGCAAAGGTGATGAAAATTTGTAAAAATTCCCAAAACTAGGTCTTGGTCTTATGATAATTTAGAAATTTTCTCAGGCCTTGGTTTAGGTTATTTCTCTAGATTTTTGTTTATTTGCTCATTTTCAGCTTTATAGAAAATTCAAAAATAATTCCTTTTTGGAAAAATATAATTAAATTGCATTTTTACCTTTTTGGAAATTTGGGGTGTTACAATATTCAACGACACCATTGCGGGACAATGTGGAATGAATTATGGTCCAACGCCGCTACAAAAGAGAACTAGATGTGTTGAACCAGGCGACATCCATCACACACCTCCATGGCCATAAAGGGAAAAGCGAGGAAAAAGATGAAAGGTTTTATGAAGATTTCTGCAATGTGAATATAGTGCTTCAAAGATATATAGCATGCGTAAAGATGTCAGAAGATGAAAGGTTTTTGGCTACTAGTAGAAAGTTTGATGGTACTTTTAAGATGACATGGTGCACAAAGCCTTAATGAGTGATAATTTTGAAGCCTTAGTTATACTTATACTCTAAAACTAGGGGGCATGTGTTGACGCCAAAATTTGGTTAAGCCTAGGCCAAGCAGGGATACAGTATTGTCAACAAAAGTCAAAGAAGTGTGGTCAAAAGATTGGTGAAAGAAGTCCATCTGTATTGTTGTGGGATCGGAATGGCGACTAGAGGAGGGTTAATAGGCGCCTCGACAAATTTTCGTGAATGAGATGGCCTATTCAAATCACCCAACGCGCCTCTATATGAACAAGCAGAAGCGGATATAATAACACAATAAACTCTCTAATACAACAAGTGCTATCACCCTCCTGTGTGATATAATGTGAATCGACAGATCGAGAGATCACAAGCATCCAAAAATGATCTAGCCTTCAACACATTGATGTCCCAATTGAACAGACACGGTATCTAGCTGCTATTAAAAACTTCCAACAATAAATTAAATATGCAATCAGACAAGAAGATGAGTAGTAAGCAATTTCAAAACAAAATATGAAATGCTAAAGCATACTGTTTGCAAGTAGAATCAACACCTTTAGGAAAATCTGCTAGAAATGTTTGAATAATTCAACAGAAGCAGTACATCAATCAGAGTACTTGAGAAGTGCAACATGCAATTGATTGTGCCTGTGGCTATTGACTGTAAATCTGGGCGATAAAGTGAATAACGAACAGTGCAGTTTTCTGCTGCTAATGACTTGTCGCAGAATTACGCATAAGCCAACGGCTGAAGTAAAATCAATGGCTGGTTCTGGTGAACTGAGGCAAAAACAGCGCTATGCTCGGCTGTGTGAAAACAAGAAGCAAAGAGAAATCGGAGAACCGAAGTAGAGAATAAAACCGAATGGCCAAACAGTATCTCCTAAAATAAAATCAGAACAGTACCGATTCATGGCACCGGCAGCTCTGTACTGAAGAATATGAAGAATAAACAAAAGAAGAGAAACATACCTCTAGAAATATTTTTAGCACACTTGATGAGCCAAAAACTATATGCAACTATGGTCAGAACCTTTTGCAAATTTCAAACATGGAACACTTAAAACTTGTACAACAAAAGTTATGTAGAACTCATGTCCAAAAACAGTACCAAAACTGATCAAAAATCACCACAAAGATTGAATCCAGACTGGAAACAGAACACAACTTGGCAGAAATCAGTTCTCAGAACTGTTTAGGCACTTTGTTGGACAGAAAAATATGTGCAGAAGTGGTTAAAAACTTTTCCAAATTTCAAACATGGAACCCTTGAAACTTGGAAAACAAAAGTTATGTAGAGCTCAGGTCCAAAAATAGTACCAAAACAGATCAAAAATCGCCTCAAATATTGAATCTAGACTGAAAACAGAACTCACAAGCAGAAATCAGAACTTTCCAGAACTTTTTTTGCACTTTGTTGAATAGAACAATATATGCAGCAGTGGTCAAAAACTTTTGCAAACTTCAAAAATAGAACCTCGGAAACTTGTACAACAAAAGTTGTGAAGAACTCAGGTCCAAAAATAGCATCAAAATAGTTCAAAAATTAGCTCCAAAAGTGAATCACACAAGGATGAATAGTATCTGCACTGGAAGCTCATGGATGGGTTGTTCTGTGCTTGATCCAACACAAACAAGTGATGAACAGTAAGCATGAAATAAAGAACAACAAAAAGTCTAGAACAAAATAGAAATTGTGGATGTAGCCCCAAAATGTTCAGCTGAAAGAGTCCCCCAAATCCTAGGCCTTTGGGTCCATTATATAGGCAAGCACATTAAAGAAATCTCCAAAATGCCATTAGGGTAAAAGTTATAGGTATTTAGCTAATTTCCATAATGAATTTTCAGAATTACAAATTCTTAAAAATCCATTAATGCAAACTCCTAATTTATTACATCGTTGACCCTATTCTTTTAATATCTTTTTAGAATTAAGAATTCTGAAAAATAATAAAAGATTACACTTAATCTAGATGACAAAACAGAAAAAATAAACTCCTAATTATTGGAATTAAAACATTTTCTGATGTGACGGTTTTCAGCAAAAACCGACAAAGCCTCCTCGGTCGCCGACATGTGACGCCAATCTACGAACTCGACCGCCAGCAAGTCTCTCCCGCTTTCGATCCCCTCGAGCCGCCTGATCACTTGCACTGGCCTCCCTTTCGCTGACTTGACCATCACGCTGTCTCAACCATCCGTTCGTCCATGTCTTGCTCTTTCTCCTCGTACACTCCTAAGATCATCTCCAACTTCACCTGGCATCCTTTATCCTCCGGCATCGAGCTCCTCGCTCGACCCTTATCACCTGCCATTGACAGTTGGTTAGCATCTCCACCCTACACACATGAGACAAGCCAAAACAAGAGATGCAACGCACACCGATCCCCTAGGCATAATCCATATCCCCACATCGATTCCATTGATGCAATCTAGCCACAACTTACTCACTCATCACTCCAGATCACTCAACCTTGTTAATCAATCATCATACAAACAAAAACCACAGTGTGACCTCACTTGGTTTCACAATTGTTGTGCATGACCGGATATGAAGGAACCGATAGAGATGGAGATATAGAGATAAGAGCCAAAATCGGTTATGATACGGGTCGTATCAAATGGAACTCTCCATACTATAAATATTTACATATTAGGTAGAGAAAACAACAACCAATCCAAAAACTACTCTTGGCGCATCGCCAAACTTACTTTCCTAGTAGGTTCTTCCTCTCTCGTGGGGTTGCTCTCTGATAAGAGGTAGGTTCTTGCCAAACATGCATTGATAATAGTGTTAAGGCTTCAACGGTTAAGTCCAACATCTTGCTTTGTTATCAATTATGTTGTATCAGGTGTGCTGTTTAGATTAGATATTATATTTTGAGGCTTCATCAGTTAAGTCTGACATCTTGATCTATTGTATCTGATTTATGTTGTACATCGTTCATCTAAATAAATTATGCTTGATATGTTGAAATATTATGAGTCATTCGTGATTTAGCAATTGTCCTAGTTATCGTTGCGTCGGAAAAACAATAGCCTATGGAGGGGTCCCGTATAGTAGTTTGATTTATGTAGGTAGAAATGGGGAGTCGTGACAACGAATCAATGGTTACCTCGACGAATGAGGCAAATAAGAGAGAGAAGACTCACGGGTGTTTTTAGATAGGTTTGGGCCTCCCGAAGGATAATAACCATACACCTGTGTGTGTATGACTGAGGGGTAGAAGCCTTTCTCCAAAGAGTCTCCTCTAGTGTACATGTTTTGTGTCTACCTTGTTCGTATATTTTCTTTAGGATCCCTCCTGATCCCTTTATATGAGAGGAATCGAGGGTTACATATGGTTAATCACCATGTTAATGAGTGAAGAAATAGTCAAATAATAGGTAATTACCGATAAAATGTTACAATCAATGACAACTCTTATGGAGATAATTGTTGCCTTGGTAATTGAAGTTCGGTCATTGGAGCACCAGCACTTAGGCAGACCTCTTCCCGAGTGTGGCCTTTCGGGGACTTGTGGTCCCCCATAATCAATCTTCAGGAACTAGCTGACCGTCTGGCAGTCGGCTTGAAACCACTCGGAAGGGTACCCAGAGTCATATCGTTGACAGCAGCCCCTGAGCTTTTTTCGGTGTGTGATCAATCTAGAGCATATGGAAAGAGCTCCATGTAATTGTTGGTGACGCAATCTTCCCGATCGGTGCACCGCCCAAGTGCACCTACCGAGTGCAGCCCCTAAGACTAATGTTTCTTTGGAGAATAAGCTTTTGTCTCAAATGTTTTCTAAAAACTTGAGGCGTCAGTGACTAGTGGGGTCATCTGAATCCTTTTTCGATGAAAGAGGCCAGACGGACTAGAGTCTATCAGTATCGTCTGTCTTGACTGTATTTGGGTAACTTCCTATGTTACTTTCGGTGGATGAAATGAGATCAACTATTGCTTTTTACCCCAACCTCCGTCACGCTTCAGGGATCTAGAACAGTTTGAAGGGACAACGAAGATTATAAATAATTTTCTTGGCGTACCTTGATCTTTCATCCTAGTTTCCACAAATTCTCCTCTATTTGACCCCCTGGAGCCCCACAACCATAATTGTCATTGCAACTATGTGGTTTGCTATCGCAAAGCCCACCGGTTATTTAATCTAAAACCTTTGGTGTCTTCCTCCAAGGCTTCGATGGCAGCGATTGCTTCTCAGAGATCGGTTGATCGAGTGAAGGAGTTTCTACTGTTGTCAGTGGTAGAGGAGGTGATGTCAAGGCTGGAGGACCGTGGTGAGATCCCACTGAAGGTTTTGTCTTCGTGGCATGCAGCCGACAATGAGTCATTCCCATCTCCCGACACCCATGAGCTCGTGGTTTTTGATTCCTTATTCTCTCATGGTTTTGGGTTGCCAGCGCATTCTTTTTTTCTAGGTGTTCTTCATCACTATGACATTTCACTTTGCAACTTGAATCCCAACTCTGTCATCCACCTTGTTGTATTTATCCACATGTGTGAGGCTTTTCTGGGGATTGAGCCCCATTTCAATCTTTTCCGCCATTTCTTCTGCTTGTGGTCTACTAGGCAGTAAGGTGGTTGGTGGGTGTGGGCTTCAACTTCACGATGGGAAGGTGGCAGAGTACTTCTTGGTGCCGCTTATGACCTCCAACAAGGGCTAGCATTTGGGTTGGCTTTACGTGGCCAACCATGAACCATAATTGTCTCTAGAGATAGATCGAGTGCCATGGACAACACTAACTTGGATCGATCAGTGCCCATCGGAGGAACATGGGCAGGTCAACTGAGTAGGTGAATTTGGTTCGTCAAGTTTGGGAGGCCAATGTCACCAGCCACCATGTGGCAGTGAACTTCATGCTTCATCGGGTATAGTCGCTGAAACAACGATTTCACTCAGAATTCAAGTATTTGGGCCCAGGATACCCGACCAAGGAGTCGGCTTAGGAACTGACTGGATCGGAGGCAGAGGCGAGGGCACAGAGTGTCTTATCCAGCAAGCTAGAGATCAAGGGTTACCCCTATCCTCATCCCTTTAGACTCAACTTTCTCCGCCTACATGTAAGATTGCCTTTTTGCATGATGGGTATTTCTGGAGATTGCGAATCGTCTTCCAAGCACTAACCTTGAGACGTGCAGGATCGAGCTCCCTTCACCTCTCCACCACCACTGCTAGAGCACCCTCAGGCATTCAGGCAGAAAGACATTGGGCCGGACAAAGGCGCATCTAGAAAGAATAGGAAATACAAGGAAGCTTTTCCTTCTTAGCCCAAGAAATTGAAGAGGTTGGCAGAGGCATCACCCAGTCGGCGGTCAACCAGGACTTCGGCCAGGGTAGTGGCGAGTGGGAATACGGCACAGGGGGCTCCAAAGATCCCCTCATCCTTCGTCGAAGAGGCAGGCACTGACTCAAAAAATTCTGAGATGACGACGTCGATAGATGGGGTCACGGTGTCATAATTTGTCGTGTCTACCCAACCTCCTCCTTCACCTTCATGACCGCCACCTCCTTCGATCCTGCTGAACTTGAAACCTCTCGGAAGAATACTCGGGGTCATATCCCCGACACTGGTTAAGTCCTATATTATTGTTATGATGATTTAATAGTATTGATGCATCTTATAGTATACTAGATTTACGTTCTATCGGAGTATAAGCCAATAGGTTATCTTTAATTCCATGTTACATCCCATCAGCATCGGGGATTATCAATCGGCTCGAGTGCATAGCACAACCACTTGCCCGATCATCTACCCGATGGTGTGGGGTCTACGTATCGGTCGATTGCCTAATCGTCCCCGATGGTCCGACCCTTGTTTTATGTCACCCGATGGTTTAAATATATCACATGCTTATGATTTTCTCACTTGGTACATATGACTCAATGTGTATCATGATTATCGGCTTGGTAGCCGATAGGCACCGCTATTTACATTTTCTATGTCTTATCAGTTGTATGATCAAATTGAAAGGCACGCTTAGAATCTCAAAATTTTAGGACCTGCACTAGAGTTAAATAGATCTCCCAAGCCACGCGTGTGACCAAAAATGACACCAACAATGGTGTAAACCTAGTGAATGATATTTTCTTATTCATCTTCCTTTTTGCACTGATAACCATTGTGAATATTGTACTGATTCCTTTTTCTCCATGGAGAAGGAGTATATGGTGATCATAAAAGAGGTTGTAAAACTAGACATGTACAACCTTAAGAAATTCATAGTGGTTAGACAAAGAGAATCTCCGAAGGACACTATTCAAGCTCTTATGAAAGTATGAAGTTAGCTAGAAGTCAAAGTTAGGGAATTTTGCTCTTATAGATCTTTGTTTTAGCCATGTAATTTCTACGAGATAACAAGTTAGAAGTTAATTCATGTGATATTAATTTGGATATGAATCTTCTATGATAAATTAGCTATGTTTATTCTATGATAAATTATCTAATATGTGCTCTAGAATATAATGTTGGGTGTACTTTCATTCAGGATGCAGCGTAAAAACTATTATTTGTCAAAATGACCATAATATTAGTAATGGTTAATAATAATTACATGTCACTAAAGGTAACTTGAGTGATGGATGACATTATGACCTATCACTAAAAAGCTATACCAGGTGAGTTGATAAGCCCCCTTTAGTGACAGGTGAATACGGTCACTCGTCACTAAAGGTTGACACTTTAGTGACAGGTAAACATCTGTCATTAATAATATTACCACTATGGGACAATAAGATTAGCACAGTGCCTGTGGCACTCAGCGAACTCCAAAAAACACTCGGTGAAAGATTTGTTAAGTCTTGCACTCAGCGAATCACACTCGACAAATATTACCTCGGCGAAGAAGGATTCTCCGAGTGTTTTTTGTCAGACACTCAGCGAACCCTTCACCGAGTGCCACAAAACACTCGGTGAATAAAAGTAACTTCACGGTGTGCAAACGAACATGACGGTGGGTTTGCCGAGTGTTAAAATTTGGCACTCAATAAACCAAAAAGATAAAAAAAATACATCACATAGGTGGATGTGCTCCCAAAGACACATTTGGTCGAACGCCTGGCGGGCATGATGTGTCACAGCAGGGAGTGGCTAGGCAAGGTGTGGCATGGTGGGGGCCTATGAGGGCGACGTGACCTGGGGCGGCACGGCCGGGAGTGGCATAGCCAGGTGTGGCCTAGTGACGTCGGGGTCCGCACGGCCAAGCGTGGCCGGTGCCAGGGGGCGACACGGCCGGGGGCGATGCGGCCAAATGCAGCCAGTGGACATGGTGTCGGGCAAGCATGGAGGAGGAGGCGGTGCAACGAGCAGACATGGTAGTGGGGATGACGATGACAGTGAGGACAACGCGTCGGAGGGTCTTGGATGGAGAGTGACGACGGCGAGCGGAGAGGGCGGCGACCACATAGATGTTGGGCGAGATAGTGGGTTGTTGAAGAGACGGTAGTGCAGACGAGGAGATTTAAAGGCGAAAAACTGAAAAAGAGGGTGAAAATTTGTTAGGAAGTGCGAAATTTTGGAGGAAAAACTAGCAGGATGCAAAAAAAAGTTTTGTCGGGGGTCTTAAAGTTGGGACTCAGCAAACAATTTTTTATTTTTTCAAATTTGTTCAAATTTGTTTTTCATTATTTTCTTCGATAAAATTGTGAAAATATAGTGGGTAATGCCTAAAAATAAAAAAACATGAATATGATTTTTGGACAATTTAATTTATCATTGCATGGCTTTGCAATTTAAATTTGATATGTTTCACTTTAAATCCTAGAAATACAATTAATGAATTAAATATAGGTAACTTACCTAGAAAAATACTAACTTTTACATGGAATAATTTATATTGTATTTTTATTATAGAAAAAGTTTCGAGTTCAAATAAAAATTTAATCAAAAAATTATTTCAAACCTAAAACATTCATTCTCTCAACTCTAATTTCTTCTCGAAGAATGTCGGGTTTCTTAATATCCTACAGTATAACTTTCTTGAAATTGTTTTAATTTTTATCACAACATCTACATATCATATCTTAATACCATGACAAGTTTCATGTTTTCTAGGCTTCATTTGATTTTTACAATTAAAAAAGCATTAAGCTACATGTTACCACTCGAGTGTCGTAAGTTAGATTTTTTTAAAATTTCTTTCAATTTAGGATAGAATAACTAAAAATGAACTAAAAACATGAGTATACATTTTATATAAATTTTGATGCAATATTTCATGTACATGCAGTTCAAATTTGACTCATTTCAATTTATATGGTGGAAACACACTTAATGAATTAAAAATAGTAAACTGACTTAAAAATACCAAATTTTTGCATGAGATAATTTATGTTGTATTTTGATTATATAAAAAACTTCAATTACAAACAAATATATAATCATAAAATTACTTCCAAACCTAAAAATTCATAAACTTAAACCTATTTCCTCCCTTGATAATCTCAGGTTTCTTAGCATCCTAATTGACAACTTCCCCTGAAACATTTTTAAATTTTTATCATACCATCTATATATCATATAATAATACCATGATAAGTCTCTTGTTTTTCAGACTATATTTGAATTTTTTAGAATTAAAAAACTATTAAGCTTCAGATTACCGATTGAGTGTCGTGACCTAGATTTTTAAAAATTTATTTCAATTTGGAGCATAATAACTATAAATATACTAAGAAATATCAATATGATTTTTCTATAATTTTTTGTTCATTTTTAGGCACTTGTAGTTCAAATTTCATCTATTTCAATTTAAATCCTAGAAATATTCTTAGTGAATTAAAAATAGCAAACTGAATTAAAAAATGTGAAATTTTTATATTTGATAATATATTTTGTATTTTGAGTGTAAAAAAATTCAAGATAAAACCAAATTGGAAATATCATTTAAGCTCGAAACAAGTTTCGCACACATAAAAAAATTTGGTTCGCCGATTGTTTTTTAAAACAAATATGGCCAAGCACTCCGTCATGATGTCCGTTAGTACCGTCATGACATCCATTAGTACCATTTTTTCCTAGTGTATTTTAAAAAAACACTTGGCAAAAATTGATTTGTCGAGTGTGTTGATAGCAAAAAATAGCATTAATGGTCGGAATTGTTAAAATATCAATTATGGTAATTTTGGGCTGAAAATATGCCAGACCTGGCACAGGCCAATATGACCGGCCATGTAGGCCCATTCAGACCAGCCTTGTTTGCTCGGTCAGACCGGCGGTATTTTTATCTCTAATCAATTCCTAACGACTTGAACATGTTTTTTAAGTGAATGCCCAGGCACGTTGAGACCAACCCATATAAATATAGAGGCAAGACCGATTCAAGGGGCCCCCCGAAAGCCTATTAGATCCAATCTATTATTTCCTTGAATTGTACGTTTACTTTTCAATCTATCTTCCTTGCCCTAGGATTAGTCTAGCCCGTACATATTTGTGAGTTTGCACTATAAACTCTCTATCTTCCACGTCGTAATCACGGTAATCCTTTTTGATTCGCTCGTGAATCACCCGTTCAATCCACGTAACGGATTTTTATCAGTTTTATCAGTTTTTATCGGTAATTCGGTCTCTAGGTTGAATTGCCTCTCATCTTCTGGTGTTTTTTGCAGTGTTTCATCTTCCCCTTCATAGCCAAAGACCCGTGCATTGAACCATCTTTGTTGGAGCTATCGCCAATGAGTCAATCAAATCGTTGCGTCTCTGGTCGGTCTAACCAGCCAACTTTAGCCAGTCCGATTGGGCCGTGTTGGCATAGGCCAGTCTGACCGGTGGCACAAGGCCGGTCTGACCGTCAGGCCCTGGCCGGCCTGTTTTCTCCTCCAGCCAACCCATGTGCCATACCCCAATGGGCTTTAGTTGGTCAGTTAGATTTAATTTCCCTCACTTTGGTTAATTGGGTTGTATTTTCATAACCTAATTGCCTGGTGACTCCACCCCCTAGTAACTATCAAGGGTCATCGGAATGCGACGTCGACATCGTGTTACACTTAGGGTTATCCCTTGGTATCCACATGCTTCTGGATCATCGAATTGGCGTAGTGTGTTGGTACTTTGATCGGCGAATTCTAGCATCAACACACTTTTTGGTGAGTCTACTAGGGACAACATGCCAAGTACTGCTACATCAGCGACGGGTACATCTACTATGTCTACATCAATGGGACCCTCGACGTCGATGGACCTAGTGGGGAGCACGGATATCGACCGCATCAACATTATCCTCCCCACCCTCGATCGATGACCTCTCGAAGGAAGATAGCATAGAGATCGAGACCAAGACGAAGGAGTTGCATGCTCTCCTGCTTGGCCGTTTCACCAAGACCCATGGGGGCTTCATCAAGCATGATATCGACATCCCCGACCTCTCCAGGAGTAAGGTAACACCATCATCCCCTCCACTATCCTCCCTGGACATCGAGCAAAAGATAGCCACCACAGTAGGTCAAGCCATTAGCGCCACTTTTGCAAATCGTCTAGGGCCCGAGGTCAATTCTAGGATGGAGGCGATGTGAAGGAGATTCGGCTTTTCCAAGGACGCTTCTCCGATTCCGATTGCTAGTGTAACCCCATGTTCATCACTTACACAACAGAACCGATGGGAGTACCAGAAAACTATCGCGTATCTGGCCTCGTCATCTATGGCCGAGACCACGTTCAACTCTGTCGATTAGACGAGCCATTGGGTCGGTTAGACCAGTGTGTGCCAGCATCAACAGCCGACAATAGTCGGTCAAACCGGCCATCAGGCCAGTCCAACTGGCCATTACACCCTCGGTCAGATTTTCCCTATGGCTGGTCAGACCACCACTGCCACCTATTATGTGTCGCCTCCGCTCACGCATGTGCTATCCTTTCCTACGCTACCTAAACCTCCTGCTCTCGCGCAGCCATATAGACCCGAGCACGTCCCTTATCATGAGCCGGCTCGACAGGAGGGTCCGCACGGCTGACATGCAAAGATACCGCCATGTGTCGCGCCCCTACATGAGAGCTGTGTGCATGCAAGAGGCGTAGATGACATCGAAGAGTGAATTTGCGCGCTATTTAGAGAGTCTACAGGTTTCAAACACATAGGGATTAGTCTGGGTTTACCACAAGCCATACCCCAATCACTTCGACACTATCCCATACCCACGCGGCTTTAGGGTTCCTGAGTTCACAAAGTTTGACGGTGAAGGTAGTAAAACCATCCTATAACACATAGGCCAATTCCTAGCGCAATGTGGTGAAGCTAGTGGGTCGGATGCGCCGAATCTTAGATTATTTTCTCTATCGCTTTCTGGCACCGCTTTCACTTGGTTTTCGGTGTTATCGCCGAACTCCGTGCAGACTTGCGCCTAGTTATAGAAGAAGTTCCATGATTACTTTTATACTGGGGAAACTAAACTTAGGCTATCTCACCTGACATCGGTTAGGAAGAAGGCTAGAGAGAGTGTCTCCGAGTACATTAGGCGCTTTAGGGACACTAGAAACCAATGTTTTAGCTTGAACATTTCCGTGAGAGACTTGGCCGACCTAGCTTTTAATGGCTTACACTTCGAACTTAAGGAGAAGCTCGATGGCTAGGATTTCCTCGAGGTTAGTCAAGTCCTAAAAAGGGCTCTGGTTCAGGAAAGTCGATCCAAGAGTAAGAAATTCACCAATATGTTTAACAAACCCAAGGACTAGGTGCATGTCATGGAGCACTCCGATGAGGAATCATCGGAGAGCAAGGATGACTCGACTGACATGTACACTACAGAGTGGACTTGGTCTAGTAAGTCCAAGCCCATCACCTGCTCTGAATTGCGGCCGTCTCCCACTAAGATTTGGCCTAGTGAAGTAAAGTATGCATTTGACATGACCAAATATGACAAAATATTTGATTTTTTGTTGAATAACAAGCTCATCAAGTTACCGAAGGGTCACTTCATTCCTACTACCGACGACTTGAAGAAACACGCTTACTGTAAGTGGCATGATTCACATTCTCATTCTACTAACAATTGCAATGTTTTTCGTCGGTAGGTTCAATCGGCCATAGAGGAAGGACAATTGAAGTTGGATACCAACCCTAAAATGAAGATTGACCCAGACCCCTTTCCCGTGAAAACCATCGATCTTGATGGGAAGAAGGTGCTGATTTGGACCGAGCAAGCTAGGTCGGCTAAGGGGAAGGATGTCATGATCGGAGAGCCTCGCACACACACACTCGTGCTAAAGAATCATGAGGTAGGAGTTTGGAAAGTGAACACCAATGCGTCGTCTTCGGCTGGAGCCCGCAAGAAGACGAAGCTGACATATGAGATGCTATTATAGAAGCACAAGAAGAAGGCCGAGAGGGAAAACACTCGGCCAGGACCTCCAGCAAGGTTGAACCCTCCTCAGAAGAGTAGCTTCGGCTCACGATGGGCAAGACCACTGGAGCCACCTTTTCCTCCACTACCGTATCACCAGACAATGGCACAGTGGCCTCCGTGTTACTTTTTTCCTCCCAGGTACCCTACCCCCTACTATATTGCTCCCTTTGTGCCTTCTGATTTTTTAAACATGTAGAATCAAATGGGTGCGCAAGGGGCGACGTCTTCAACAGGTTGTCCGTCACAGCACAAGGGCATCCAGAGGAGGTGTTTGAGGCCATCATAGTCAAGGTGGGGTCCCAGGACGTCCCAATCCCTAAGAGGACCGCCTCGGAGCAAGACGGAGGAGAGCCGCAAAAGGCGGCCGAACAGGAGCCTATTGGTCTGACCGCAGCCCTAAGGCTAGTCAGACTATCCTCAACACCTCGGTCTTACTGGCCTACTATGGCTAGTCTGACCGATAGTTTTCAGTCATCTAGCATTGGCCAGTCCGACAGGCCTGACATGGCCGGTCCGACCGATAGGGCCCGGTCAGACCGGCCCAATAAGGCTGGTCCGACCGATAGGACACAAGAAAAATTTCCCACCAAGCACAAAAATGTCGAGGACGATCCGGGTGCTTCCCATTCGGCCAAAAATTCCAGCAGCAAATTTGTGGCACCTAGCATGAAGCTGCAACCTTCATGGGAGCCTCCAAGCATGACCAAATCACAAAATAGGTGGCTACAACGTCTTAAGGCTCAAGAGATGGGCGAGAAAAAAGTCGTGGACGTGCGGGACGCCATTTTTAGGAGATCCATCACCCAGTGATGAAGTAGGTCTGGAAGCCCAAGCCAGTTGCCGCAAACAACCCAAATCCTACTTCGAGCGATGACGAGGATGATCTGATGGATGACAACTACACACATATCTCTAAGGGAGCCCCTCCTCAGGCGATGGACATAAACATCGTCATGCTTCCCACCAAGTTCGCGCTACCACATGACAAGGCCGAGGTCACTTAGTTGAGACTTAGCCCACGAGAGACCATTTTTGAGAAGTCTGAGGATAAGGCTCGCCACTTGAAGCCTCTCTACATCAAGGGGCACATCGATGGGAAGCCAATTTCCATGATGCTTGTAGACGGGGGTGCCACCATCAACCTGATGTCGTAGTCTCTATTGAAGAAGCTTGGTAGAAATGAAGATGACTTGATGAAGACCAACCTGACGTTGAATGGCTTCAACGGCGAGAGCTCCGAGACCAAAGGCATACTTTCTTTGGAGCTAACGGTGGGCAACAAGACATTGCCGACAACATTCTTCATGGTTGATGTGCAAGGTAACTATAGTGTATTACTTGGGCATGATTGGATTCACACAAATTGCTGCATTCCATCTACCTTGCACTAGTGTTTGATCGAGTGGGACGGCGATGATGTAGAAGTTGTACCAGCTGACACTTCAGCCCACGTTGCTTTGGCGGATGTGTCTATTGATGCCGTCCATGACAAGGTAGGGTGTCTATCAGGTAGAGACCTCTCAGATTATGACTTTGTTAGCATGTTTGAGGGGAGCTTTGTTCCAATATCTGTATAGTCGGTTGGTGTAGCTCGGCTGTCTCTAAATTAGTTGTCATGTCGAGTAATAGTAATCTTGATTAGCTAAAATCTCGTGTAGATCAATATCGGTCTTCCAAAGACAGTATTGCCAAAGCCATTGAAGATTTTAGCGAAGTAGAGAAATTAGGTAAAGGTTTTGCGTCGGCTGACTTGTTGGAACAAGTAGACATAAGAGATGGTATTTTTCCAAGGCTGGCTTTTGTAAATCAGATTTTGTAGGCTTGTGAAAAGGCCGAGGTAATAAAGTTGTTTCAGTCGTATGTCGATTGTTTTGCATGGGAATATAGTGAGATGCGTGGACTTAGCCGTGAGCTCGTAGAGCATCGACTGCCTATCAAACCCAGGTTTAGACACTGTAAACAGCCCCTTGTCACTTTAATTCGGTCGTGTATGACCGAGTTAGAGAGGAGATGGAACGACTACTTAAGGCTGAGTTTGTTAGGCCATGCAGGTATGTTGAATGGGTTGCTAACATCATGCCTGTCGAAAAGAAGAGGAGTGGCAAGATTCATGTCTGTATTGATTTCAGGGATTTGAACAAGGCCACTCTAAAGGACGAGTATCCTATGCCAATAGACGACATGTTGATCAACGATGCCTCAAGACACAAGGTACTAAGTTTTCTTGATGGCAACGCAGGTTATAATCAAATCTTTATGGCTGAAGAGGACATTTACGAAATGGCATTTCGATGCCCTGGTTTTGTCGGCTTGTTTGAGTGTATTGTGATGACTTTTGGTTGAAAGAATGCTAGTGCTACTTATCAACGTGCTATGAACTTGATCTTTCATGACTTTCTAGGAGTTATGCTAGAGGTCTATATAGATGATGTTGTAGTCAAATCGGATGCTATGGGAAACCATTTGGCCGATTTGAGAGTTGCTTTTGAAAGAATGCGTCAATATGGCTTAAAATGAACCCACTTAAGTGTGTTTTTGGTGTGTTGGAGGGCAAGTTCATTAGGATTCATGATTCATGAAAGAGGTATTTAGATTGACCCTAAGAGACTTGAGAATATTAAGAACTTGAGACACCGACATGAAAGAGATATGTGCAAAAGTTGCTAGGCAAGGTAAACTATTTGTGTCGCTTAATATATAATCTATCTGGCAAGATTGATGCATTCATCCCCATACTTCGGCAAATGAACGAAGCCAAATTCACTTGGGAGCAAGTCAGCAACGTGGTTTTGATCAAATCAAGGAGTGCTTGTCATCACCGCCTATGGTAAGAGCACCAAATGTCGGGACTCTATTTCGGCTATATGTTGCTGTAGAAGATAGCGTGATAGGAGTTGTGTTGACTCAAGAAGTGGAGGGAAAGGAGTACATCATCATGTTCTTGAGTCGCCGCCTATTAGATGCTGAGACTGAGGTACATGTTCTTAGAGTGTTTATGTTTAACACTTTATTATGCATGTACCAAACTTCATCGTTATCTTTTATCCGGCACATATATTGTTACTTGCCAAACCGATGTTATAAAATACATGTTGCAAAAGCTGATTCTAAGTGGGAGAATTGGAAAGTGGGCTTATGCGTTGATTGAGTATGATTTGGCTTATTGTTGGGGGAAAATGCTTCATCCTCAGCATCATTCAAAATCTCTGCATCAACACTATATAAAGATAAAAGGAAGTTAGAAGCCCTGATCTCCGAAGGTCCTAATAGCCATCGATGCTCCACTACCCCCGGAACATTCCGAGATGGAGTTTTCCACTAAGGCTTTGGCATGAAAGAGAGTCCCGAAGCATCTCCACCCAAAGGGCTATTGCAAGCAAGGATGGAACGATTACTTTCTTACTATTGGCTCGATCTTTTACCCTTTTAACCCTACGAAGAATACTAAATAGTATCCACTAGGTTGGTTGTAATTAGAGGGTAAAAAGGTATTTTCCTAATGTATCTTGTTTATAAATACCCCTCCTCGTTATGTAAGGGGTATCGAATATTCAGGTATTCAATACACACTTCGAACTGTCTCGATGTATTATCTTATTTGGAGGCTTGGAACAGTCCACAACAAACACTTCGCAAACACTTCGTTTGTTAACCCTTCAAATAGATAAGAGTTTCCAAGCCCATCATCCTCACCTTGCCGCATACTTAGAATAAATACGCAAGACCGAAGCCACATTTATAAGGGATTTCCATTCGGAGTATACCAAGAACAGATAAGCAACAAGTGGACGTCCTAGCAAAAGCTTGTAGCCGTACGCCTAGATATACTAGAGGGGGCCTTTTCGAAGAACTCTCGGTACCTTCAGTAGCACAACTTCCTCCCGTAGAAGTGTGTTGTATTCTTAGCAGTGATTGGAGAGCTCCGATCATGGCCATGTTGCAAGATGAAGGTAATTTGCCCGAAGGTCAAGAATTGTCAATACTGCAGTCAAGGATCCAGAATTATCATATAATCAATGGCTATTTTATACAAAGCCAGAGATTGCTCTCCCCTACTGTGGTGTATCACCTAGACAGAAGGCATAGATATACTTTGTAACATTCACGAAGGCTTGTGTAGCAGCCACCTTGCCCCTCCGGCCCTGACCGGTAAAACACTTCGCCAGGAGCTTTATTGGCCTACTATTGTAACTAACGTTGAATCATTGGTTTGCACTTGTCAAGGATGCCAGTGGATGGGAAGATGAAGCCATCGTCCGCCAATGCCGGTGCAGATCATAGCTCTGGTGTTGCCCATGGCTCGGTGGAGAATGGATCTTATTGGTCCTTTCCAATGGAAAGAGGCAGCTTGAAATTTATAGTAGTAGCAATCGAGTATTTTTCCAAATGGGTCGAAGTCGAGCCCATCACAGCTATCACTTCAAAAAATGTGTAAAAAATTTTCTGGCAAAATATTATTTGTAGGTTCAGAGTACCTAGAAAGCTTACAATTGATAATGGCACCCAATTCGATGTCGAACCCTTTAGAGAATTCTATGAGGGACTTGGTATCCAAATGTGTTTTGTAGCTGTTTGTCATCCCCAATTCAACGGAGACGTCGAGAGAGCCAACAACAATATTTTGTCTAGCATAAATCGAAGGATAGCTGGATTAGCAAAGGGGCTATGGACCGAGGACCTGCTGAAGATTTTGTGGTCCATTCGGACCACCCAGGCTAGGTCTACAGGTTTCACTCTGTTTTGTTTGTTGTTCGGAAACGAGGCCATGACGCCGATGGAGCTAAAGGGTGGATCCCTCGCACAACGGAGCCAGAAAATGAAGATGAAAGACGTGCTTCACTTGACCTCATGGAAGAGACAAGGCTAAGAGTTGTTGCCAATTTAACGAAGTACCAGGTCCAGACGAAGACATGGTATGACCCGAAGGTCAATCTTAACGAACTTAGGCCAGTGCATTTGGTGCTCTGAAGCGTAATCGCTCCTAAGAAATTGGGGAACAAATGAGAAGGACCATACATCATACTCCGCTCAGCGTGCCCATGATCTTTTAAGTTAGCTAACTTAGAAGGGGAAGAGTTAAAGCATGCATGTAAGGCGGAGCACCATAAACGATATTTTGCTTAGGGGTCCTTGTAATAGTTTGTAACCCCAATTCTTAAGAAATAAAGACTAAGGTCTGAATCATGCATGCCCCTCAAAATAAATCCTATCCCTGATGGATGCACCAAAGCTCGGACAAGTTGTGGAAGTAAGCATCATTCATAAGTGACCAATTAATGGTCTCCGAACCATTGGTTCGAAGAACTTGTAAAAGAGCTGAAGGTGGTGAAATTACCTATGGATTAAAAGCCACTGGCTTGATAGCATCCATAGAGGAGTCCTATGTGACTATAAAATAGCAGGGTCCGAACCAACGGTTCGGAGAACCTGTAAAAGAGTCGAAGGTGGCTAAATTACCTATGGATTCCGAGCCACTGGCTTGATAGCATCCATAGAGGAGTCCTACGTGACTATAAAATAGCGGGGTCTGAACCGATGGTTTGGAGCACCCGTAAAAGAGCCAAAGGTGGCCAAATTACCTACGGATTCCAAGCCACCATCTTGATAGCATCCATAGAGGAGTCCTACATCACTATAAAATAGCGGGATCTGAACCAATGGTTCGGAGCACCCGTAAAAGAACTGAAGGTGGCCAAATTACATATGGATTCCAAGCAACCGACTTGATAGCATTCATAGAAGATTCTTGCCTGACTATAAACTAACAGATTACAGACATTTGCGTTCGAAGCATCTATAAAAGAGTTGAAGGTGACCAAAATTATCGGATTCTAGGTCATCAGCTTGAAGCATCTGAAAAAGAGTACTAAGCTACCAAATATGGATTTTGAGCCACTAGGTTCGAACAATCCTACGAGGTCCATAATGACCATTACTTTAGACTTCAAACCACAGTTTCAAATCAAAACATTCAATGCAATAGGGGCTCCAAGCGTATAGGTTTGAAGAACTCTACGAAAATAAATCTTTTCGTGTTCATTAAGCATAAACAAGGAAAGCGATGTTAAAATGTGCCAGGCATTGTGTGTGATCGACCTGACTTGATAAGTAAGGACAACCGACCACAAAGAGGGGCTAGGAGGTAAGGCACAATTTGAACGCATTTCAACAATTTATATTACTCAATCAATTGTATTACACTACGAGAAATTGGAATCTAAACCAAGAAGGAAGCGAATGCCCCTTCGATCCCTAAGGTTAGCTTTGGGGTTCGCCTGGCCTTGAGGGCCTACACAACTCGTTCTTGAGCCTAGAGTTTTCATAACTTTTCTTTTAATCCGTTTCCCTCTTTGCGAAGCCCTAAAGTCCTTCTGCTCTTGCTGGAGTTTGTCCCAGGTCCAAAGTCTTTCGGAGCTAGTCTCCGTTGGATCTTCATCATACCACTCCTCTTCATACCAGTCGATGTCCACTGAAGATGAGGATGTTAGAACTACAACTTTCTCCTTTCCTTCTGGCGTGAATTCCCCATGACTCCCCCGAGGAATGGAGAATCGAGGGTGTCTGTGAGGCCTTAAAGCTTTGAAGGTAGCCCACTGCTGGCGGAGTCCTTCATTGGCCAGTAGTACTTTGAGGTCATCGTCCAGGGTGCACAGTAAATCCTAAACACAAACATTCTGATAAAGTATTTTTCATTCATTAAAAACAAGATGAGAATACAAGTTTTTACATGGCGAGGTCCTAAGGAGGGCTAGACCTTAGGGTCCGAAGGAGGTACACTTGTCGAAGGCATTGTCGGAGGCAGCGTCTGTGCCTCCTTCTGACGATGGGCTTTGTCAATCCATGCCTTCTCTGTCATTTGGCCTTCAGCTTTCCAGGTGTTGGCGTAAAATATTACGCTAACAGGTTTCTGTAGATTAGAAACTAACAAACGAAGTGTTTGCGAAGTGAACTGTTCTAAGCCTCCGAAAGGATAACAACTTAGAATAGTTCGAATGTGTGTATTGAATAACTTGTATTCGGTCCCTATTACAGGCTTAAACGGGGGGTATTTATAGGCCCAAACATAAGG
Source organism: Zizania palustris (assembly GCA_019279435.1). Taxonomy (NCBI): domain Eukaryota; kingdom Viridiplantae; phylum Streptophyta; class Magnoliopsida; order Poales; family Poaceae; genus Zizania; species Zizania palustris. The sequence goes on along the minus strand of JAAALK010000285.1, from coordinate 57,409,897 downwards.
AAAAGACCTATTTACCCCTCTATTACAACCGACATAGTGGAAACTATTCGGTACCCTTAATAGGGCTAAAATGGTAAAAGACTAATCTAAAAAGAAAGAAGATAAGTCTTCCATATTAGCTGGCAGAAAAGATCTCAAAGACCCTTGGTTCGAAGATATACTCCGAACCAAGGTCCATCTTCATACTTCGAGCTTGACTTAGGACATCTCCGAAGATGCATGTTTCAAACCTTCGAATCTATTATCTGCCTTTGCGCTGTTACTGCAATAACCCTGAGGATGGAATATTTTCCCCCAACAGTAGCCCCTCGAATACGCTTCTTCGTTAAACCTGTAATGTTAGGAGAGCAGTATACGGAAGAAAAAATAACCAGGCGTAGGGGTTATTAGATTTTAATTTATCTCTGAAATGTATGGAGATATAAAACTTCGAATCAGTTTTAAGACAATTACTTTCGAACTATCTTAGAACTGACTCAGGAAACTCGAAAGCCTTTTAGACTTATAAGAAATAGCCGTTGGCTTCTTTCTTCTAACGGAAGTTACGGAGTGCGTTAATTTTGGAGAAGAGTAACGGGCAGGAATGCGAAACGACATGGACTAACGGTAAAAAATGTAAAGTCTAGGCTATAAATAGAGGGCCTAGAACTTTCCTGAGTACCTTTCCACCGCTCTCTTGTAAACACAACACCCTTTGAGCCCTAACCTCCATTCTTCCTCTAAAGCAACCCAGTAGCTTCAATGGTGAAAACCAATAGTACTGGAGCCCCTTCGGCCTTGGCTCGACAGCAGGCGGCTACAGCAGCAGTGGCTGCGGCATTGGCGACAGCACCTCCAACACCCGCAACGGCATCCATGGCGGCGGGAGGGGAAAATCCCCAAAATGTTGGTGATCAAGGTCTCTGCCCGCCATCAACAAAATACTTGGATCAATCCTTCCAACTGGGACCTTCTACCTACAAAAGAGAATCACTAGCGGTCGCAGTAGAGGGGAAAATTAGTGCGGGAGTCATGATCCGCAAACCTGGAAAGGAACTTATCCCATCACCAAGGCCCGGAGAAGTGGTCGTCTTCGAAGCCTTCTTCGAAGCTGGCTTAGGTCTTCCGGCAGTGGATTTCTTGGCCGAGGTACTGGATCGGTTTCACGTCACTCTCCCCCAACTTTCTCCGAATGCAGTAGCTCGTTTAGCTATCTTCGAATGGGCGTTGAGAGCCGAAGGTTGTGAGGGGAGGGCAGAGATCTTCGTTGCGCTACACAGAGCTTCGTGCCAGCCAAAAACCTTCGTAGGCCCCAGAGGTGAAAAAGTGGTAGTAGCCTTCGGAAGTATTAACTTCAGACTTCGGGATGAATACGCCCTTCAGTTTCCTGCTAAGGCCATCAATGCAAGATGGTATACCGACTGGGTCATGAGATGGTTTTATGCCAAAGTTGGGGCGAGCAACCTCTAGCTGGACCTCTGAAAGACATCCATTTCCGAAAGGAAACCGTTGTACATCCAGACCAAGGTCAGCTCGAAGCTCGCCTCAGCCTACTTCAGAAGATCAGTCGAAGGTTAAGCATGCGAGACTTAGCCGAAGAGTTCCTCGGGCTCCAAATTCCTCCGTTGATGGCCAACTGGCCTATCATCTTCGAAGAGGATTCGGAAGGCGGTCTCCAAAAAATTACTTCGACTTCGAGCCCTGCAGGTAACTTCGAAAACAACATATATTATGCATATTCATTTGAAGAAGTAACTAACTTAATTCACCTTTTTAGCTTCTTCAGCCCCTATAACTTCGGAGCAAATCATACGGGCTTTGGAGAAGATTTTGGGCGCTCCAACTCCGACCGAAAAGGAATGGAGAATCAAGTTGGTCGGGAGTTGGGAAAGATTTAACAGAGTGTGGGGAATGCTGGAAATCGCTCCGCCCCCTTTAATGGATTTGGTGCCTTCGGAGAAAGGACCCAAAAAGAGGAAAGCCGAAGCTGGGACTTCGAGCTCCGCCAAGACTCCGGTCAAGAAGGTGGCTCGGAAACCAAAGAACCCTGCACCTTCGAGCCCAAGGGCTTCAGTCTCTGACTCCCAAGAGGACGAAGGAAGGTTGCTTGTGCGTCTGATGGACAAAGATGCATCTCAAAGGACTGCACAAGTTGAAGTACGTGCGAACGTGTCGGAGTCTCGAGAGAACCTTGAGCAACCAAGGACTTCGGCAGTTCAAGAGGATTTACCTCAGGATGAAATTCCTGTGGATGAGAGTGGAGTCGAAGTCACTATGGCTTCGATTCCTGAAGAGGCAACAAGGACTGTCCAGGAAAATGTTCCTGCAGTCGAAGATTTGACGGCTGATTCGGACGAAGATCTTGCCTTTGATCCGCCAAACAGTCCAATGATTACCCCTCGCCAGAATGTCGAAGGTAAACTTCGAATAATTCTTTTATGCTTATTTTGCGTATTTATACTATGTATAATACTTTTGTTTTTACAGAGTCCACTTCTGTGGAAGAGGTCCGTCAGGAGGATACAATCCCTGAACCTTTGACGACTTCGGAGCCAATCCCAAGAGCCACTCAAATGGGACCTGGAAGAGGCAAAAGAAATATAGACTCCCTCCCTGCTGCAAGCTCCGGATCAACTCCGTCTGAGTCAACAGACGAGAGCCAATCTACCGAGGGGGGCCAGTCTCCAGGGGCTCCGAAGACTACAGGCCAACACTCCGGCCCTTCGTCAAACGAAGATGACCAACAAGCGATAAGTATGCTCCCCATTCTAGCTCCTTTCTTAGAGCAAAGAACTGGTCTTCGGACTTTGCTCAAGCCTTTGGATCGAGCTAGTCGCGACATTGGGGAGACGAACTTGGTAGCCATTCTGAGTGAGACGAAGAGCTCGGAGCTTAACGCTGCTATGGAGCGCGCAGCCTACCAGGTACGAAGCATCTGTGAAATAACATTAAGTTTACATACAAATAATTTCTTACCTTGATTTTTTCTTTTCACAGTAAACAGTCTTGGCCCGAGCTGCGAATATATCAAATGAACGAGAAATCGCTCGCCTTCTAGAGGAAAACGAAACTCTTCAACGTAATATCACTATCTCCGAAGGCCGAGTGGTTCAGATGGATAATATAGTATCAACGGAGCACAGGGCTAGGATGGTTTGGAGGCTGCGAACAAGGAGCTCGAAGCAGAAAGAATTGTGCTTCGAGCAGAAATTGAAAGAATGCGGGCGGAGCACGCTACTACGGGGACGAGCTTGTCAGACTCCAAGAGGAAGCTAGCCAGCTTTTGAACCAAAAGAATTCCTTAACTACCGAAACTGCTAGACTTTCTGGAGTTTTGGGACAGGTAACTTCGGTGAAGGACGCACTGATCGAAGATAAGCTGAAGTCCGAGAGGATAGCTGCGGAAGTTATGAATCAACTGCTAGGTGTTCTGCAGTACTTCGGTACTACTAGGACACTTCCTTCTTATGATAACATTTCTCTTCTGTGTCGGTTGAAAAGGATTCAAGGAGTAGCGAAGCAGATGAAGACAGCAGGCATTCGATACGGAAAACTCTCCGGACAAGTGGCTGCTGTTGGCCTACTTCGTTATTACGAGGATCTGGGTCGATCGATAACTCCGAGCGCAGGAGAGGGCCCAATTACCTTCGGCGACGAGCGGCTTCTGACTCCTTCCGAAGGTGTGGCTGCTGCCTGGCGAGCCTTCCAAACTTCATGGAGAGCCGAAGGTCGCTCTGCGATCAAGGCTTGGATCGACGAAGGTCAACGCCAGAAGCAAGCTCGGTTCCAAGCTTCAAGCAGTCAGCCTCTTCTGAACCCGCAGGTTTAGATATGTCTTAAGATTTTGTCTATGTAAAGCTTTGTGCTTATGTACATTTATCAATGAAAATTTGTTTATCATGTTTTTAGGCTTTGCGTCATATGGAAGATATCGAAGTGTTAGATATTAACGACGAACTTCGCTCATTATGGGTTACCTTCGATCTTCTAAAAGCTTATAAACGCCCTCGATTTTTAGTTCCTCGAGATAGCTCCGGTGCTATTACTGCCGAAGTAAGCAAAGATATACTATCTTATATTAAAGAGGAAGAAAAAGAGGTTAACTTGGACACTTCGTCTTCTGAAGACGTTATATGGTCCGAAGACGAAGATGAAGCTCGAAGTGAAAAGCCTAAAGAACTTGGAAGCTGGGAAAGGAGCCCCGAACGGCTTCGAACTTGGGCCGAGCTTCAACAAGAACAGAAAGACTTTAGAGCTTCGAAGGGAGGAAAGAGAGTTAAACGTAAAGTTGTTAGAACTCCCGGCACTGGAACTAGCCGTTCCAACCCTAGCTCTAGAGATCGAAGAGGTCTTCGATTCCTTCTTGGTATAGATACTAATTTTTCATGATGTAATTTGTAAACATATTCATTCGAATAATGAATACCAATTTAAAATTGTCTCCCTATTTACTAGCCCCTCTTTGGGTATAAGCAACTTCGAACTGTATTCAAAGATGGTTATGCGTAAAGAAAAACTTGGGAGTACAATTTTTTGGGGTTCGGAGCCCCTCTTTAATTTAAACATCTTTTAAAATCTTATAAAATGTCTTCGACTATTTGTAGTCTAAAGAATGGCAACTTTGTTTTTTGAAAGAAATCACTTGAGATAACTTTCCGGACACCTTAGTGTCTTAGATAATTTTTCACTTTGGACTATGTTAACAGACATTCGAAGCTCATGGCTCAAACATTGTTTTTCTTTGGCCACCTTCGGCTCTTTTTTGCGAACTCTGTCAAACCAGTGGTTCGGAGTTTGCAATGGTCTCGTTGGACTCTTTTTACGGATGCCTACCAGCCAATGGCTTGGGCTCCGCATATTTTGGCCACCTTCGGCTCTTTTTACGGATGTCTACCAGCCAATGGCTTGGACTCCGCATAATGTGGTTTTGGGCTCTTTTACGGATGCCTACAAGCCGATGGCTTGGACTCCGGATTATGTCAGCCCCCACGTCGGAAACTTCGAACCAATGATTCGAAGTCCGAAAATATGATTCAGCTTTATGACACTTCCCTCTCGGTCAACCCCGCGGTTCCAGTGCGTCCACTCGGAAGCTGGAAGTTTATGAGGGGAAGGCACTATCTGAACCATATGCTTTATTAATTCAGAAGATGATTTCAAATGATTTACAAGGAGCCCTTATGCGAAGTATCGCTTTAGGTGCTCCGCATGCCAAGTATGTGCTAACTCTTCACCTTCTAAATTAGCTAATTTAAAAGAGCCAGGACGTCCTGAACGAACAATTAGGTATGGACCTTCCCATTTATTTCCTAACTTCCCTGGCGCTATAATGCTTCGTAGAACAAGATGACCTGGTCTAAGTTCATTGATCTTAACCTTCGGGTCAAATCAAGCCTTCGTCTGCTGGTGATACTTTGATAAATTTGCCACAACTCGAAGTCTTGTTTCTTCTGATAAATCTAGCGAAGCTTGTCTTTCTTCTTCAATCTTCGGTTCAGTGCTGCGAAGTGATCCTCCTTTGAGCTCCGTTGGAGTCATAGCTTCATCTCCGAATAATAATCTGAATGGAGTAAAACCTGTGGACCTTGTTTGCGTAGTCCGAATGGACCACAAAATCTTCGGAAGCTCTTCGGTCCACAGTCCTTTTGCTAATCCTACTATCCTTCGATTTAGCCCTGACAAAATATTTCCATTGGCTCTCTCTACAGTTCCATTAGACTAAGGATGCCTCACTGCAGCAAAACATAACTGGATGCCTAGATATTCGCAAAACTTCCTGAAAGGTTGTGCATCGAACTGTGTTCCATTATCAACTGTAAGTTGTCTAGGCACTCCGAACCGGCAGATGATGTTTTTCCAAAAGAATTTCTGTACATTGTTCGAAGTGATAGCTGTTAAGGGCTCTGCTTCTACCCACTTAGAAAAATATTCAATAGCTACCACTGCAAACTTTAGATTTCCCTTAGCTACTGGAAAGGGACCAATTAAATCCATACCCCATCTGGCCATAGGCCATACTGGTGCAATAACTTGAAGAGCTGTTGGTGGGCGATGACTTCGTCGACCCATCCACTGACATCCTTGACAAGTGCGGACCAAGCTCTCCGCATCAGCTGTTATTGTAGGCCAATAAAGCCCCTGGCGAAGTGTTTTCCCTGCCAAAGCTCGAGGGGCTAAATGGCTACCGCAAAGTCCTTCATGGATTTCTCGAAGAATTTCTTGACCTTCGGCTTGAGATATACATCGGAGTAGAGGGGAACATACTCCGGCTTTGTATAAAATACCGTTGATTATTTGATAATTTCTAGCCCTGAGCTTCAATCTCGAAAGCTGTGGCTCTTCAGGCAAATTTGTTCCTCCTTGCAAAAGTTCCATGATTGAATTTTTCCAATCTGCACTTGGAATGCAAAGAATCTCTGCAGAGGGAATTTGTGGCACCAAAGGTGTACTGAGCTCCTCATAGAAAGCTTCTTCTGGTACATCCACAGCTCCGGCTGCAGCTTTTGCTAAGATGTCCGCTTGCACATTTTCTGCTCTTGGTATACTTCGAATGGAAATACCCTTGAAGTGTGCTTCGATCTTACGGATTTCTTCTAAGTACTTTGCAAGCTGTGGATGCCGAACTTGAAAACTTTTATCTACGTGCCCTGCTACTATTTGAGAATCTGTCTTTATAACAACTCTTGTAGCCCTTAGAGCACGTGCTTTTCGGAGTCCCAGTAAAATCCCTTCATACTCCGCTATATTATTGGTAGACTTAAAGTTGAGTCTTGCGGAGTACATTGCTCTTTGCCCTGAAGGCGAAATCAACACTGCTCCAATGCCTGCTCCGGATGCTTGGAAAGCCCCATCAGAATAAACAGTCCAAACTCCGTCACTTGACTTCTCCGGAACCAAAGTTGCAGGTGGAGTCCATTCTGCTACAAAATCTGCTAAGACTTGCGATTTGATTGCTGTCCTTGCCAGAAAAGATATACCGAAGGGTGCTAGCTCAACTGCCCACTTCCCAATTCTTCCAGTGGAATCCTTACTTCGGAGCATATCTCCCAAAGGATACGAAGTTGGTACAATTACATTGTGAGCCAAAAAGTAATGTCTTAATTTCCTCGAAGCCATTATCAGAGCATAAACGAACTTTTCGAGTTCGGAGTATCTTGTCTTCGCTCCTGATAATGCTTCGGACACAAAATAAACATGATTTTGTACCAACTTCCCATTGAAATCCATTTCTCTGACAAGGACTGTACTGACAGCAGAACCTGTAGCTGCAAGGTAAAGGAGTAGGGTTTCGTCCGCAGTAGGCACCGTGAGTGTAGCGAGATTACTGAGATACTCTTTAATATCTTCGAAGCTTTTTTGACACTCCGATGTCCATGCAAAATCTTCGGACCCTTTAAATGCTTTAAATATAGGCAAGCTTCTCTCCACAGACCTTGATAAAAACCTGCTAAGTGCTGCTAGACGTCCAGTCAGCTTTTGCACTTGCCTTAAATTTTCCGGAGGAGCCATCTTTTGTAGCGCAGTTATTTGAGTAGGGCTAGCTTCAATCCCCCTGCTTGAAACTAAATACCCTAACAACTTTCCAGCCTTAGCCCCGAAGATATATTTTTCGGGGTTAAGACGGATCTCACATGCCCGAAGGCTATTAAATGTTTCTGCTAAGTCTAGGCTATGCTGGTGCTTTAAAGCACTCTTTATTACAATATCATCCATATAGGCCTCCACATTGCGACCTAATTGATGACCTAGAGCCTTAGCAACTAACCTCGAAAAAGTAGCCCCGGCATTTCTTAAGCCGAAAGGCATTCTTACATAACAAAAGACTCCTAAAGGAGTTACGAAGCTTGTCTTGATCTCATCTTCGCGCTTCAACCATATTTGATGATAACCAGAATACGCGTCGAGGAAGCTTAATAACTCCGAACCTGCGGTGGAGTCGACCAATTGATCAATTCGGGGCATGGGGTAGGGGTCACGAGGGCATGCTTTATTCAAGGATGTGAAATCAATGCACATGCGCTGATGAGGACATCACTTCACATGATACACACATGGAGCCTCCACCTACAATTCAGCTACAAGGACCAATCACACGCGCCCGTGCCCGTCGCTTGAACCATGAGGTTAATTCTTTCCTTAGCAACTTTGATTATATTTGTTGTACGGGATGCTACTGAATTCTAGTGATATTTTGTTGCTTAGGAACATGGGAGATGGAATAGAAGAGTTGGAGTTGAAGACGGAGCCGCACGGATGATTTGAAGTCAAGAATTCGCTGGTTCGGACTACATCGACCACCATTCACCAAAATGGTCATAACTTCCTCATACGAAGTCCGATTGGCGCGTTCTTAGACTTTTTGGAAAGCTAAGGAGAAGACGGATCTTTTGCCGTTGGTTTCGTCTCATTAGGAGTCTCGAGTCGAACTGTGTGATTAAAAACAATCCTGCATGACAGAACTGGGCCGTGTTGGCCCATAATCTGAGTATGTACATCTTCTAGCCCACAGCCCAAGCCTGTTCACCTTCCACAGGCCGCCGCCCTATATATTCTCACGCCAGCCACCTCTAGGGTGAGGTTTTGCTTTTGTTGCATCTACACTGTTGTGTTTAGATCCCGCCTCTTGCACCGGACCGATTGGCTGCTGCATTGGCGTTTGTGAAACCTCACCTTATCTTCGTTTGTCTGTGATTTGGCATTCGATTTGTATCCTTCCTGTTCTTGCTTGTGTTCTTGGGTTCGCTTGCAGGAATTAGCCTTCGTGGCGAGGTCAATCGCGTTCTGCGTGGTTGATAACCAACGGAGACAATGGTGTAACGATTGCAAGGTTTGGATCCGCCGGACCGGAGCCTTGGATCGCCAACGTCGAGATTCTCCACCAACCCAAGTTTATCCTTTACCTAGCGGAAGATCGGGACCACTCCCCCATCAGCTGGTATCAGAGCTCAGTTTTCCCGTTAGGTAATTTCGATCTGCTTTTGTTTTTACCTAGAGTCCAGAAAACCGCACCAAAAAAAATTCCCCACCGAGAACCCCTTTGTGCCTTGCGATTTTAATTTCAGTTTTAACTTTGTTGAGTTCGTGTTCTTGGTCGAGTCTTGTTGCTGGTTTAGTCATCCCTCTGTGTCGTTTGAGTAGTAGTTGTTCTTGTGTCTCAAAAAAAAATTTCCCCACCGAAACCCCCCCCCCCTTCCGCAACCCTACTTTGTTTTCCACATCTACTCTTGTGACCCCCCTTCAGTAAAACAGGCATAACTTTTCGCCAAACTCGCCAAAAAAAATCAGGAAGATAAAGAAAAAAATTGGACAAATTTTTTGCTCGCTGGACAGCGAACTTGTTTGAATTTTTGTGAGCCACATCCCACCTCAGTTGTAGGTGCCAATTTTTGTGGTTGCATCTCTGGTCATCCTTGTTCAAAAAAAATAGAGAGAAAAAAAAGGAGAAAAAAAATAATATATAAAAAAAAAGAGAAGCGGTCCTGTTAGTTGCTTGTCCGAACTCTTGTCCGAACTCCTGTCCGAACTCTTGTCCAATCTGAGGCAGTCATTGGCTGTGTGTTGCTTGTCCGATCTCTTGTCTGAACCTTTGTCCGAACTCTTGTCCGATCCCTTGTCCGATCCGATCAGCAGCAGAAAAAAAAAATTATTTGTGCACATACCCTTGTCCGATCTCTTGTCCGATCCCTTGTCCGATCTGCAGAGAGCTGAATTTGGCCTGTATTGCTTCCATTTGATTTTTGGGCACATAGTTTCCCTCTATTGCTTGAATTTTCACCTTGGGAGCACTAAGGCCAGCAACTTTGACGAGTACTTGGGACTACTTATTGAACTTGGTTTAACTGTTATTATTATCGCTAATCCTTGCTACTCACTTTGCCTTCCAAGCTACACCTTTCTCTTGGTCAGGACAGGTTCATTTCTTGCAATTGTACACCACCCTCCACTTGGTTCATCACCTGTAGGCCGGTGACCTCCCTGCGGCGTGGTAAGAACACTTGCAAGCGTGGGTAAGGTGCTTGACGGATTGCTTCCACCCCACACCCACCACCCCACCTAGCTGTTTTACATAGGATTATTCTTTGTTGTTTTATCTTTTCACTAACATGGCAGATAACAGCGGCACCCCTCCATCTGATTTTAATGACTGTGTCTCACGGCGTGCTCTACTAGAGTCTCAGCGGCAGACCCAACATTCCATCGAACGTCTCGCGCGTACTGTGGCTGACCTAGTGGACCGAATGACTACCTTGGAAACACGATTGCCTGCTGCACGAGCCAACGATGAACATGTTGAAGAGGAAGACAATCATATTGAAGAGGAAGACGACCTATCCTATGCCGGAAACAATGCCATTGACCCTGACGAGGCTGCACGTCATCGCTTTCAGTTCAACCGTCAAGGTATGGGCGGCCACCGCAACCGCCCTCCACGAGGTAACAATGACAACCATAGGAACAATGATCCCTACTCTAAGGTAAAATTTTCAGTACCTCCTTTTGCTGGCACCTATGATCCAGATGCATATTTAGATTGGGAGATGTCAGTCGAACAAAAATTTAATGCTCACATGGTTCCTGCTATCCACCGCGTGCGTTTAGCTACTAGTGACTTCACTGGATATGCTCTTCTTTGGTGGACTGAAATAGTTCAGGTTGGAAATGAACCACAAACTTGGGATATGTTAAAACGGCAAATGCGTGGTAGATGGGTCCCTCCTTCATATAAACGTGATTTGAGAAAAAAATTGCAGCGCCTAAACCAAGGAAATAAATCGGTAGAGGAGTATTATCAGGAGTTGCAAATAGGTTGCATGCGTGCTGAAATTGAGGAGGACAATGAGGATAAAATGGCCCGTTTTTATGGTGGTTTAAGACGTGAAATTCAGGATATCATTGATTATAAAGAATACAATACTATCACTCGTCTTTTCCACCTTGCTATGCTTGCAGAAAAAGAATTGCAGGGTCGCCAACAACCACAACGCAGCATGAGGACCAACATTGGTGGTGCTACTTCACGCTCAAGTGGGCAGCAGCAATGACCACCCGCACCCCCTTCTCGACCGGCGGCTACATCAGCACCTTCTACATCTACAACCCAGATTGAGAGTTCCAAGACTACAGCATCCAAGGCGCCAGCCAAGCCCACCTCCTTGGCGGCCTCTACTGCACGTTCTGCAGTGATCCAGTGTCACAGATGCAAAGGATTTGGCCATGTGATGAAAGACTGCCCTAGTCAGCGAGCTTATATTGCTACGGATGACGGTGGCTATGTAAGTGCTAGTGATGTTGAAGATGAATATGCACTTGCTGCTAACATTGCAGGAGATGATGAAACATTCGACGATGACGCTGTTATTGCGTCAGATGCCACTGCCGACCTTGAAGCACTTATTGTACAACGCGTCTTGAGCACTCACATGGAGCAGGACGACAGGGCACAACAGAACAATCTGTTTCAGACCTTCTTCGGCGTCAATAACCGTCGTGTACGTGTCATCATCGACAGCGGTAGTTGCAACAATTTGGTGAGCCACGACATGGTAACGAAGCTTCAACTTCCCACACGTGCGCATCCAAACCCTTACCATGTGCAATGGTTCAACAATAGTGGTAAGGTCAAGGTAACACAAACTGCTCACATCAAATTTTCCATTGGTACATACTTCGAAGCTGCTGATTTGATGTAGTACCAATGCAAGCATGTTCTCTGTTACTTGGTAGACCTTGGGAGTATGATACTGATGCTACCCACCATGGTAGGAGCAATACGTACACATTTATGTATAAAGGAAAGAAAGTTACATTGCTTCCTATGACTCCTGCTGAAATTGTAAAATTTGAACAAGAAAAACATGCTAGGGATGCACAAAAGGGCAAACAACCTTCTGAAAATCAGCAAGTAGCTAAGACGCTTTTGAGGCAACAGAAAGATAAAATTGCTTCTCCTTCTTCATCACAAGTTATAAATCTGAAAGGGCGTGTCATGCTTGCAACTAAAACTGACCTTGCTGAAATTTGTGATGATACCCCCTTGCTATATGGCTTGATTTGCACAAACGTGTTGTTTTCACTTGCGAACCTTCCTAGCTCTGTTCCTGTTGCAGTCACTGACCTTTTGCAGGAGTTTAAAGATGTTTTTCCTGCTGAGATACCACCCGGGCTGCCACCGATACGCGGCATCGAGCACCAAATTGATTTGGTCCCGGGAGCGTCTCTTCCTAATCGTGCAGCGTACCGTACCAATCCGGAGGAGACAAAAGAAATTGAGCGCCAAGTACAGGACCTTCTTGATCGTGGGTACGTCCGTGAAAGCCTTAGTCCTTGTGCAGTACCCGTTCTTTTGGTACCTAAGAAAGATGTTAGTTGGCGCATGTGTGTTGATTGTCGTGCTATTAATAATATCACCATTCGATATCGACACCCTATTCCTAAATTGGATGACATGCTTGATGAGCTTAGTGGTGCCATTATCTTTTCTAAGATCGATCTCCATAGTGGCTACCACCAAATTCGCATGAAACTAGGTGATGAATGGAAAACTGCTTTTAAAACAAAGTTTGGATTATATGAGTGGCTTGTCATGCCTTTTGGACTTACTAATGCACCTAGTACCTTCATGCGCTTGATGAATGAAGTCCTACGGCACTTTATAGGACGCTTTGTGGTTGTATACTTTGATGATATCTTGGTTTATAGCAAGTCTCTCACTGAACATGTTGAACACCTACGTGCTGTTTTTTCTGTCCTCCGTGAAGCTAGAATGTTTGGTAACATTGAGAAGTGCACATTTTGCACGGATCGAGTTGTGTTTCTTGGATATGTTGTCACTTCACAGGGTATTGAGGTTGACGCGGCAAAGGTCGAGGCAATCAACAGCTGGCCGCAACCCCAAACTATCACACAAGTACGTAGTTTTCTTGGTCTTGCAGGTTTCTACCGGCGTTTTGTGAAAGATTTCAGCACCATAGCCGGTCCTTTGCATGAGTTGACCAAGAAGGGAGTTACTTTTACTTGGGAGCCAGCACATGAACAAGCTTTTGCCACACTCAAAGATCGCCTTACACATGCACCTCTACTTCAGTTACCCGACTTCGGTAAGCCTTTTGAGTTAGAATGTGATGCTAGTGGTTTTGGATTAGGAGGTGTGCTGCTGCAAGGAGGTAAACCCGTGGCCTATTTTAGTGAGAAATTAGATGGCCCACAGTTGAACTATTCTACCTATGATAAGGAATTATATGCCTTAGTGCGTGTGCTTGAAACTTGGCAACATTACCTTTTGCCTAAGGAGTTTATTATTCATTCGGATCATGAAGCATTGAAGCATATATGTAGTCAAGCAAATCTGAATAAACGACATGCTAAATGGGTAAAATTTATTGAAACTTTTCCATACATCATTAAGCATAAGAAAGGGAAAGATAATGTGATTGCGGATGCTTTGTCTAGACGTTATACATTGCTTTCTCAACTTGATTATAAGATCTTTGGTTTAGAAACATTGAAGGACATGTATGCTACTGATTTGGACTTCAAAGATGCTTTTGCAAATTGTACAGATGACCGTGCTTGGAACAAATATGTGCTGAATAATGGATATCTTTTTCGTGCTAACAAGTTATGTGTGCCGGCTAGCTCTCTTCGCTTGTTGTTATTGCAGGAAGCACATGGTGGTGGTTTGATGGGTCATTTTGGATCAAAGAAAACTGAAGATGTGCTGTCCACCCACTTCTATTGGCCTAAGATGAGACGAGATGTTGAGCGCTATGTGGCACGATGCACTACTTGCAATAAAGCTAAGTCCCGACTAAACCCACATGGTATTTATATGCCTCTGCCCGTTCCTAGTGTACCTTGGGAGGATATTTCTATGGATTTTGTGTTAGGATTACCTAGAACTAGGAGGGGGAGAGATAGTATTTTTGTGGTGGTAGATCATTTCTCTAAAATGGTGCATTTTATACCTTGTCACAAGAGCGACGATGCTACAAATGTTGCTGATTTGTTTTTCAGAGAGATCGTACGCTTGCATGGAGTTCCCAATACCATCGTTTCAGATCGTGATGCCAAATTCTTAAGTCATTTTTGGAGGACGTTGTGGCATAAGTTGGGGACGAAGCTGTTGTTTTCTACTACTTGTCACCCCCAAACGGATGGACAAACAGAGGTCGTCAACCGTACATTGTCCACCATGTTGAGGGCTGTTTTGAAGACCAACTTGAAGCTTTGGGAAGAGTGTCTACCTCATATTGAGTTTGCATATAATAGGTCAGTACACTCCACTACTAAGGTAAGTCCGTTTCAAGTGGTCTATGGCTTTAATCCGCGTGCTCCTATTGATTTGCTACCATTACCACCATCTGAAAACTTGAATTTTGATGCTACTACACGTGCTGAATTATTGCTTAAGATGCATGAAACTACTAAAGCAAACATAGAGAAAATGAACGAGAAATATCGTGCTTATGGTAGTAAGGGTAGAAAAGAGATAACATTTGAACCGGGTGATCTTGTTTGGTTGCACTTGCGCAAGGATCGTTTTCCTGATTTAAGAAAGTCTAAATTGATGCCACGTGCTGATGGTCCTTTCCGTGTGCTTGAGAAGATAAATGACAATGCATATAAGCTTGAGTTGCCTGCAGCTTTTGGGGTTAGTCCCACATTTAACATTTCAGATTTAAAGCCCTATTTGGGAGATGATGATGAGCTTGAGTCGAGGACGACTCCAATTCAAGAGAGGGAGGATGATGAGGACATCACTTCACATGATACACACATGGAGCCTCCACCTACAATTCAGCTACAAGGACCAATCACACGCGCCCGTGCCCGTCGCTTGAACCATGAGGTTAATTCTTTCCTTAACAACTTTGATTATATTTGTTTGGACGGGATGCTACTGAATTCTAGTGATATTTTGTTGCTTAGGAACATGGGAGATGGAATAGAAGAGTTGGAGTTGAAGACGGAGCCGCACGGATGATTTGAAGTCAAGAATTCGCTGGTTCGGACTACATCGACCACCATTCACCAAAATGGTCATAACTTCCTCATACGAAGTCCGATTGGCGCGTTCTTGGACTTTTTGGAAAGCTAAGGAGAAGACGGATCTTTTTCCGTTGGTTTCGTCTCATTAGGAGTCTCGAGTCGAACTGTGTGATTAAAAACAGTCCTGCGTGACAGAACTGGGCCGTGTTGGCCCATAATCTGAGTCTGTACATCTTCTAGCCCACAGCCCAAGCCTGTTCACCTTCCACAGGCCGCCGCCCTATATATTCTCACGCCAGCCACCTCTAGGGAGGTTTTGCTTTTGTTGCATCTACACTGTTGTGTTTAGATCCCGCCTCTTGCACCGGACCGATTGGCTGCTGCATTGGCGTTTGTGAAACCTCACCTTATCTTCGTTTGTCTGTGATTTGGCATTCGATTTGTATCCTTCCTGTTCTTGCTTGTGTTCTTGGGTTCGCTTACAGGAATTAGCCTTCGTGGCGAGGTCAATCGCGTTCTGCGTGGTTGATAACCAACGGAGACAGTGGTGTAACGATTGCAAGGTTTGGATCCGCCGGACCGGAGCCTTGGATCGCCAACGTCGAGATTCTCCACCAACCCAAGTTTATCCTTTACCTAGCGGAAGATCGGGACCACTCCCCCATCATGCGCCACTTCCCGGAAGTTTTCTTTTTGACGAAGACTGGGTTGGCTAACCATTCTGTGTGAGCCACTTCTCTGATAATCCCCGCCTTCAACAATGTTTCAACTTCGTCCTTCGCCAGAACAGCTCTTTCTGCAGACATTTTTCGGAGTCCTTGCCGAACAGGTCGGGCCTTCGGGTTTACAAGCAAACTATGTTCAATGATATCCCAATCGACTCCGGTGATATCTTCGTCAGACCAAGCGAAGACATCTAAATTCTCTTACACCACCTTTTCCAAGGAGGTTGCAACTTCTGGAGGTAAATCTTTACCAAATTGAAATGTATATTCTTTACCATTGTTAACAATAACCTTCGCTGCAATCTCTCCTTCAGGACTTGGTCTTGGGAAGGATTTCTTCGAAGCTTCGGAAGGGGCTGAAAAATTTTCTTGATTATCTTGCACATTGTTTACTTGTCTTGGATCAAGAGGGGGGCCATGACCATATTCCGCTCTTCGGGCGATAGCTTGATCTCCGAAGACAGTAAGAACTCCTGCTTGCGTGGGCATCTTCATACACAAATAATTGTGATGCACCACAGCTCCAAACTGGTTTAGCATGCCTCTTCCGAAGATGACGTTGTAGGCATATGGGGCATCTACAAAATCGAAGATTACTTCCTCAGTTCGGGCCAACAAACCTTCTCCGAAGGTAACTTCCAGGCCTATTTGACCGAGTGCATCTAGCGGAGGTCCTGCGAAGCCTTGCAAAGGACGAGCCGCTGGAAGGAGGTCCTTTCTGGAGATGCACAATTGATCGAAGGCTTGAACAAAAATAATGTCTACCGAACTACCTCCGTCAATCAACACTCTTCGAACCTCAGTGCCCGCAATATCAGCAGTAATAACAAGTGGGTCTGCATGTGGAAATTTAATGCCAGCTGCATCCTCCGCAGAAAAAGATATTGGTAGATGAGACCATTCCGGCATAGCAGCTGCATATGACGAAGTCCCAATGTGGCCCACTTCTCTGACATATTCTCTTCTTTGCCTTTTTGACATGCTTCCGAGGATACCTCCTCCAGAGATGGGGAGGACAACTCTTTTCCCTCGGTCTTGCCCTTCCTCTTGCTTCGGAGGTGGCATAATATTGACCACCGGAGGGCATCTTGCGTCTTCGAAATTTTCTATCTGCGCCACAACCTGGAACTCGGTCGGTAGTACCTCGACCCGAAGTTCTTTCTAGATATTCTCCTCTCAGAGTGAGTATAGCCTTGCAAGTATCAGTTGCGTGGCTTCGGTTTTCACCATGAATGCAGCAGAAAAGGGTCTGGCCTTTGCCAGCCGTTTTCCCAGGCGGCCTCCAGCCGCTGACCTTGTTCCCCGAAGGTAGTGGAGCTCTCTGCGTGAATTTTTGCGGGGGTGCAATGTTTAGGACTTCAGAACGGGGATGCTTTTGCCCCCTTCTCCGATCATGTTGAACTTCGAAGACTGGTTCTTGCGGCTGTGCTGAAGTTTTTACTTCTACTTTTACTTCCTGCAGTATGCATGGAGTAGCTGCAGTTCTTCGAAGCCAACCTTCTTCCGACCTTGCATACTCTTCAAAGTATGACATCAACTGAGAAACAGAGGATATGCTTTTCCGATGAAGCTTATCCAAGAGGCCTTGATGAGTGACACATTCCCGAGCTGCATCAACTACCGAAGATGTAGATAACCCTCGGATCTGTGACTTCGTATGAGCGAAGCGCTTAAAATATTGCCTCAAGGTCTCTCTAGGGAGCTGCTTCACCTGGAAAATACTTCCCGTCGACATTGGAGGTACGAAGGTGCCTTGAAAATTGCTTACGAACTTCTTCTTCAGCTGCCCCCATGAATTAATTGATCCTGGCTTCAAAGACCAGAACCACCTTAATGCCACTCCTTGAAGAGCTAAGGGGAAGCACTTTGCCATGGTATCTCGAACTCCTCCACTAGCTTCAATTGCTAGGGCATAAGAACGGACAAACTCTCCAGGATCTTCATCTCCAGCATACTTACAGAGCTTCGAAGTCTTAAACTTTGGGTCGAAGCGAACTTTTTGCAGCTCAGGATGCAGCGGAGATTCAGTATCAAAAGAGGCGTTCTCCGGGGCTTCGGGATAGATGGGTTCGTCGTCTTCAGGCACTTCTGCAATAGTTGGGATGGCTTGAGAGCAAAGCCTGTTCGCAGCTTCTTGCCGCCATCTCGCTACTTCGGCTTGGAGGCTGGCCATTTGAGCGGCCATATCCCCAAGATTGTCTTCATCTCCTCCGGAAGGATCTTCCGGGTCTTGAGAACTAATAGGATCAGTTCGAAGTGAGATTGAAGGTGGAAGAGGGACTCCAGGTGGTCGAAGTATAGATGGAGTTGGCGGAGGGACTCCGTATGTTCGAGGGATGGAAACTCCATCCGGAGTTTGTGGTGGAGGGAATGTCGAAGGTCCTCCGACCTCAACAGTGTCGGATGGTGCCTCTCCAGAGATCCGAGAGGACCTCCGAACAGGTTACGAGTTGTGCTCCGCTTAGGAGGCATGATGTAAGAAGTTGGTAGAGAACGAAGTTTCTTGGACTAGGTTCCCCACGGACGGCGCCAACTGTTGGCGTAAAAGATTACGCTAAGAGGTTTCTGTAGATTAGAAACTAACAAACGAAGTGTTTGCGAAGTGAACTGTTCTAAGCCTCCGAAAGGATAACAACTTAGAATAGTTCGAATGTGTGTATTGAATAACTTGTATTCGGTCCCTATTACAGGGTTAAACGGGGGTATTTATACGCCCAAACATTAAGGAAAAGACCTATTTACCCTTCTATTACAACCGACATAGTGGAAACTATTCGGTACCCTTAATAGGGCTAAAATGGTAAAAGACTAATCTAAAAAGAAAGAAGATAAGTCTTCCATCTTAGCTGGCAGAAAAGATCTCAAAGAGCCTTGGTTCGAAGATATACTCCGAACCAAGGTCCATCTTCATACTTCGAGCTTGACTTAGGACATCTCCGAAGATGCATGTTTCAAACCTTTGAATCTATTATCTGCCTTTGCGCTGTTACTGCAATAACCCTGAGGATGGAATATTTTCCCCCAACACCAGGATGCTTGAAAAGCCTCCTAGGCTGCGACGACATCAGGCGAAGAGGCCAACAGCCGATCGCCTACAAAGCTAGTGAGTGCTACTCCCACGTACAACGCAACATAGAGTCCAATGTCCTCGAAGTGGCGAAGAACTTCGAGTGCGGCTACTTGTCCAGAGATCTCTCCGTACCGAGTCCCCAAAGTCTTCATGGTCTTCGCCGCCGCTTGGATCATTTTTAGCTTCAGGGCCAAGGGCTCGTTCACCGACGAGGAAGAAGATCAAGATGTCCTAAAGTATTCCAAGATGCCCCGAAGAACGTCCATGGTCTCGAAGGTCGTAAATTGCAGACCAGAGTGTTGAGCTCAGCTGCCTTCATCATGAGGATAGTCTTCTAAGCAAGTAGTTGTCGTACCACGTTAGCTGAGCGCTAGCGTTGTTCTCAGAGTCGTACGGCTTTAGTTTCGAAAGCTGCTTGCACCTCTCGAAGCCTTTCTACTTCAGCCCGAAGCACCAGCCGCTCAGTTAGGAGGTCCTAACAGCCATCGAGGCTCCGCTACCTCTAGAGCATTCCGAGATGGAGTTTTCCACTAAGGCTTCGGCATGAAAGAGAGTCTCCAAGCATCTCCACCCAAAGGGGTACTACCAGCAATGATGGAAAAATTACTTTCTTACTATTTTATCGGCCTTTTACCCTTTTAACCCTACGAAGAATACTAAATAGTATCCACTCGGTCGTATGTAATTAGAGGGTAAAAGGTCTTTTCCTAATGTATCTTGTTTATAAATACCCCTCCTCGTTATGTAAGGGATATCGAATATTCAGGTATTCAATGCACACTTCGAACTGTCTCGAGCTATTATCCTATTCGAAGGCTTGGAACAGTCCACAACAAACACTTCGCAAACACTTCGTTTGTTAACCCTTCGAATCTATTAAAACCTGTTAGCGTAATTATTTACGCCAACACTTATGAACTCTTAAAAGCTGTGAAAATCCAAATCATTGCAAACTTTATAGTTATCACCATGTAGACATCAATTGTAGTAGTGATGCTGCTTTGATTGAAGTAGTGCCATGGAACCTTTACTTCGATGGTTCGGTTTGCAAGAATGGCCAAGGTATTGGAGTTGTGCTCATATCACCTAGTGGTATGAGTTTTGAGACCTTGGCCCGATTAGAATTTCCTTGTACTAATAATCAAGTCAAATATGAAGCTCTATTGCTAGGACTTGAACTTTTAGGTTCCACGAGTATTAAATATGTTCACGCATATGGTGATTCTTTATTAGTTGTATAACAAGTAGCTAGGTTTTCTCAATGCTTCAATGGTTTGTTCAATATTTACTTAGATAAATGTCTAGACATAATTGGCACTTTTGATGATTTTAAGATTTCTCATGTGTCTAGAGAAGCCAACTCAGTAGCAAATGACTTGGCTCAGCAAGCATTTGGTTACCAAATTAAAAGAGGTAAAATTTTTGCGCAAGAAAAACTGATGTTTGACTTATTTTTACCACGCGAGTCAGAACACATCGGTCTGACCAGCCTGACATGGCTGGTCCAACTGTCAGTGTGTAGTCGGTCTGACCGGCCATGTCAGGCCGGTCTGACCACCCCATGATAGCCGTCTAGAAATGGGTGGTCTGATCGGCCCACTATGGTCGGTTTGACCGACCTGTGCTAGATTGGTCTAGGACTCGGGGGGCAACTCCAGATTTTTGATATGAATGCAGATTCAAGTGAGAATTTGGTGAGTACTTTAGGAAATCACTAGGATGATTGGAGGACTCCAATTATTCAATATTGAGAGATCCTAGTAATCAGGTTGATCGAAAAGTTCAACGACAAGCATTTAAATTTGTGTTGCTTGATGATGAGTTGTATCGCCGAACAATTGATGGAGTACTTTTGAAAAGTTTGAATGCCAATCAGGCTAGACTTTTTGTGGGTGAAGTACATGAAGGTCTTTGTGCTACTCATCAGTCAGCCTAGAAAATGAGTTGGATGCTCAAAAGAGCGGGGTTTTATTGGCCGACTATGACTAAGTATTGTTTTAGGTACTATAGAGGATGTAAAGCATGTCAAAGGTTTGATAATATTCAGCTTGCTCTTGCATCATTGCTCAATCCTATTATCAAACCATGGTCATTCCGAGGTTGGGTCTTGGACTTCATCGACCAAATTTATCCATCCTCTTCAAAAGGGCATCGGTTCGTGTTGATGGCTATGGATTACTTCACTAAGTGGACCGAAGTCGTGCCTCTCAAGAACATGATGCACAATGAGGTAATTGATTTCATCTTGAAGCACATTATACATAGATTCGGTATTCCTCAAACTCTTACTACAGATCATGGTGCTTCGTTTGTTTCTAAAGAAGTGTGTGATTTGTCCAAATATTATGGTATAAATTGATAAACTCTTCACCATACTATGCTCAGGCCAATGGTCAAGTCGAGTCTAGTAATAAAACTGGGATTAAGCTCATTAAGAAAAAGATTGAAGAGTTTTCTAGAAGGTGGCATGAAGTGCTTTTTGAGGCATTATGGGCATGTAGAGTCGCAAAGCATGGTGCTTCCAAGGTAAGTCCATATGATTTGGTTTATGGACAAGAAGCCATTTTATCCGTAGAGGTGAATCTTGGCTCTTTGAGGTTGCTTAAGAAAGATGACTTATTGGTCAGTGATTATGAAGTTCTCTTAAAGGACAATTTGGAAGAAGTTATCGACAAGATATTAAGAGCTCTAGAGGTAGTAGAAAGAGACAAGAGAAGAGTGGCAAGGCTTATAATAAGAAGGTGAAAGAAAAATTGTTTCACGTTGGTGACTTGGTTTGCAAGACGATTTTACCTTTAGGCACTAAAAGCCCAAAGTTTGGTAAATGGTCGCCTAGTTGGGAAGGTCCTTTTACAGTTGTTGAAATCACTCCAGGTAATGCGTATTTGCTAGAATCTTTGCAAGGAGAGCGATTTCGTAGAGCTTTGAATGGTAGGTATTTGAAAAAGTTATTCCCAAGTGTGTGGCAAAATGCTTGAAGTGTAACAAGGCTGATATAGAGTATATCGCCCTTAGCTCGTTGTGCTTTTGGCTCACTAAGTTTGCCAAAACGCAGGGGCATGTGTTGATAGCAAAACAATATAATTAATGGTTAGAATTGTCAAAAGATCAATTTTAGTAATTTTGGGCCGAAAATATGCCAGACCTGGCACAGGCTGGTCTAACCAGCCATGTAGGCCTGGTCTGACCGCCTTGTGGGCTCGGTTAGACTAGCCAAATCTGAGTCTGATTCTAATTAATTGATTTCACTGTATTTTTATCTCTAATCAATTACTAACTACTTGAACATGTGTTTTTAAGTGGATTAGAGACTAGGCACGTTGAGACCAACCCCTATAAATATAGGGGCAAGGCCGATTCAAGGGCCCTCCTGAAATCCTAATAGATCCAATCTATTATTTCCTTGAATTGTACATTTACTTTTCAATCTATCTTCCTTGCCCTAGGATTAGTTTAGCTCATACATATTTGTGAGTTTGTGCTATAAACTCTCCAGTCTGACACATCATAATCACGGTAAGCCTTGTTGATTCGCTCGTGAATCACCCATTCAATCCACGTAATGGATTTTTATCGGTTTTATCGGTAATTCAGACTCTAGGCCAAATTGTCTCTCATCTTCTCGTGTTTTTTGCAGTGTTTCATCTTCCCCTTCATCGCTTAAGACCCCAGCACTGAACCATCTTCGTTGAAGCTATCACTAACGAGTCGATTAGATCGCTGCGTCGTTGGTCGGTCTGACTGGCCAACTTCAGCCGGTTCGACCGGGCCGTGCCAGCACAGGACGGTCTGACCGACAGCACAAGGCTGGTCTCACTGCCAGGCCCTGGCCGGCCTATTTCACTACAAGAAATATGTTAATCTATGATGGATTTTTTGTGATGGTTTTAGAAAATGTCATAGATATACACGATCTGTGACGAATGATTTTTTTGTAACGGATCTACATCACTGGATATTAGGCCCATAGTGTTGTGACGTGTTATCGAATTTGTCACGAATCAGCCCGCAAGTTAGTGACCTTCTATAACATTTGTCACGGATGAAGAAACCATAGTGACGTTGTAGAAAATTCGTCATAAATAAATAAGCATGGTTAGCATGGGCCCACCTGTCTATCCAGTCAGCATGATGTATAGTCAGCATGGCCCCTTTCTTGGCCCAGTCAGCACGGGGGACCCACTAGTCAACATGGTTATTGATTTTTTTAAATAACAAAAATACAAGTGGTTGGCCCCACCTATCACGTCCATTCACCAAGGTGGTCACCTGGTCCCCAAGTCGTGCTTTGGTACACACCGCCTCCTAATCTGGCGGCCAGCACCACCGCTCCGCCCTCGACATCCCCACACAAGGCCCGCCATGACTGCCGCGGCCGTAGTGCCCTAGACATCCCCCACCCCTCGCCCCCCGCACAAGGCCTGCCATGACCTCCGCGGCCATCGTGCCCTGGACATCCACGTTGTCCTGACCTCCATAGTGCCACACCCTACTTACATCGGCCAGCCACCCACCGGAAACGCCGCTACGCCGTCGGCCCCCCCTACCCACAAAAGGCCCACCACGACATCCGCGCCCTCGACGCCCACGCTATCTGGCCTGTCGTCCACTGCCCTGACCTTCGCGACCGCCGCACCCTGTGTACATCGGTCGACCATCCTCTCTAGTGACAGTAGTGTGATGTTTTGGAGGTATATAGCTCTGAATCATGATATAATTTTGTCATACACAAAGAATAGCATATTTGATGTTGTTTAAGTAATGTTCTTATGCTGTCAAACATGGTTGTATGGTGATGAGAATGGCATGATAATGGTGTTGAAAAATGATTGTATATCTTTAGATTATGCTTGTATATGTGCTGAAAAAGTTGCTGATAATGTACCTAGCTCTTTAAATTTTTTTCCTTGAGTTTGTGTTTTTTCCCGTTGAATAGTTGTAAACTTGTTGATTTGGTTTTTTTGCAATGCTTGATCAGATGGATCGAAGTTGGGTGCATGGCAGATTGTTTTCCCCTAAACAGCATTGATGGTGTCCAGGAATTTATGAGATTCATTCAAGGAAAATTAAATGAGAATGGGGAAATATTGTGCCTATGTGGTAGATGCATTAATCAAAAGTGAGAAACCAAGTGAGGTTTTCACTATGGTTCCAGTTTTATGATGAGTGATTGACGAAGTTGGCTATGGTGATTACATATGGGTTGCATGGAGGTGTGTGTGTGACTGTGCTTATCTCGTGTGTGCAGGGTTGAGATACTTGTCAACTGTCGATGGCAAGTGATCAGGGTTAGACAGGGAGTCTAATGCCAGATGGTCGAGAATACCAGTCGGAGTTGAAAGTGACCTCAGATGTACGTATGGAGACGAAGAAAGACATGGTATAACGGTTGATCGAGATGAGGTGTTGATCAAGTCAGCGAAAGGGAAGCCAGTGCAAGTGACAAGGTGGCTCGAGGGATCAAGAGCGGGAGAGACTTGATAGCAGTCGAGTTCGTGGACTGACGACAAACGTCGATGATCTGGGAGGCTTTGTAGGTTTTTGCTGAAAATCGTCTCATCTATAAATGTTTTTAAATTTCAATAAATAGGAGTTTATTTTCATTTAGTAATTTAGATTAAGTGTAAATTTTTAGTATTTTTCGAAATTATCAAAATTCTGAAAATATATTAAAAGTATAGGGTCAATGTTGTAATAAATTAGAGTCAACATTAGTGTATTTTTCAGAATTTGTAATTCTGAAAATACACCATGGTATTTGGGTAAATACTATCAACTTTAACCCTAAGGTGAGCCTATATAAAGGCCCCCATGCCTAAGGGTTAGGGTTGCCTACTTTGATGTAAACCAGGAATTTTCTCTCATCTAGGTTGTCTTCTACTTCTCTAAAATTTCTATGAATTTGATGGATTTAAGTTTTGCATGTTTAGTTTTCATTTTTGAGTGAATCCTATTCTTTTGAATTGAAAATCCTTTTTGTGTTGCCCTTACGAAGAACAGTGATACTAGGTCCTGTTTCTTTTGTCTCCCGGCTAACTGTGTGCCATCATCCTGTTCTTCTTCTGAAAAGAAAGATTTCTGCCAGTTTCTGTTCTAGTCTATTCTCCATGTTGTTTGAGAAATAACATACTGTGATTTTCAGTTGTTTGTCCCTGATTATCTACCCCGATGGTTGTGTTTTTGCTGGAGAACTACGGCTATGAAACCTCCTGCCATCATCATGTTTTGTGCTATTGATTAGATGATCTCTGGTTGATGTTTGTTGTTTTATTCTTGGATAGTGTATCTCTCAGATTTGGTGGTTTTCATTTTACTGAATTGGGATTTTTGATATGCTTTCAATTAATTTTCTCTTACGAAGAACAGAGCTTCCCTGTTGTTTTTGTCTTCTGGTAATCAACTGTGCATCGTCATCTTCTTGCATTCCGATACAAATTTACATCGCCGTTGTGTTGGTTTGGCTATCTAAAGATCAACAGAGAGTGGATTGTTTCCTTCTGAATCCTAGAATCATTTCATTGCCTATTTTTGTTTCAGATGGTCTACAGAGTTTGATGCCCTGCTACTTTGCCATGAACAGCCAAGAAGCAAAGAATCGCCATAGCCATCAGAGCTGTTGATTACTATTCAATTTTTTGGGAAATCAGATCTGTTGAGTTCCTCTGCAAGACTTGATGTACTATTCATCTTCTCCAAGTTTTGCTAAGTGCTTTCTATAGATCATCATATTCAGCTGATCTTGACTTTGTAACACAACTTTTGGACTGTGAATGTAGTCTACACTTAGTGCATTATTTTATTTCTGAAATTATCACTGATGTGTAAGAATTGCTGGACAAAAATTTTTCTGTTGTGAAAGCTTTTGAAATATTTATATTCTATAGTTTCACTGGTTAGATATTTCCAGATTAGCTTCAGTTTTCTTGCCATAGCTGATTTCAGCCTTGTTTTCCTGCTGAAACAAATGCCTGGACCAAGAGTTACAATGAACTGCTACTGCTACAGTACTTGATTTTGTGAGAAGTTGATGTTTAGTATTTCCTTCTGGATACTTTTGGTTACTGCCTGAAGAATATCTGGTTTCTCACTGTTTTTCTTTCTACCAGATTCTTTTTGTTGCTGACATGTTTTTGACATGAATTTCGTTAGCCTTGCATGCTTATCATATCTAGCAGATATTTTGATCATCAGTTTAGGTTTGATTGAACTCTGTTTTAAATATTGATTCAGGTTACTTTTTGATTCTTTGATCAGAAGAATGTTTAAGTATTGTTCATCAACATGCAAGCTTCATTCTAATTTAATTTGTTGAATGTGAGGTTGAGTGGATGATTTATTAACCTTGATACATAAGCAATCTGTCTAACTACGGTTGTGTTGAGCAATCTATTTTGTCAAATCCTTTACTTCATATGCTTTTGTTTGTTTATTTAGAGGTGCGTTGGGTGATTTGAAAAGGCCATCATATTCACAAAATTTGTCGAGGCACCTATTCACCCCCCTCTAGTCGCCATTCTGATCCCACAATTGGTATCAGAGCCGGTTAGATCACCAGTTGACCTTAACTGGCTTGTGATCCTTGTGGCGACATGGATAAGAACTCTAAGATTCTGTTGTTTGATGGTCAAGATTACACCTATTGGAAGGTACGCATGGAGGCTTATCTACTAAGCCAAGGAAATGCTATTTGGGACATTGTTGATTCTCAATATGTGATCCCTGAAACTCTTACTTCAGAGACTAAGAAGTTATAGTACGATTGTAATAGCAAAGCAAGAAACATACCGTTTATCAGTCTGAGTCGCAATGAGTTTGACAGGGTCCAGCACCTATGAACTGCACGAAAAATTTGGACAACTTTGAAAACTTTTCATCAGGGCACTTCTCATATTAAGGCTAGGAGGCAAAGAACATATAATCAAGAATACCAAATGTTTGTGCAAGGCCTCGGCGAATCTGTAGATGCCATGTTGGCTCGATTTGATGGCATTGTGACCAACTTGCACTCCACTAGGACGTTAGCTTATTCAGATCATGACAGGCCGATCAAACTTGTAACACCCCAGAAATTAAAAAGGATTAAAATAAAAGAAAATATTATTTAAATCATTTCTGGATTTATTATTAAAGGAAAATTCATAAAAGAACCCAAATAAAGCCAAACAGGGAGAAATACTCAAAATTTGGACCTGAAAATTTTATGAGATGAACTAGAGACCAAAATATAATTTTAGGAATTTTTACAAATTTTTATCAACAGTGATTCAACCCTTAATCAAATATATGAATTACTGGAATTATTTTAAATCAGAAAATAATTGAAAATGCTTAATGGGCCTCAACCCGGAATTCGCCCTCAGCCCGGCCCAATCCAGCGGTGTGTCGCTGACATGTGGGGTCCACCTGTCGGCGCACTCCCCCGCTCCTCTCTCCTTCCCCGCGCCCCGCTTGGCCCACCCGTCAGCCACTCTTGCCCTTTCCGCGCTCTCTGACCATCGGGACCCACCTGTCGGCCCTTCTATTTTCGTTTCGGCCACTGACAGGTGGGGGCCACCTGTCAGCATCGTCTTCTCCATGGAAGGGGATCCCCCTCTTCCCTCTCCCCGATGATCCCCTTCTGGATTCTCGCCGCCGGCTGCCCGATCTCGCTCGATCGCCCTCGGATCACTTTCCCCGAGCACCGCCGCACCCCTTCCATCTAAAGCCGACGCGTTTTCACGCTTAAGGAAGCTAACCGAGCCAAAGGAAAGCCTCGCCGGAGTAAAATAGGAACCCTTCACGGGTTTCCCTCCTATAGCCTACCATAGCCATCGCCGATGACCCTATAAAGACCCCCTCGGCCACCGCTCACTGCCCACACCGCCTTAAGCGCAAGCCCTCGCTTTCCAGAGCTCCGACGCAAGGTTTTTGGCCTCTTGCTCTGCTCCGCCTCCGGCCACCACTCACCGGCGATCCAAGCCACCGCTGCCCTCGTCGTCGCCACCAACGTGACCACATAGACCCACCCGTCCTCGGCTACGTCTCCGTTGGTCGAGAGTACCGCCGAATCGCCTCGCCGCCAACGAACCCGAGCGGTTTCTCTGCCCCTCGTCAACGCCGGTCGCCGTCAGCTCGCCGTCGCCGTCATCACCGGTACCTTCATGTTCCCCGTCTTCCCCTCTCTCCATTTTCGCCATCGCCTAGGGCCTTAGGCCTCGCCGTCGTCGGTAATTGCTCGACGGAGCTCCACCGGAGTCGGGGAAGAAGGGGTAAAACACCCCTTCGCTGCGTGCCGTGTCGGACGGGGTGGTAGCCATCCGATCAGGAACGTGTGGTACAGATTAAAAGCGAAACCGAGCGCCCAGATTCACGGTTGACCTCTGTTGACCGGTACGGTCTAATCTGGACGCTCGGATCTTCATTAAATCGTGGCCGTCGGATCTGGATCCGACCGCTGCCACGTGCCCGGCTCACGCAAGCAGTCATCGGTTCACGGTGAACCCAGTTCACCGTGGACCAGAGACTGATTTCTGTTTAAAATAAATTCCAGAAAATAGTTTTAAACTTCAAAAATTCATATCTTGCTCAATTTAACTCCAAATTTCACCATTCAAATTTTGTTAAGTTCAGAATAATATTCTCTACACATTAATGCCATAAAACAGTATGATACTGTTGCCTAAAATATTTTTAACAAATAAAAGAATAAAAACCCCTTAGGGATAAATTATTAATTCAGGAAAATAAATTAGAAAAGCCTTGAGAAAAATAAGTTTGTTGTTTATTCACCAAACATCAGAATAATGAAGCTTTATTTCAACATAATAAAACCAACAATATGTATATTATTTGGTGGATTTATCTGTTTATTGAATGTATTGTTTATTTTCCGTATCAAGAAGATCACGAGTTCGTCGAGGAGCAGGAGTTCTACCCCGAGGTTCCTCCATCCCCATTTGCTGATCAAGGCAAGTCATCGACCGTCTCTGTGGAAACAGTTGATCATAATTGAGCCCATGTTTTAAATAAATTATCGCTATAACCCATAGGTTAATATTGCATTAGTCAAATATTCAAGCCTTACACTTATATATTTAGTAGATCCCCGTCCTTGTGTGCAAACCCAAGCCATGCTTATTGAGCCTTAACTCCTTGCCACTCTACTATAAAAATATTAGCTAGTGCCCAATGTACCGGCACAACTGCTATAGGTTAAAAAGAACGAGTCGTAGATAGCTGGATTCTGTATATGAATTTCCCTGTTATTCTCGTCTCTGGACTCTGTTGGAGTTGGCTAGGTTATAAGTATGGTGGGTCCGGGTGCAAGCTCGGGTTTTGGTATGTCGCACCCGGGGCACTATAAGGACCGGTCTGCGGGATCTGTTGCAAAGCACTTCCGTACCAACCACAAGTCTAATGGGTAAGTCCTAACTGGAAGTGTGGAACACTTCGTCTCACGGCACCATAGTGGAGGGGGCAAGGGGCTAGCCCTCAGGGCGCCTTGTACCGACGATGGCTCAAGGGGGGGGTATTGTGGAAACTCGACATGGCGAGACACGGTACGAAACCTATAAGAGGGTGCTGTTGAGTCAGGGAAGACCATATGGAAGGTTTTGGCACGAGTTCCCCTGAAATGGGTCATCTCGTTACACTTTGGTGTAAGTGATGAGTGCGTGCCTTGTGGGTACAGTGGTACACCTGTGATCAGAGTAAAATCAATCTTTTCGAAAAGCCGAGCCCACGGTTAAGGGCGGGTTATGTGACTACTCGCAGTTAGTTTACCATTGGTTGAAAGATTGAGTTATTCATGGCATGTAAGGACTGTTGTGCGAGGAGGTAAAACGTACTCCTCGAGTTAGAAGATGATGATGCATTCACATGTTTACTTTTCCGTACTAATAAATTGCTCACATTTAATGCTTTACAAATATGCTGCTTCCGCAAAACTAGCCACTATCTCCCTTGTTATTATCTTGCATTATATTTGCATTCGATGGCTTGTTGAGTACATCTGTACTCACCCCATTGACTTACAAACATCAGAGCCCGTCTACTACGAGGAGGATGAAGGTCTGGAGTAGCGACCCAGTCAAGGCGAGACTGGAAGGAAGCGTTCATCTAGGACCCTTGTTTTATTAGTTTCTCTTCATCTTTATTCACTTTTGTATTAATGCGGTCTACGAACCGTGAATGATTGCCCGTATTGTACGTGGTCGCATGATGAACGTCTTGTTTTATTGATTTTCTATGGAATTTCAATAAAGTCCTGATTTATTAAATCGGGGCTCGACAAGATGGTATCAGAGCCGACTTGACTGTAGGAAGCCAAACAGACCTGACCCTAGGACCTATATTTACTATATTTTCTTACAAACACTGCTTATCCTCTCATCTTCCGAGATTTTCACAAAAATTTTCTCTCTTTTGTAGATGCCGGTTCACACCATGAGCGGGACTCTTCGTGACGAGGCCAGATTCATCCGCGAGCTTCGCGTGCTCGTCGACTTTTTGGGGTTTCCCCATGAGCCTGCGTTCCACAGGATCTTTCCCGATGCGAACGAGAGCTATTGCGAGGTCACGGTTGTGATCCGCCCCTCCTCCACGCAGCCACCCTTCTACACCCATGGAGTTGGAGGACCTTCATTCGTGGTGGCTAGCCAGCGAGCCGCTCTTCAGTCCCTCGCCGAGCTTCGACTGGTATACGACTGCCACCTCCGCAACACCGTCTACCGCTTCATGCCCATGCGCACACCCGGGAGTCACCGCAGCATCTACATCAGCCCCCTCACGCAGAGCAACTCCGCCATCACCCGCACGATGAGACTCTTGGAGGCCATGGACAACCTCCACACAGAGGCCGTCCTCGACGCAGACAGCCAGCACGACACCATCGACTTCTACCGCCACACTTCGGAGAACCTGACTCGTGAGAATGCCGAGCTCCGTCGACAGCTTGAGCAGAACCCTTTGATGACCCTTGAAGTGGAGGAGTTGAGGCGTCAGAACGAGCTCCTACGTCAAGGCGCCATGGTCCACACCCAGCTCCGTCAGCAGCTCAGAGAGTTGAGGAAGGACATAGAGGAGATCGCGCCTCTTCCGCCTCGTAGGAAGAAACCCCTTCGGATCCCCACTGTGAGGCCCAAGAGGATCTCCCGCAGCGCACCACCCGCTGGACCGTCCAGCTCCTCGACTCCGACCACCTCCCTCGAGCCCGAGATCGAGCCGTCCCCCGAGCTACCATAGACGTAGTTTTACGGTTGATTGTTATTCTTATTTTTGCTTGCTTGTATTAGCATTCATGTCAAAACATAAGGCATGAATGAAGAATTAAATAAATGTAACCGCAAGAACGGTACCTTTTGAAATAAAATATGAAGAAGTTCACTAAAATAAATATGTCTACTCTGGAAACTCCAGGATGACCAACACCCAGGGTTCCGACGCTCCTCAGAACGGAGGAGATAGTGGCAACCTGCCACAATGGGGAGCCACCGGGCAAAGGCAAGCCCCGGTCGCCAATCACCCCACCTTGGCCGAGATGATGGCTACCCAGAACCAGCTGGTCTCAGCCCTTCTGCACCAAATGCAGCAGCAGCAGCAGATGCAAGAGCAGCAGGCTCATCTTTTCTGCCTCCACCAACAGCCCGAGCTGCCCCGACCCGCCACACCAGCTCCCGCTCCCGCGTCCCAGCTTTCGGAGTTCCTCCGAGTCCGTCCCCCGACCTTCTCAAGCACCACCAATCCCATGGAGGCTGGGGATTGGTTGCGAGCTATCGAGAAGAAGCTCGATCTGCTGACCTGCACCGAGCAGGAGAGGGTGGCCTTCGCCACCCACCAGCTTCATGGTCCCGCCGCAGAGTGGTGGGACAATCATCGTGAGACTCTGCCCGAGGGCCACGCCCATACTTGGGCAGAGTTCTCAGCTGCTTTCCGTGCCGCTCACATCCCCGACGGCATTATAGCTCAGAAGCAACAAGAGTTTAGGGACCTGCAGCAGGGGAGCAGGTCCGTAACAGAATATCTGCATGAGTTTAATAGGTTGGCCAGGTACGCACCTGAAGAGGTTCGTACGGATGCGGCCAGACAAGCCAAGTTCCTTAGAGGACTGAAGGATGAGCTGTCTCTACAGCTTATCTCCGGAGATTCCACCAACTTCCAAAAGTTGGTGAACAAGGCTATCATGCAGGAGACCCAGCAAAACAAGGTCGACCTGAAGAAGAAGCGGATGATAGCCTTCAGGCAAAATCAGGGCATGGCCCAAAGACCCCGCTTCGTTCCACCTCCATCAGCACCACAGTACCACCCCCGCCCAGTTTATCGTCCGGCGCCACCAGCCGCCAATGCCAGGGCCAGTCAATCTCGTCCCGCTCCCGCCGCACCAACCGCCCCAGCTGCCCCGGCAAAGAAGGCGGAAATCCTATGCGACAAGCACGGCAAGCCCGTGGTATGCTTCAACTGCCGCCAGGAGGGACATTACTCCAATTCTTGCCCCCATCCTAGGCGCGTCCAAGGAGTTGCCGCGAACCCCGCCATCCGTGCCCGAGTCAATCACGTCACCGCTGAAGAAGCTCAAGCCGCACCAGAGATAGTGATGGGTAAGTTCTTGGTACATTCAGCACTTGCCATGGTTTTATTTGACACTGGAGCTACACACTCCTTCATATCAACTGATTTTGTGGAAAAGAACAATCTAAACACAGAAGATCTACCCAGAGCCGTACAAATAGTCACCCCGGGAAAACAAACTCTAGCCCTAACATATAGCCCAAAGGTATGGATAGATATCCACGACACCGTATTTTGGGCCGACCCCATCCTAATAGAATGCCAAGGGTTGGACCTCATTCTAGGGATGGATTGGTTGAATAAATATCAAGGAGTAATAGAATGTGCCCAGAGAAGAGTGACTGTGACCAGCGAAGAAGGGACTGCCGTCACATTTCAGATGCCAAGACTGAAGATCAGAAGACTAGGACTACATCAGATTACCTTGGAGGAGATACCAGTAGTCAGTGAATACCCGGACGTATTCCCAGAGGATCTACCAGGGATGCCACCCAAGAGGGACATCGAGTTCCGGATTGACTTGGTGCCTGGAACCACCCCTATTTACAAGCGACCATACCGGATGGCCGCCAATGAGTTAGCTGAGATGAAGCAGCAGTTGGAGGATCTCGAGAAGAAAGGCTACATCAGACCCAGCACATCGCCATGGGGTGCTCCCGTTATCTTCGTCGAGAAGAAAGAAGACAAGGCAAAGCGTATGTGTGTGGATTATCACGCATTGAATGAGGTAACCATCAAGAATAAGTACCCGTTGCCTCGGATCGACGATCTCTTCGACCAGCTCAAGGGAGCCACGGTATTCTCGAAGATCGACCTGCGGTCTGGTTACCATCAGTTGAGGATTCGAGAAGAGGATATACCCAAGACTGCCTTCACCACCCGTTATGGATTGTATGAGTGCACGGTTATGTCCTTTGGATTGACCAACGCCCCTGCATTCTTCATGAATATGATGAATAAAGTGTTCATGGAGTATTTGGACAAGTTCATCGTGGTCTTCATAGACGACATCTTCATTTATTCCAAGGATCAGAAAGAGCACGAGACTCACCTCCGGTTAACCTTAGGAAAACTAAGGGAACACCAATTGTATGCCAAGTACAGCAAATGCAAGTTTTGGATGGCAGAAGTAAAGTTCCTTGGACACATCATCTCTGCGCAAGGAATCGCAGTAGACCCTGCCACCGTAGAAGCAGTTACGGATTGGTTGCCACCCACGAACGTATCTGAGATACGAAGTTTTCTGGGTTTGGCCGGATATTATCGGAGATTTATTGAGAATTTTTCCAAGATAGCCAAGCCTATGACCAAGTTGTTGCAGAAAGGACAGAAGTTTGAATGGACTCCTGAATGCGAGGAAAGTTTCCGCACTCTCAAGACCCGTTTGGTATCTGCACCCATACTAACCCTACCGGATATCTGTAAGGACTTCCATGTCTATTGCGACGCATCTCGCCAAGGATTGGGATGTGTTCTTATGCAAGATGGGAAGGTTATCTCTTATGCCTCCCGCCAGTTGAGACCTCATGAGTTGAATTATCCGACCCATGATTTGGAATTAGCCGCCGTAGTGCACGCCCTTAAGATTTGGAGGCACTACTTGGTTGGAAATCGCTGTGAGATCTTTACAGATCACAAGAGTTTGAAGTATATCTTCACACAGCCAGACCTTAACCTGCGGTAAAGACGATGGTTGGAACTAATCAAGGACTATGACTTAGGTATTCACTACCACCCCGGAAAAGCTAATGTGGTAGCTGATGCATTAAGTCGCAAGGGATATTGCACAGCTATGATGATTCAGGAGCACGCACCCTTGTTATGTAGAGAGATGGAAAAACTGAATCTTGGATTGACCACCAGGGCATATCTAGCCACCTTGGAGACCCAGCCTGTTCTATTTGAGCAGATCCATGAAGCTCAGCTAGAAGACCCAGATATAGCCGCCATTAGAGAGAACATGAGGCAAGGAAAAGCCCCAGGATTCTTAGAGGACGAAAATGGCACCATATGGTTTGGAACCCGGATATGTGTACCAGATAAACCTGAGATAAAGACCCTTATCCTGAGAGAAGCTCATGAGACATTGTACTCCATTCATCCCGGCAGTACCAAGATGTACCAGGATCTGAAAGAGCGTTATTGGTGGGTCAGCATGAAAAGAGAGATTGCCCAGTTTGTCGCCGAGTGTGACACCTGCAGAAGGGTAAAAGCTGAACACCAGAGACCTGCAGGATTGTTACAGCCACTTAAAGTGCCTGAATGGAAGTGGGAAGAGATCGGTATGGATTTCATCACCGGACTACCTAAGACCCAACTCGGGTATGATTCTATTTGGGTGATCATCGATCGGCTTACGAAAGTAGCACATTTCATAGCCGTCAAGACGACCTTTAGTGGCCCTAAGCTTGCAGAACTATACATGGCCCGCATCGTATGTCTACATGGAGTGCCTAAGAAGATAGTGTCTGACCGAGGAAGTCAGTTTACCTCTCGTTTCTGGAAGAACCTTCAAGAGGAGATGGGCATGAGATTGAATTTCAGTACCGCCTACCATCCTCAGACAGATGGACAAACAGAGAGGGTAAATCAGATACTGGAGGATATGCTTCGAGCCTGTGTTTTGGATTTCAGAACCACTTGGGACAAGAGCTTGCCGTACGCTGAGTTTTCGTACAACAACAGCTATCAAGCCAGCCTTCAGATGTCTCCTTTTGAAGCACTTTATGGACGTAAGTGCAGAACGCCTCTACTTTGGGACCAAACTGGTGAATCCCAAGTGTTCAGAACGGACATTCTTCGTGAAGCTGAAGAGAAAGTACGGATCATAAGAGACCGACTCAAGACAGCCCAATCACGACAAAAGAGCTACGCTGACAATCGTCGCCGAGACCTAGTCTTTGAAGAAGGAGATCATGTCTACCTTCGAGTTACACCTCTCCGTGGTACTCAACGGTTTAACATGAGAGGAAAGTTGGCCCCTCGATATGTTGGACCATTTCCCATTGTTCGACGCCAAGGCGAAGTTGCATATCAGTTGGAATTACCGCCCTCATTGGCTGGAGTGCATGACGTGTTTCACGTTTCCCTACTCAAGAAGTGTCTTCGCGTTCCGACAGATCAAGTGGATCTACAACAGTTGGATGTTCAAGAGGATCTGACCTATGTGGAAAAGCCTGTCAAGATATTAGAGGTCAAAGAAAGGATCACCAGGAGTCGGGTCATCCGCTTCTGTAAAGTACAGTGGAGCAATCATCCGGTAGAAGAGGCTACATGGGAAAAAGAAGATGAACTCAAGGCACAGCATCGTGAGCTATTCGAGGATTGATCCGAATCTCGAGGACGAGATTCTCTGTAAGGGGGATAGGATTGTAACACCCCAGAAATTAAAAGGGATTAAAATAAAAGAAAATATTATTTAAATCATTTCTGGATTTATTATTAAAGGAAAATTCATAAAAGAACCCAAATAAAGCCAAACAGGGAGAAATACTCAAAATTTGGACCTAAAAATTTTATGAGATGAACTAGAGACCAAAATATAATTTTAGGAATTTTTACAAATTTTTATCAACAGTGATTCAACCCTTAATCAAATATATGAATTTCTGGAATTATTTTAAATCAGAAAAGAATTGAAAATGCTTAATGGGCCTCAACCCGGAATTCGCCCTCAGCTCGGCCCAATCCAGCGGTGTGTCGCTGACATGTGGGGTCCACCTGTCGGCGCACTCCACCGCTCCTCTCTCCTTCCCCGCGCCCCGCTTGGCCCACCCGTCAGCCACTCTTGCCCTTTCCGCGCTCTCTCATCATCGGGACCCGCCTGTCGGCCCTTCTATTTCGTTTCGGCCACTGACAGGTGGGGGCCACCTGTCAGCATCGTCTTCTCCATGGAAGGGGATCCCCCCTTCCCTCTCCCCGGCGATCCTCTTCTGGATTCTCGCCGCCGGCTGCCCGATCTCGCTCGATCGCCCTCGGATCAATTTCCCCGAGCACCGCCGCACCCCTTCCATCTAAAGCCGACGCGTTTTCACGCTTAAGGAAGCTAACCGAGCCAAAGGAAAGCCTCGCCGGAGTAAAATAGGAACCCTTCACGGGTTTCCCTCCTATAGCCTACCATAGCCATCGCCGATGACACTATAAAGACCCCCTCGGCCACCGCTCACTGCCCACACCACCTTAAGCGCAAGCCCTCGCTTTCCAGAGCTCTGGCGCAAGGTTTTTGGCCTCTTGCTCTGCTCCGCCTCCAACCACCACTCACCGGCGATCCAAGCCACCGCTGCCCTCGTCGTCGCCACCAACGTGACCACATAGACCCACCCGTCCTCGGCTACGTCTCCGTTGGTCGAGAGTACCGCCGAATCGCCTCGCCGCCAACGAACCCGAGCGGTTTCTCCGCCCCTCGTCAACGCCGGTCGCCGTCAGCTCGCCGTCGCCGTCATCACCGGTACCTTCATGTTCCCCGTCTTCCCCTCTCTCCATTTTCGCCATCGCCTAGGGCCTTAGGCCTCGCCGTCGTCGGTAATTGCTCGACGGAGCTCCACCGGAGTCGGGGAAGAAGGGGTAAAACACCCCTTCGCTGCGTGCCGTGTCGGACGGGGCGGTAGCCGTCCGATCAGGAACGTGCGGTACAGATTAAAAGCGAAACCGAGCGCCCAGATTCACGGTTGACCTTTGTTGACCGGTACGGTCTAATCTGGACGCTCGGATCTTCATTAAATCGTGGCCGTCGGATCTGGATCCGACCGCTGCCACGTGCCCGGCTCACGCAAGCAGTCGTCGGTTCACGGTGAACCCAGTTCACCGTGGACCAGAGACTGATTTCTGTTTAAAATAAATTCCAGAAAATAGTTTAAACTTCAAAAATTCATATCTTGCTCAATTTAACTCCAAATTTCACCATTCAAATTTTGTTAAGTTCAGAATAATATTCTCTACACATTAATGCCATAAAAACAGTATGATACTGTTGCCCAAAATATTTTTAACAAATAAAAGAATAAAAACCCCTTAGGGATAAATTATTAATTCAGGAAAATAAATTAGAAAAGCCTTGAGAAAAATAAGTTTGTTGTTTATTCACCAAACATCAGAATAATGAAGCTTTATTTCAACATAATAAAACCAACAAATATGTATATTATTTGGTGGATTTTATCTGTTTATTGAATGTATTGTTTATTTTCCGTATCAAGAAGATCACGAGTTCGTCGAGGAGCAGGAGTTCTACCCCGAGGTTCCTCCATCCCCATTTGCTGATCAAGGCAAGTCATCGACCGTCTCTGTGGAAACAGTTGATCATAATTGAGCCCATGTTTTAAATAAATTATCGCTATAACCCATAGGTTAATATTGCATTAGTCAAATATTCAAGCCTTACACTTATATATTTAGTAGATCCCCGTCCTTGTGTGCAAACCCAAGCCATGCTTATTGAGCCTTAACTCCTTGTCACTCTACTATAAAAATATTAGCTAGTGCCCAATGTACCGGCACAACTGCTATAGGTTAAAAAGAACGAGTCGTAGATAGCTGGATTCTGTATATGAATTTCCCTGTTATTCTCGTCTCTGGACTCTGTTGGAGTTGGCTAGGTTATAAGTATGGTGGGTCCGGGTGCAAGCTCGGGTTTTGGTATGTCGCACCCGGGGCACTATAAGGACCGGTCTGCGGGATCTGTTGCAAAGCACTTCCGTACCAACCACAAGTCTAATGGGTAAGTCCTAACTGGAAGTGTGGAACACTTCGTCTCACGGCACCATAGTGGAGGGGGCAAGGGGCTAGCCCTCAGGGCGCCTTGTACCGACGATGGCTCAAGGGGGGTATTGTGGAAACTCGACATGGCGAGACACGGTACGAAACCTATAAGAGGGTGCTGTTGAGTCAGGGAAGACCATATGGAAGGTTTTGGCACGAGTTCCCGTGAAATGGGTCATCTCGTTACACTTTGGTGTAAGTGATGAGTGCGTGCCTTGTGGGTACAGTGGTACACCTGTGATCAGAGTAAAATCAATCTTTTCGAAAAGCCGAGCCCACGGTTAAGGGCGGGTTATGTGACTACTCGCAGTTAGTTTACCATTGGTTGAAAGATTGAGTTATTCATGGCATGTAAGGACTGTTGTGCGAGGAGGTAAACGTACTCCTCGAGTTAGAAGATGATGATGCATTCACATGTTTACTTTTCCGTACTAATAAATTGCTCACATTTAATGCTTTACAAATATGCTGCTTCCGCAAAACTAGCCACTATCTCCCTTGTTATTATCTTGCATTATATTTGCATTCGATGGCTTGCTGAGTACATCTGTACTCACCCCGTTGACTTACAAACATCAGCGCCCGTCTACTACGAGGAGGATGAAGGTCTGGAGTAGCGACCCAGTCAAGGCGAGACTGGAAGGAAGCGTTCATCTAGGACCCTTGTTTTATTAGTTTCTCTTCATCTTTATTCACTTTTGTATTAATGCGGTCTACGAACCGTGAATGATTGCCCGTATTGTACGTGGTCGCATGATGAACGTTTTGTTTTATTGATTTTCTATGGAATTTCAATAAAGTCCTGATTTATTAAATCGGGGCTCGACAAAACTTCTCTATGCTCTTGATCGTAGCATATGGGAAGTAAAGATCTCTAGCATTTAAGAATCCACGAGCTTTGACAAATTGACTTGCGATGAACTTTTTAGAAAGCTTAAGTCCACCGAGATCACCAAGGCATCTCGTTCTAGAATTGGAAACTCTTTGCCACAATCCATGGCACTAGTTTCTAATTCTAGCAGTGGCACCTCATCTGGAGGTAATCTTTCTAGTATTTGTGCTTTTTCTGGAGGTCTTGCCTTGTCTTCTTTGGTCTCTATCACTAAAGAACAAGTGAACACGTTGGACGATGAGGAACTTGCTCTCATAGTCAAAAAGTTCACTAGATTCTACAATGATAGAAGAGATCAAAGGAGAGGAGGCTCTCGAGGATGCTTTGAGTGCGGTGATCTTAATCATATCAAAGCTAATTGCCCAAAACTGAAAGTAAAGAATGAACATGAACACAAACACTAGAAAAAAGACAAAAAAAACCCTTCTTCAAAGGCAATAGATGAAAAGTGGCAAAACGAGTAGCTAGAGCGTTCGTGGCTGCTCTTAGCGACATCGACAACACCTCAAGTGAGGAGCCAAGCTCCGATGAACAAGAGCCATGCAAGAATGAAGAAAAGAAGGAAAAGACAAAAGACTTCAATGGACTTTGCTTCATCGCCAATGACAAGCATAGCAGCGATGAGCTAGACTCATCTGAGGTTAATTTATCTCATGACCAGCTTCTTGTTCAAAACGATGGATTACATGATGCAATCATTTTACAAGATAGACTACTCAAACTTGCTGCTAAAGAACGAAAGGAACTAAAGTTCAAAATTGAATCTCTTTCTACTGAACTTGTCTTGTTGAAGTCTAAGTCTGAAAATGTTGAATGTGAGTCTTGTCTTGTTGTAATGAACGGACTTGCTTAGTTGCGTCTGATTCATGCTCAAAATCTTGAAAAAACTTGAAATTGTTCAGAAAAAACTTTTGGAGGTGGAGTCTAGTCCTTGTGTCATCAATGAATGCTTGAATTGCTCTTTACTTGTTGAAAGCATTAATTTGAGAGATAAGCATGTTGATGAACTTAAGGCTAGATTGGAGAGTGTTGAGTGTTCTAAGGATGTGTAGCTGTCATGTTCCACCTGCATCATCCTTAAGGACCAACTCAACTTCGCTAGAGAGCAAGTCGAAAAACTTAAGTGTGAGAAGGATTATCTTCTTTCCACAGTGGATAAGTGTACCAAATGGAAAGGTAAAATGGATTTGCTTTTGGATAAAACAAAAATGTGTGCTGACAAGGCAGGGTTAACTCTAGGGTTGGGTTATGAGAGAACTACATCAAATACCCTAAGCAAAATTGTGTTCACTCTACCTACTACCCTTGAGAAAGAGAGATCCCAATTAGACACCACTCAGAAAGCCAAGAATCCTACCCATCCTAAAAGGATAATCATTCCATCACCAAAGACAGACTCCAAGCAAAAACCTAGAAAAACTGTGAGGTTTGCTCTAGAAACTTATGAACCTACACACAAGAAAGTTTTTCATTGCTCTTATTATCATCGTGTAGGTCATTTTATTGAGTTTTGTTATCGTCGTATCAAGAATGAACGTCGTGCTGACGCTATGAACTTTCATGATTTGTATTATCCATCTTTTAATTTGCATGAGTATGGTTATCACGCTTATACTGATTTTGAGGCTCCTCGTGATTATATGAGTGACTATACCCATCGTAGATTACATCATGATTCATATGATGTTAGACCACGTGTTAGAGGTTTTGGTCCAAGTCATTTTAGGAGACCTCAACACTTTGCAAGAAGATCTCGCTTTCATTATGATTCTCTCCCTACACAGTCTTCTGTTTTGCCTAACTCTCGAGTTGTTCAGTGCTGGATACCTAAACATTTTATTAATAACCCTAGCACTGAGTACTCGAGGTCTTCGGTCTCTGTGTAGGGAAGGCATGGAAGTCTGGTGAACGAGTGGATTATTGATTCCGGCTATTCGCGCCACATGATCAGAAAGTCATCATGGTTCTCCAGCTTCACCTTAACCAAGAAACAAGAACACATAACTTTTGGAAACAATCGTAAAAGTAGAGTGAAAGGCCAAGGTATGATTAGAATCAATAAAAACTTCACTCTCTCGAATGTAGCATTGGTTGAGGACTTGGGCTATAACTTGCTTTCTATCTCTCAATTGCTTGACGAGGGTTTTGAGGTGCACTTTGGTCGTGATGCCTCTCATGTGCTTGATGCTTCTAGCGCTTTTATTTGCAAAATTTTGAAAGTAGTGAGAGTGTTTGGAGCTGATTTCTCTGAATCATTTGGTTCTTCTCATCACCTTTTAGCTAAACCTTCTTCTAAGCTTTGTATGTGGCATAGGAGATTAGGGCACATGAGCTTTGATCTTCTTGCTCGATTGAGTGCCCTAGGACTCATCCGAGGATTGCCCAAGCTCAAATTTGAGACGAACCTGATTTGTGCTCCTTGTCATCTTGGAAAAATGGTTGCCGCCTCTCATTCACCCATAAACATGGTGATGACTGAGCGACCCGGAGAGCTTCTTCATATGGACATTGTAGGTCCATCATGGGTTAGCTCTTTAGGCGGTAAATGGTATGTTCTTGTTATTGTTAACGACTACTCTCGTTACTCTTAGATTTTCCTTCTTATAAGAAAGGATGAAGTGTTTATACATTTTCAAAGCTTAGCATTGAGGCTATTAAATGAACTCCCTAGTGCAATGAAAGGCCTTTGAAGTGACAACGGCACCGAGTTCAAGAACAGCTGTTTTGCAGATTTTTGCCTTGAAGATGGAATTGAGCATCAGTTTTCTGCTCCAAGAGTTCCTCAACAAAATGGTGTTGTTGAGAGGAAAAATCGCACACTTGTGGAGATGGCTAGGATGATTCTCAACGAGCATATGACTCCTAGAAAAGTTTGGGCTGAAGCCATGAGTATAGCATGCTACATCTCCAATAGGATCTTTTTGCGCTCCTTGTTGAATTTGACATCTTATGAACTTCATTTTGGGAGGAAGCCCAAGGTCACTCACTTAAGAGTATTTGAATGTCGGTGCTTCATCCTCAAGCAAGGTAACTTGGACAAATTTGAGTCATGTGCGTCTGATGGAATCTTTCTGGGCTATTCCTTGCATGGTCATTCTTATTGTGTCTTCAATCTTGAAACTAACACGGTAGTCGAATCTTGTGATGTATCATTTGATGAAACATCCCCATGTGTTAGTCTTGCTTTTGAACTTTTGAGTGAAACGATCTTTGAGGAAGAGGAATCATCAGATGTTGAAGATC
Organism: Zizania palustris; assembly: GCA_019279435.1. Taxonomy (NCBI): domain Eukaryota; kingdom Viridiplantae; phylum Streptophyta; class Magnoliopsida; order Poales; family Poaceae; genus Zizania; species Zizania palustris. The sequence goes on along the minus strand of JAAALK010000285.1, from coordinate 57,367,698 downwards.
ATGATATTGTACCACTACCTCCCTCTACGGCATCTCCAAAAGCTTCGTCTACATCAACGAGAGGACCTGAAGACTCTACTTCTAGAAGCTTGGAGCAAACTTCGGCAAGAGTTGAGGGGGAAATTTGTCGAAAAGAGAAGCAATGCTTCACATTCATAGAATGCATCCTCCTAAGCAGATCATCGGCGAGTTAAATGAAAGAGTAACCTGATCACATGCTCACTTCGTTGATTCTGCATTTGTCGCTAATTTTGAGCCATTAGATGTTAGTCATGCTTTGTCTAATGCAAGTTGGATCAACGCAATGCATGAGGAGCTTGAAAATTTTGATAGAAATCAAGTTTGGATTCTTGTTGATCCACCCCCTAACATTCATATCATTGGAACAAAATGGATTTTCAAAAACAAATAGGGGGAGGATGGGGGTATAGTGAGAATCAAGGCTAGACTTGTGGCTCAAGGTTATACTCAAGTCGAGGGGGTTGATTTTGGAGAAACATTTGCACCGGCAGCTCGACTTGAGGCCATTAGGATCTTGCTTGCTTTTGCATCGTCTCGTGGATTTAAACTTTATCAAATTGATGTAAAAATTGCTTTCCTTAATGATTTCATAGAATAAGATGTGTATGTCAAGCAACCTCCGGGCTTGGAACATCCCAAGTACCCCCATAGAGTCTTTAAACTTCACAAAGATTTATATGGGCTCAAGCAAGCACCTAGGGCTTGGTACGACCACCTTAGGAACTTCTTGGTTGAGCACGGGTACAAGATGGGCTCTGTTGATAAGACCTTGTTCACTCTCATGCATGGCAAAGATTTTTTACTTGTTCAGATTTATGTTGATGACATAATCTTTGGTGGTTCATCTCATACTCTTGTGGTCGAGTTTGCTGAATCTATGAGCAGGGAATTTGAAATGTCGATGATGGGCGAGCTGACCTTCTTCCTTGGGTTGCAAATCAAGCAAAGCAAACAAGGAACTTTTGTACATCAGACAAAATACACTAAAGACTTGCTAAAACGCTTTGACATGACAGATGCAAATCCACTTGCTACCCCAATGGGTACTTCAGTTGCGCTTGATCTAGACGAAGACGGACATACACTTTGAAGTGTGTCTATGCGCTCGTTATTAATATTCTCCTAGGGATTCACATCGTCAAACTATCAAGCACATTCTAAGGTATCTCAAGCACACTCTTGAATTTGGCATTTGGTATTCTGCATCATCTTCATTATTCTTGAGAGGTTTTCAGGTGCTGATTTTGCTGGATGTCGTACTAATCGCAAGAGTACATCTGGGACTTGTCACTTTCTGGGTTCTTCTCTTGTGTGTTGCTCTTCTCACAAATGGTCTAGCGTTGCGCAGTCTATAGCCGAGGCTGAATATGTAGCTGCCGCTAGCTATTGCGCATAGATTTTGTGGATGGTTTTTACTTTGCAGGATTTTGAGTTGGATTTTAAAGTAGTTCCATTGTTTTGTGACAACACGAGTGTGATCAGCTTGGCAAACAACCCAGTACAGCATTCTATGACCAAACACATTGACGTGTGTTATCACTTCTTAAGAGATCACAATGAGAAGGGTGATATCGATTTGCGCTTTGTTGATACCCAGAACCAGCTTGCAGATATTTTTACCAAGCCTCTCGATGCTTCACGTTTTGCATTTTTGAGGGGAGAGCTTGGCATTTGTCATCCTTATGGCATCATGTGAGGGGGAGTTGTGTATTATTACATATGCTTCTATAATATAATTAATTTCTTTTACATGTACATGCTTCATTATGTCTTTACAATATTGACTTGTACTTCTGTTGATTATGTTTGGATTGAATACATCTAATACATGTCTTAAGCATGGTTTTTATTTGTAAAAATTTGAAACTGGTCACTACTTAGTCTGGAAGCTAGCATAAATAGGCTATGGTTCATTTGCTATTCTTTACATACCTAATAGCTTTGTCTTTTTCACTTGGACGCTAATACGCAACTTGATCTTATTATGCTCAAAATTAAAAAAATGAAAAATAAATAATGAAAATGATGAATGATGAAAAATGAAAATGAAATGAAAAATATTTATCTTGTGATAAATTTGAAAAGATCCAGGTGGGTTTGCATTGTCGCACTACTTTGTTCTAGACTGCTTACCATTGCACTTTGGTATGAACTGGAACATTGAAGTGTATACCAAGACCAATGTTTTAAGATTCTGATGGTTTCAACCTAGGCTTGGCTTTGTCGGTTAGCATAAGGTTTACTTGCAAATAACCCCTAGCACGTAAATAAAGAATAAAAAAATTAAATTCCTCGCATATCAAGTTTGTTGCAGCTCCTTGTAGTGGGATATGCTTATCTAGTTAGTATTTGATTAGCCTTTACATCTCTTACCTTGCCATGTCTAGTATAGTAGTCTGAGTAGTGATTCTTTTATTTTCTAAAACTTGAAAATGCTTGCTCTTACAGTTACTTAGATTGTATACATTTGAGATTGTCAAACAGTTGGTTAGGACAGCTTGTGAGGCACAATCCTTGTTTGTACTGTAATTAGACTTAATCATATTCCAGAAGCATTGCATTTACACTTTATTCTCACATCTCATGTTGCTATCTTGATGTCTGCATTGCCAAAGGGGGAGAGTTCATGTAATTTTGTTGCCTAATTGAGTTTTTGCGGTAGCTTTGATTTTAAGTTTTGTTCTATCATTCTTTTTCAATTAACATGCTTCTTTTTGCTCTATCCAGAGCTTTCATGGTCACTTGTGTGCTAAACTTGCATTTTAATCTTCTTTTATCTTGGATTGTCAATGCACTCATCAAGGGGGAGATTGAGAAACCAAGTGAGGTTTTCACTATGGTTCCAGTTTTATGATGAGTGATTGACGAAGTTGGCTATGGTGATTATGTATGGGTTGCATGGATGTGTGTGTGTTTGTGCTTGTCTCATGTGTGCAAGTTTGAGATACTTGTCAACTATCGATGGCAAGAGATCAGGGTTAGACAGGGAGTATAATGCCAAATGGTCGAGGATGCCAGTCGGAGTTGAAAGTGACCTCAGATGTACATATGGAGACGAAGCAAGACATGGGATAACGGTTGATCGAGACAAGGTGTTTATAAATTCAGCGAAAGGGAAGCCAATACAAGTGACAAGGTGGCTCGAGGGATTCAGAGCAGGAGAGACTTGCTGGTAGTCAAGTTCACGGACTAACGACAAGCGTCGATGATCTGGGAGGCTTTGTTAGTTTTTGCTGAAAATTGTCTCATCTCTAAATGTTTTTAAATTCCAATAAATAGGAGTTTATTTTCGTTTAGTAATTTAGATTAAGTGTAAATTTTCAGTATTTTTGGAATTATTAAAATTCTGAAAATATATTAAAAGTATATGGTCAATATTGTAATAAATTAGAGTCAACATTAGTGTATTTTTCAGAATTTGTAATTCTGAAAATATACCATGGCATTTGGGTAAATACTATCAACTTTAACCCTAAGATGAGCTTATATAAAGGCCCCCATGCCTAAGGGTTAGGGTTGCCTACTTTGATGTAAACCAAAAAATTTCTCTCATCTAGGTTGTCTTCTACTTCTCTAAGATTTATGTGAATTTGATGGATTTAAGTTTTGCATGTTTAGTTTTCGTTTTTGAGTGAATCCTATTCTTCTGAATTGAAAATCCTTTTTGTGTTGCCCTTACGAAGAACAGTGATATTGGGTCCTGTTTCTTTTGTCTCCCGGCTAACTGTGCGCCGTCATCCTGTTCTTCTTCTGAAAAGAAAGATTTCTGTTGGTTTCTGTTCTGGTCTGTTCTCCATGTTGTTTGAGAAATAGCATACTGTGATTTTCAGTTGTTTTGTCCCTGATTATCTACCCCAATGGTTGTGTTTTTGCTGGAGAACTACTGCTATGAAACCTCCACCCATCATCACGTTTTGTGTTGTTGATTAGATGATCTCTGGTTGATGTTTGATGTTTTATTCTTTGTGAGTGTATCTCTCAGATTTGGTGCTTTTCATTTTACTGAATTGGGATTTCTGATCTTCTTTCAATTACTATTCTCTTACGAAGAACAGAGCTTCCTTGTTTTTGTCTTTTGGTAATCAACTGTGTGTCGCCATCTTCTTGCCTTCCGATAAAATTTCCACCGTCGTTGTGTTGGTTTGGCTATCTAAAGATCAACAGAGAGTGGATGGTTTCCTTCTAAATCCTAGAATAATTTCACTGCTTGTTTTTGTTTTAGATGGTCTACAGAGTTTGATGTGCTGCTGCTTTGCCATGAACAACCAAGAAGCAAAGAATCGCCATAGCCATCAGAGCTGTTGATTACTATTAAATTTTATGGGAAATATGATCTATTGAGTTCCTCTCCAAGTCTTGATGCACTGTTCATCTTCTCCAAGTTTTGCTAAGTGCTTTCTGTAGATCGTCATATTCAGCCGATCTTGACTTTGTAACACAACTTTTGGACTGTGAATGTAGTCTACACTCAGTGCACTACTTTATTTCTAAAATTATCACTGATGTGTAAGAATTGCCAGCCGAAATATTTTCTGTTGTGAAAGCTTCTAAAATATTTCTGTTCTATAGTTTCACTGGATAGATATTCCCAGATTAGCTTCAGTTTTTTTGCCATAGCAGATTTCAGCCTTGTTTTCGTGCTGAAACAAATGCCTGGACCAAGAGTTTTGTTCCTGATTTGTTACAGGGGACAACCAACTGCTACTGCTACAGTACTCAATTTTGTGAGAAGTTGATGTTCAGTCTTTCCTTCTGGATACTTGTATTTACTGCCTAAAGAATATCTGGTTTCTCACTGTTTTTCTTTCTACCAGATTCTTTTTGTCGCTGACATGTTTTTGAAATGAATTTCCTTAGCCTTGCATGCTTATCATATCTAGCAGATATTTTGATCATCAGTTTAGGTTTGATTGAACTCTGTTTTAAATATTGATTCAGGTTACTTTTTGATTCTTTGATCAGAAGAATGTTTAAGTATTGTTCATCAACATGCAAGCTTCATTCTGATTTAATTTGTTAAATGTAAGGTTGAGTGGATGATTTATTAACCTTGATACATAAGCAATTTGTCTAACTACGGTTGTGTTGAGCGATCTATTTTTGTCAAAGCCTTTACTTCATATGCTTTTGTTTGTTTATTTAGAGGTGTGTTGGGTGATTTGAAAAGGTCATCATATTCACAAAAATCTATCGAGGCGCCTATTCACCCCCCTTCTAGTCGCCATTCCGATCCCACAAAAAGTACCTTTGTCAGCCTCTTGTGAAGAAACACATTTTGTTGAATGTCATGGATAGTAGTTATACTCGGTGGATTCATCATGGAGAGAGTTTGTATGTAGAAGTTTTTGAGAATCGTATTGATGTGCATGATAATGGTCATGATTTCACACATGAGGAAGGAATGACAGAAGATTGTAGTGCTGATGGGTTGGAAGGGATGTTAGGAGACCTACATATTGCAGCAGAATAGGAAAGACGGGATGGTGGAAATGAGGATGGACAAAATCAGGATGGTGATGTAGAACCTCGTCACAAGGAGTCATTTTTTGAAAATGTCATGAAAGAGGCGAAGCGTCAGCTTTATCATGGTTGTACCAAATTGTCAAGGTTCTCTTTTGTGGTAATGCTTCTTTATATGAAGTCATTTTATATGATAAGCAATTATGCTTTTACAGCAATGTTGAAGATTTTGGCTGAAGCATTCTCGGAATGCAATACACTCCCGAAGTCATATAATAAAGCAAAGAATCTTCTAAAAGAATTAGGTCTCGGATATGATTCAATGCATGTGTGCTTTAATAATTGTGTGTTGTTTAGAAAGCAATATGTGAAACATGACGAGTGCCCCATTTTTTGTTTATCAAGATGAAAAGATCGAGAAAGAAAGAAGATTCCACAGAAACTGTTGTGGCATTTTCCATTGGCACCTAGGCTGAAAAGAATGTTTGCAAGCAAAGAAGCATTAGAAGCATCACAATGGCACAAGGTAAAGCGGCTGGCGAGTGAGAACGAAATGAGCCACCCAGGTGATGGTGAGGCGTGGCAAGACTTCAACAGAGAATTTCTGGATTTTGCAAAAGATGCAAGAAACCTGAGGCTTGGCCTGGCTACTGATGGCTTCAATCCATTTTTAAAAAAGAACACAAAATATAGCATGTGGCCTGTGTTTGTGGTGCCATACAACCTTCCACCATGGGAATGCATGGAAGAGTCAAACTTCATGATGGCCTTGCTTATTCCTGGTCCTTCATCACCCGGGAAGGATTTTGATCTGTTTTTAGAATCTTTGGTAGAAGATTTACTTGAGCTTTGGACAGGTGTGAGTGCTTATGATGCTCTTAGTGGCTAAATGTTTAAGCGTCGTGTTGCAGTTTTGTGGTGCATCCATGATTATCTAGCTTTAAGCACTCTTTCGGGGCGTACCACAAAAGGAGCAAAATTGGGTATATTGGACACTTCTATTTCCTTCCTAAGGGACATCGCTTATAGAGAAACAATGAATTTGTTGACATTCATGAAAGTAATGATCCACCAGGTGAATTTTGTATTGAAGAGCTGCTTGCTGAATTGGACAAAGTTGAAGATGTTAGACCTGGGCAGTTGCGAAGTAGTAGGAAAAGGAAGCATTTTGATAATGTAAAAATATGGAGCCGGAAGATGAGTTTATGGAATCTGCCATATTGGCATAAATTGAAGGTGAAACACAATCTTGATGTCATGCACATTGAGAGAAAACATATGTGAGAGCCTGATTTCGACAATTCTGAATATACCTAGAAAGACAAAGTACACAATTAAGGCTAGGCTTGATCTGAAAGACTTGGGAATTAAAAAGGAGCTGCAATTTAGAGATGATGGAGATTCATGTCAGATGCCTCATGCTCGATATACATTGTCCAAAGAACAAAAGAAGGCCTTCTGTGATTTTTTACGGATGTAAAGTTTCCAGATGGATTTGTCTCCAACATCTCAAGGTGTTTAAATGCTGATGGAACCAAGGTACAAGGTCTAAAAACACATGATTGTCACATTCTTTTACAAAGAATATTACCAACTGCAATGAGAGGATTATTGGACAAGGATATCTATGAAGCAATAGCAGAGTTAGGAAAAAATTCCATGGCATTGTGTAGCAGAACCATTGACAAGGTAGTGTTGGCTGAAATGAAGAGAGAAATCCCAATAATATTGGTGAAACTTGAGAAAATTTTCCCCCCTGCTTTCTTTGATGTGATGATACACCTTGCTATACATTTACCAGATGAGGCATTGCTCCGAGGTCTCATGCAATATGGGTGGATTTACCCAATTGAAAGGAGATTGTATACTTTGAAGCGCTATGTTAGGAATAGGTCACGCCCAGAGGGTTCCATTGCTGAGGCATATATAGTTGATGAATGCTTGACATTCTGCTCAAAATACATGGATGATGTTGATACAATATTTAATCGCGAACCAAGAAACAAGGGTTTTTCTGATGAAGAAGCCTATGGTGTTGATGTTTTTAGGCACGGAGCTAATTTTACTTCTGTGATTCAACCTTTATATGAGGATAGTGACATTGATCAAATGGCATGGTTTGTGCTCAATAACTGTAGTCAAGTTGATAATTATGTGGAGTATGTTTTGACTTTTGATGACTATCTTGTATAGTTATGTTTTGCACATATGCTAATTGATTTTTTTGGTAGAATGTTAAGAGATGAATTAGAGAGACAAGGGGTGCCTAACATTGAAAGAAGCCTTCAGCAAGGATTTCAGACTTGGTTCAGGAACCATGTTAGTGTTCATTTGAACAGATTTTAGCGATTTTTTGGGTGCCACATTTTCTACCGATTCTAATGAAGAAGAGGTAGAGGATGACTGAGAAACCAAGGGTGATTTCGGTGCTATGATGAGTGATTGACAGTCTTTTACCCTCTGTTCGAAGGGTACCTCCGGAGGGGCTTCGGAGGTGGTACCTCCGAAGGGTGTTTCGGAGGTGGTTTCACCGAAGGGTGTTCGGTGTTTGCTTGCTGCAGCCGCGCAGCGGAGTGTGCCTGTCGGAGGGGTCCGGCAGTACACGTTGACCAGGGTTCGTACCGAAGGCTTCGGTACTTTGAGCGGTACACCGGAGTGTGTGCCGGAGGTTGTTAACCCGGAGAGGTCTCCGGAGTACTGGATACACTTGTTTGCTTGTCGGTGGTGCGCAGGGACTTCGGAGGCGACGGACAGGGTTCGAGCCGGGTGAACCTGGGTCAAGCGGGAGGCTTGATGCCAGGGGAGCGGGGAGCTCCGTCACGGTGGCTGCGAAGGTGGTCCGGGTCGGTCCTCGGGTCGAGGCGTGCCAGGTGAAGGCAGAGAGTGCGGAGCGTGGCTCCGGCTGAAGGTACTCCGAGACAAAGTCCTCGGAGGTGAGGCACTTCGAAGGTACTCCGAATGGAGTGACTTCGGAGTTGGTGGAACAAGTCCTCTGCGGAGGCAAGGTGTTCGAAGTGTGCTCCGGAGGGAGACACTCGAAGGTTACCCGACGAAGGTCTCAGAAGTCGAGGCGCATCGAAGGCATGGTCCGGGTGAGGCTCGTCGAGGAGTGTGCTCGGGGAGAGGCACTGCGACGGAGTGCTCATGGAATGCTTCATGCGGAGGCCTTGGACGAAGGAGGGACTTCGAAGGGTGGTACTCCGAAGGTGGGGCTTCGGAGTGTGAAGGACTTCGGAGCGAGGCTAGCTCCGGAGTGAGGTTGTCTTGTGGTGCTTCGGCCATGCATGGCTTCGGTACACGGACGGACGGTGTTCGAGCTGGGAGTAGCTGCGAAGCCGTGGTGATCCACTCCGGAGGTGGTGGTGCGAAGGCCCAAGGGCTTTCACGGCTTCGGCTCAAAACCGTCACTGTATCGAAGGTCTTCTTCGGCGGAGCGAAGGCCAACAGGCTGCAGGCTTCTCGCCGAAGCTTCCGCACCCCTCGCGTGCGAAGGGAGGTTCCAGAAGTCAACACTGTAAAGGCTGACACTGTCTGTTCTGAAAAAGGCTGACACTGTCCCCTCTGCAGCTGACAGAGAAGCCTCCAAAATAAAGGTGGACTACCTTTTGTACCCCTTAGTTCTGTAGAGACAAATCTGTTGTAAACCCTAGGGGTAATGTAGTCACTTCCTTAGGACGAAGCCGTGGGCTATAAATATGGGGGCTCGGTAGGTAACATTTAACACTTTGAGCATTTACTGTTGAGCTCCTGTATACAGACCTCGCTGGTTTTCATCCAGAGTTCAATATATTTTGTGTTCCTTGTTCAAGCGGCGAAGCCCTGCATCTTTGTGCTTTTGCTTGAGCTCGCTTTACATACCTCGCTAGTTTTAGTTCACCGAAGCCTGTCTTGGCGAAGGGTGTTTTTCTCGCGAAGTGTGTTTTTCAGTGTGCTGTCGCTCTGTGTAACACGAGGCAAGACCTCGCTGCTTACTAGCGAAGCCCTGGTTGTATCCCGTTTTGCTTCCTGTGTCGAAGCCCTTAGCGTAGTCCGTTTTGTGTGCGTGTAGACCTTCGCGTACGAAGCCCAGCACCAGTTGCTGTCGCTCAGTACTTGGTCGAAGTCCTCAGAGGGCTGTCCACTCTTGCGAAGGGTGAAGTGCGAAGCCTGGTCGTAGCACCTCGTGTGCGGAGCCCGCACTGACTAAGCAGAGTAGATTTTCGAAGGGTGTTAGTGGAGCGAAGTCTTCTTGGCTTTGAACTTTTGCTCCTGCGAAGCCTGTGTTCGGAGCTGTCGAAGTACCTCCGAACCAGACCTTCGAAGGTACTGTTCGAAGCCTGTTCCGCAGAAGACAGAACAGAACCGAAGGCTAAGTTTTTAGCCCGAATTTTTAAAAGCTCCCATTCACCCCCCCTCTGGTCGCCGTTTCCGGTCCAACAATTGGTATCAGAGCGGGTTAAGATCACCAGTTGACCTTAACCGGTTTTGTGATCTGTTGGCGACATGGATAGAGGCAGTAAAATTCCTCTGTTCGATGGGACTGATTTTGCATACTGGAAGGTGCGCATGGAGGCTTACTTGTTAAGCCAAGGAAATGCAATTTGGGAGATTGTGGACTCACAATACTCCATCCCTGATACCCGCACCACTCAAACTGAAAAAGATCAGTATATTGCCAACTCGAAGGCAAGAAACATACTGTTCATCGGTCTGAGCCGGAGTGAGTTCGATAGGGTGCAGCACCTTAGGACTGCTAGGGAAATTTGGACAACACTCACTGTCTTTCATGAGGGCTCTGCTCAGATTAAGGCCAGACGCCAAAGCACCTACAATCAACAGTATCAGCTGTTTGTGCAGGCACCTGGTGAATCTGTAGATGCCATGTTTTCTCGTTTTGATGCGATAGTGAGTAACTTGCGATCCAACGGGACGCTTGCTTACAGTGATCATGATAGGGCTATCAAGCTTCTCTATGCTCTTGACCGTAGCATATGGGAAGTGAAGATATCCAGCATTGAGGAGTCCACAGGCTATGACACCTTGACCTGTGATGAACTCTATAGCAAGCTGAAGTCCACAGAGATTGCCAAGGCATCTCTTGCTGTGCACAGAAGCTCTTTGCCACAGCCATTGGCATTGGTTTCTAGCACTAGACGTGGCACCACTGCAGAACCAAGCACATCAGGCACTTGTGTTCTTGCAGATGGTTTTGCTTTGTCCTCCCTGGTCTCCGTCACAAAGGAGCAGGTGGACACTCTAGCTGATGATGAGCTTGCTCTCATTGCCCGGAGGTTCACCCACTTTCATCATGAGAGACGGGATCAGAGGAGAAGTGGTTTTAGTGGCTGCTATGAATGTGGCGACACCTCTCACATTAAGGCCAATTGCCCCAAGGTCAAAAAGAGAGATGAGAGTGAGCGCCCCAAATACCACAAGAAGGAGAGGAAACCCTTTGTGAAGGGCAAGCGCGGCAAGATGGCTAAGAAAGTAGCCAAGGCCGCTTCCAGAGCCTTTGTTGCTGCTCTCAGCGACATCGACACGTCCTCAACTGAGGAGTCGAGCTCTGAGGAGGAGGAGTCCCCAAGGAAGGAGGACAAGAAGGACAAGAAGGGACGTGACTTCACCGGCCTTTGCTTCATGGCCGACAGCGATCACAGCGGCGATGAGCTTGACTCATCTGAGGTAAACCTATCATCTGACCAGCTTCTAATTAAATTAGATGAGCTGAATGAAGTAGTGCTTGGTCAGGATAGATTACTTGTGCAAGCCGCTAGAGAAAGAAAAGACCTTAGACTTAGGCTAGAAACTATTTCTACTGAATATGCCATGCTTAAGTCTAAATTTGATGATGCTGAATGTGAATCATGTTCTGTTGTCATGAGTGAGCTTGCTCAGTTGCGTTCTGTTCATGCTCAAACTCTTTCTGAGCTTGAGACTGCACAGAAGCAGCTTTTGGAGGTGGATTCTAGACCTCATGATGTTATTGATTGCATGAACTGCTCTTATTACGCGATAGCATTAATTTACGTGATAAGCATGTTCATGATTTGGAGGCTAGATTGGAGAGGGCCGGTAGTTCTAAGGATGTGCAACCTGTTTGTGACACCTGCATTACCCTTAAGGACCAGCTAGGCACTGTTAGAGAGCGAGCTGAAAACCTCATGTCAGAAAATGAATACCTTCTTTCTGTGGTGAACAAATGCACTGAGGGGAAGGGTAGGATGGATTTGCTCTTGGCCAAGACCAAGTTGTGTGCTGACAGAGTCGGGGTAGCTCTAGGTTTGGGTTTTGAGAGGATAGCTTCAGACAGTAAGACCAAAACTGTTTTTACCTCTCCCACCACCTTAGAGAAAGAGAGAGCTCTGTTGGACACCCCTCCAGCCAAAAAGCCTATCCATCCACCAAAGAAAACCACTCCTCCTGCCAAGAAAAATCCTCCCAAGAAAACCACTGTGAAGAAACCCAAGGAGCCTGTGAGAGTTGCTCCTGTGACCCATGAGAGTGCCCCCAGGAGAGTGTTTCATTGTTCTTACTGTCAGCGGGCGGGTCATTTGATTGGTTTCTGTTTCCGTCGCATCAAGGATGAGCGACGTGCACAGGCGATGAGCTACCAGGACATGCATTACCCATCTTTAGGTATGCATGAGTCTGAGATGTACTATCGTCCTGCTTTTGAGGCTCCTCGTGCTTCTCGGAGAGGTTTTGCTCCTCGAGATCTTCACTTTGTTCCATGTGGTGGTAGACCTCGGGCTAGCAGATTTGTACCTCGTCAGAGTAGGAGACCTCGACATGCTTTGCATTCTTTGCATGTAGGTAGACCTCGCACTTTGCATCATTCTGATTTTTATGTGCGTAGACCGTCTACTTTTACTGTGCCTACTACTCGTGTCACTCAGTGCTGGATGCCTCGTCATTATTTCACTCACCCCAGCACTGAGCGATCGAGACGTTCTTATCATGTGTAGGCGACAGGTCGAGGCTTGGAGGGCACGTGGATCATGGACTCCGGTTGTTCGCGCCACATGACCAGAGATACAGCTTGGTTCTCCAGCCTCACCACAACCAAGCAAAGGGAACATATCACCTTCGGAAACAATCGAAGGAGTAGAGTGAAAGGTAAAGGTATGGTAAGAATTAACGCGAACTTCACTCTCAAAGATGTTGCTTTGGTTGAGAACCTGGGATACAATTTGCTGTCTGTATCGCAGTTGCTTGATGAGGGCTTCGAAGTGCGATTTCATCGCGATACTTCGCAAGTGCTCAATTCTGATGGTGTTGTGGTGTGTAAGATCTTTAGGGTTGGGAGAGTTTTTGGAGCTGATTTTTCAGAGTCGTCTGGTTCTTCTCATTGTCGTGTTGCACATTCGACTTCAGAGCTTTGGAAGTGGCATAGGAGACTAGGGCATATGAGCTTTGAGTTGCTCGCTCGTCTGAGCGCCCTAGGTCTGATCCGAGGATTGCCCAAGCTCAAGTTTGAGAAGAATTTAGTTTGCGCTCCTTGTCGACATGGAAAAATGATTGCCGCTTCGCATTCGCCAGTCACCACAGTGATGACTGAACAGCCCGGAGAACTTCTCCATATGGACACTGTAGGTCCTTCTCGGGTTAGCTCTTTAGGCGGCAAGTGGTATGTTTTAGTTGTTGTCGACGATTACTCTCGCTACTCTTGGGTCTTCTTTCTTGCCAGCAAGGACGAAGTGTTTTCACACTTTCGGAGCTTGGCTTTGAGACTTTTCACTGAACTCCCTGGTGCATTAAAATTCATTCGAAGCGATAATGGCACCGAGTTCAAAAATAGTCTCTTTGTTGACTTTTGCATGGAGCATGGCATAGAACATCAATTCTCTGCTCCGCGGGTTCCTCAACAGAACGGTGTCGTTGAGAGGAAGAACCGCACTTTGGTTGAGATGGCTAGGACGATGCTTGATGAGCATAGGACTCCTAGAAAATTCTGGGCTGAGGCCATGAACACTGCATGTTACATCTCAAACCGAATTTTCTTGCGCTCAATTTTAAACTTGACATCATATGAACTACGTTTTGGGAGACAGCCCAAGGTTACTCATCTTCGAGTTTTTGGCTGTCGCTGCTTTATCCTAAAACGTGGTAACTTGGATAAATTTGAGTCGCGATCTTCTGACGGGATCTTTTTGGGTTATACTACTCATGGTCATTCTTATCGTGTTTATAACTTGGAAACTAACACTGTCATCGAGTCATGTGATGTGACTTTTGATGAATCAACCCCCTCTGTTAGTTCTGCTTTTGAACAGGCAAATGAACACGACATGGAACAGACCTTATTCGAAGACGAAGATCCCGGAGAATTCGAGGATGATCCCCTACTACCCTCGACATCAACCCCCGAAGCTGACCCCGCTTCTACTACTTCGGCACGAGGTCCCGAAGCAACTACCTCAACATCGGTCATCTTGGACCACTCCAACGCACAAGTTGAGGGGGAGACTGCATCCCGCCGCGAGGCTCCACATCATGTCCAAAGGATGCACCCTCCCGAGCAGATCATTGGTGAGCTTGATCAAAGGGTAACACGTTCTCATGCCCATTTCACTAATGCTGCTTTTGTTGCTTCTTTCGAGCCCTTAGATGTTAGTCATGCACTTTCTGATTCTAGTTGTGCAACAGTCGATTGTGCAAAATGTTTTCTGGGTACTTCTCTGGTTTGCTGGTCTTCCCGCAAACAGTCTAGTGTTGCACAATCGACGGCTGAGGCCGAATATGTTGCTGCAGCTAGCTGTTGCTCTCAGATTTTGTGGATGGTTTCCACTTTGCGGGATTTCGGGTTAGATTATAAGAGTGTTCCACTTTTTGTGATAACACTAGTGCTATTGTATTGCAAACAACCCGGTTCAGCACTCCAGAACCAAACACATTGATGTACGGTACCACTTTCTCAGAGATCACAATGAGAAGGGTGATATTGAACTTCAATATGTTGATACCCAACACCAGCTTGCCGATATTTTTACAAAACCCCTCGATGCTTCTCGATTTGCTTACTTGCGTGGGGAACTTGGTATTTGTCATCCCTATGGCATTTTGTGAGGGGGAGCTGATTTTAATTGACTTGCATATACTCATTATGTGTGGAATTGCACTTACATCTTTTGCTAGTATATGCCTGCTTTTAACTCCAAGAAATCATGACAGCTCAGCTCTATGAAATATGTCTGGAACATTGATTGTGCATGATGTTTTATTTTCTAAAATCAAAACTTGCTCACTGCTCAATCGTGTATCTAGCTTGTTTAGGCAGGACTGCTTTTAGCTATCTTTTATCTACTTGTCAGCAAGACACTGTTCTTTGGATGCTAAAAGTTGCAACTTGAAAAATTGTGTTCTTTTTCATGGATATTCATCAAAATATTCATTCATCTGAAACAAAATCAAAAATCCATGATTTGCCTGGTTTAAATGAAAAGATCCAGGAGGGTTTGTTTGTCGCACTACTCTATTCTAGACTGCTTACCATTGCACTTTGGTCTGAACTGGGATAGTGTAGTGTATGCCAAAATCACCGCCTTAAGCTTCAGATGGCTTTCATGCCTAGGCTTGGCTTGATTGGAAAGTATAAGGTGGACAAACAAATAACCCCTGGCATTCAGAAAAGACCAACAAATTTAATTGCTCATCAAGTTTGCTTTCAAAAGCTCCTTTTGAACAAAACTTGTCTGTCTAGGGTAGAATTTGTTAGCTTTGCGCAGTCCTTGCCTTCACATGTCTAGCTGCTGTGATTAAGTGGTGATGCTTTTACTTCAAAATGACAAAATCACATGCCATCATCTTGTTTCACCGGTTGTTAAATTGAGCTGAGCACATGATCATTAGTGTTAATGTTGGCATATTTTTGCATTATATGTCTTTGCAATTCTATTCATTTCGAAGCTTTGCATCTTTTAACTGCTCCTTGATGCTTGCATTGCCAAAGGGGGAGATTTGCTGTGTTCTCTGCCGCAAGAAGGCATAATTTCGCAAAGGGAAAGATTTTTGACATAAAGGGGAAGAAAAATGTGCTTAACTCAGGGGAGTTCTTATCAAGGGGAGATTTGCCAAAAGGGCTTTTACTCTTTTGAGAAAGGGGGAGAAAAATTCTTTTATCGAGTGACATGCTTTGGCTCTTTTCTGAGTTTTTATGGTCGCTTGTGTGCTGAAAATTTGTTCATTTTTCCTCATTTTGGATTTGGTTGTCAATGCACTCATCAAGGGGGAGATTGAGAAACCAAGGTGGTTTCGGTGTTGTGATGAGTGATTGACAGTCTTTTACCCTCTGTTCGAAGGGTACCTCCGGAGGGGCTTCGGAGGTGGTACCTCCGAAGGGTGTTTCGGAGGTGGTTTCACCGAAGGGTGTTCGGTGTTTGCTTGCTGCAGCCGCGCAGCGGAGTGTGCCTGTCGGAGGGGTCCGGCAGTACACGTTGACCAGGGATCGTACCGAAGGCTTCGGTACTTTGAGCGGTACACCGGAGTGTGTGCCGGAGGTTGTTAACCCGGAGAGGTCTCCGGAGTACTGGATACACTTGTTTGCTTGTCGGTGGTGCGCAGGGACTTCGGAGGCGACGGACAGGGTTCGAGCCGGGTGAACCTGGGTCAAGCGGGAGGCTTGATGCCAGGGGAGCGGGGAGCTCCGTCACGGTGGCTGCGAAGGTGGTCCGGGTCGGTCCTCGGGTCGAGGCGTGCCAGGTGAAGGCAGAGAGTGCGGAGCGTGGCTCCGGCTGAAGGTACTCCGAGACAAAGTCCTCGGAGGTGAGGCACTTCGAAGGTACTCCGAATGGAGTGACTTCGGAGTTGGTGGAACAAGTCCTCTGCGGAGGCAAGGTGTTCGAAGTGTGCTCCGGAGGGAGACACTCGAAGGTTACCCGACGAAGGTCTCAGAAGTCGAGGCGCATCGAAGGCATGGTCCGGGTGAGGCTCGTCGAGGAGTGTGCTCGGGGAGAGGCACTGCGACGGAGTGCTCATGGAATGCTTCATGCGGAGGCCTTGGACGAAGGAGGGACTTCGAAGGGTGGTACTCCGAAGGTGGGGCTTCGGAGTGTGAAGGACTTCGGAGCGAGGCTAGCTCCGGAGTGAGGTTGTCTTGTGGTGCTTCGGCCATGCATGGCTTCGGTACACGGACGGACGGTGTTCGAGCTGGGAGTAGCTGCGAAGCCGTGGTGATCCACTCCGGAGGTGGTGGTGCGAAGGCCCAAGGGCTTTCACGGCTTCGGCTCAAAACCGTCACTGTATCGAAGGTCTTCTTCGGCGGAGCGAAGGCCAACAGGCTGCAGGCTTCTCGCCGAAGCTTCCGCACCCCTCGCGTGCGAAGGGAGGTTCCAGAAGTCAACACTGTAAAGGCTGACACTGTCTGTTCTGAAAAAGGCTGACACTGTCCCCTCTGCAGCTGACAGAGAAGCCTCCAAAATAAAGGTGGACTACCTTTTGTACCCCTTAGTTCTGTAGAGACAAATCTGTTGTAAACCCTAGGGGTAATGTAGTCACTTCCTTAGGACGAAGCCGTGGGCTATAAATATGGGGGCTCGGTAGGTAACATTTAACACTTTGAGCATTTACTGTTGAGCTCCTGTATACAGACCTCGCTGGTTTTCATCCAGAGTTCAATATATTTTGTGTTCCTTGTTCAAGCGGCGAAGCCCTGCATCTTTGTGCTTTTGCTTGAGCTCGCTTTACATACCTCGCTAGTTTTAGTTCACCGAAGCCTGTCTTGGCGAAGGGTGTTTTTCTCGCGAAGTGTGTTTTTCAGTGTGCTGTCGCTCTGTGTAACACGAGGCAAGACCTCGCTGCTTACTAGCGAAGCCCTGGTTGTATCCCGTTTTGCTTCCTGTGTCGAAGCCCTTAGCGTAGTCCGTTTTGTGTGCGTGTAGACCTTCGCGTACGAAGCCCAGCACCAGTTGCTGTCGCTCAGTACTTGGTCGAAGTCCTCAGAGGGCTGTCCACTCTTGCGAAGGGTGAAGTGCGAAGCCTGGTCGTAGCACCTCGTGTGCGGAGCCCGCACTGACTAAGCAGAGTAGATTTTCGAAGGGTGTTAGTGGAGCGAAGTCTTCTTGGCTTTGAACTTTGCTCCTGCGAAGCCTGTGTTCGGAGCTGTCGAAGTACCTCCGAACCAGACCTTCGAAGGTACTGTTCGAAGCCTGTTCCGCAGAAGACAGAACAGAACCGAAGGCTAAGTTTTTAGCCCGAATTTTTAAAAGCTCCCATTCACCCCCCCTCTGGTCGCCGTTTCCGGTCCAACAATGACCTCTTTTCCTTGGCATGTTGTCCTGATTTAGAGTCAAGAAATACTCTTCATGCATAGTGAATGGTGTGAGGTTCAACACCGTTGATCATGATAAGAATAAGAAAACACAAAAAAGTGGAGTAATGTCACAAAGTACACATAATGGAAAGGTGACTGATTTCTTTAGTACATTGAAAGAGATAATTCAATTAGACTATAGCGAGAGATTTGTTGATATGTTTAAATGTGACTGGTTTAAATTGGATGGGAAGAGGACTGAACTTAAAAATTATGGCTTTTTTAAAAGCATCAATGTTGGAAGTATATGGGACAAGAATGATTGTTATAGATTGGCCACTCGTGCTAGGAATGTCTTCTATCTGACGGACACAAGGTTTGGCCAAAATTGGCAAGTTGTACAGACATTTGAACACAAACATCTTTACAATGTAAGCAAAACTGATTGTGTACAATATAATGCTCCTGCATATCAAGAGGATGTCTGTCATGAAGAAAAGGGCATGGGAAAAGTTGTCTCTGATAGCACATATGAGAAGCTGTTGAATAGAGATGATGAACAAGGCCATATTTTTGAAGCTGCTGAAATTGCCCGGTTGACGAAGGATATAGACAAAGAGCATGATGATGCAAGTGAAGATGAAAATGAAGATGACACACTTTTTAGTACTGCAGTGATGATGAAAGAGGTGTCGGTACTAATGTCGACAGTGGTGATGAGTAGTTATTTCCATTTTAGGTTCAATGTGTAACATGTGTAATGTACAACCTTATCATGTGTAGTGTGTGCCCAACAAGTAGTTGTAACCTGATCAATTGTTTCCTGAACTGATGTTGAATGCCCTAGGAGCTACTTCTGAAATGTGCATCAGGCTTTAGTTATATCTTGTAATTGTGGCCTAAGTTGCTAGGATCTTGATTACATGAACTTCCAGATTGGTGTATATAGGTTTTGTTGGGAATTCCATTCTTGCGGACATATCAAGTTAGAGTACTCCTCGAGAGCATTATTCATAATTTTGATTGTATTTTTAGTTAGTATACATTAAACTTCATGAAAGTGGTTCGAAAAAAACAATAACATCTGCATAAAACATGTAAAAAATCATTGAATAATCAAAATTCATAGAATAATCATATTCATAATTTTGATTGTATTTTTAGTTAGTATACAATAAATTTCATGAAATTTTAAAAAAATAAAAAACAATAGCATCTGCAGAAAACATGCAAAAGCTCATTGAATAACCAGGATTCATAGAATAATCATATTCATAATTTGATTGTATTTTTAGTTAGTATACAATAAGTTTCATGAAATTTTCAAAAAAAAATAAAAAACAATTGCATCTACATAAAACGTGTACAAACTCCAAAAAATTGCAGTGCCTAAGGTTCGAACGCCCACCTGCCGGG
Source organism: Zizania palustris (assembly GCA_019279435.1). NCBI lineage: Eukaryota > Viridiplantae > Streptophyta > Magnoliopsida > Poales > Poaceae > Zizania > Zizania palustris. The sequence continues at coordinate 57,348,575 of JAAALK010000285.1, read as the reverse complement.
TAAAAGTGCAGCCCCTTCTGCCATTACACTATCAATGCTTTCTTGAATGTATTGTGCAAGCATCATTTTTCTGTTCGACTTTGCTGAAATAATTTTACTTATATCACCGCCCGTGACACACCTCCTCTCCTCAATCCCCATTCCCAATCGCCCTCCCCTCACGTCGCTCACCCCCCCTCGCATCGGTCGCCCTCTAGTATAGAGCGACGCCGCATCAGATCTTGGCTCCATGCCCTCACCGCTGCCTGCCGTCAGTCGGCCGCCGCCCACCAATCTCTCGCGCGCGTGGGGTCTCCCCGCGCCGTTGCGGCTTGGGGGCTAGGGCCGGAGCTTAGGCTACGCTGCACTCCATTGCTCTCGCTCATGGATGAAAGGTATATATTTTTCCTAAAATGTGCGTATGTTGCATTTATTAAGCAACAAAAATAGTGTATTGTTGTTTAGTTTTTATGTGCAGTCCGTTGAAATATATTTTTTGTTCATTAACATAGGCATTTTGTAAACCAGTAATCATGAACACTGAAACACATACTTAGCAATGTGTTCTTCCAAAGATGTTTTTATTCATTTACATATTGTTACCTATACGGTGGTTTGTTTTGTGTTGATGTTTCTGTTAGTTTTTGAAACCACAATGAGTAATGTGTTATGTCAAGATCAAGGTCCCCATGTTTCTTTTGTAAGTCTTTCAACAAGTCAATTATTCCTTAAAGTGAACTGAGTCATATTCATGTGTTCTTGTGGAAGATCTGTTAGCAAAAGCCCTAGCATGACCTTTCAATAGATGTTTAGTTTCACTATTAGTACGATAATTGTCTGAATCAGAGTACCATAAACATGATTAGTTTTGTGATTTCATTTTGTTATAATTTCAATCATTGTGAATATCTATCTCTGTATGAACATTCTGTGGATTGTGAATCAGGGTACCTGTTGGACCGGAAACGGCGACCAGAGGGGGGTGAATGGGAGCTTTTAAAAATTCGGGCTAAAAACTTAGCCTTCGGTTCTGTTCTGTCTTCTGCGGAACAGGCTTCGAACACTACCTTCGAAGGTCTGGTTCGGAGGTACTTCGACAGCTCCGAACACAGGCTTCGCAGGAGCAAAAGTTCAAAGCCAAGAAGACTTCGCTCCACTAACACCCTTCGAAAATCTACTCTGCTTAGTCAGTGCGGGCTCCGCACACGAGGTGCTACGACCAGGCTTCGCACTTCACCCTTCGCAAGAGTGGACAGCCCTCTGAGGACTTCGACCAAGTACTGAGCGACAGCAACTGGTGCTGGGCTTCGTACGCGAAGGTCTACACGCACACAAAACGGACTACGCTAAGGGCTTCGACACAGGAAGCAAAACGGGATACAACCAGGGCTTCGCTAGTAAGCAGCGAGGTCTTGCCTCGTGTTACACAGAGCGACAGCACACTGAAAAACACACTTCGCGAGAAAAACACCCTTCGCCAAGACAGGCTTCGGTGAACTAAAACTAGCGAGGTATGTAAAGCGAGCTCAAGCAAAAGCACAAAGATGCAGGGCTTCGCCGCTTGAACAAGGAACACAAAATATATTGAACTCTGGATGAAACCAGCGAGGTCTGTATACAGGAGCTCAACAGTAAATGCTCAAAGTGTTAAATGTTACCTACCGAGCCCCCATATTTATAGCCCACGGCTTCATCCTAAGGAAGTGACTACATTACCCCTAGGGTTTACAACAGATTTGTCTCTACAGAACTAAGGGGTACAAAAGGTAGTCCACCTTTATTTTGGAGGCTTCTCTGTCAGCTGCAGAGGGGACAGTGTCAGCCTTTTTCAGAACAGACAGTGTCAGCCTTTACAGTGTTGACTTCTGGAACCTCCCTTCGCACGCGAGGGGTGCGGAAGCTTCGGCGAGAAGCCTGCAGCCTGTTGGCCTTCGCTCCGCCGAAGAAGACCTTCGATACAGTGACGGTTTTGAGCCGAAGCCGTCAAAGCCCTTGGGCCTTCGCACCACCACCTCCGGAGTGGATCACCACGGCTTCGCAGCTACTCCCAGCTCGAACACCGTCCGTCCGTGTACCGAAGCCATGCATGGCCGAAGCACCACAAGACAACCTTACTCCGGAGCTAGCCTCGCTCCGAAGTCCTTCACACTCCGAAGCCCCACCTTCGGAGTACCACCCTTCGAAGTCCCTCCTTCGTCCAAGGCCTCCGCATGAAGCATTCCATGAGCACTCCGTCGCAGTACCTCTCCCCAGAGCACACTCCTCGACGAGCCTCACCCGGACCATGCCTTCGATGCGCCTCAACTTCTGAGACCTTCGTCGGGTAACCTTCGAGTGTCTCCCTCCGGAGCACACTTCGAACACCTTGCCTCCGCAAAGGACTTGATCCACCAACTCCGAAGGTCACTCCATTCGGAGTACCTTCGAAGTGCCTCGCCTCCGAGGACTTGTCCTCGGAGTACCTTCAGCCGGAGCCACGCTCCGCACTCTCTGCCTTCACCTGCACGCCTCGACCCGAGGGACCGACCCGACCCCTTCGCAGCCACCGTGACGGAGCTCCCCGCTCCCCTGGCATCAAGCCTCCCGCTTGACCCAGGTTCACCCGGCCCGAACCCTGTCCGTCGCCTCCGAAGTCCCTGCGCACCACCGACAAGCAAACAAATGTATCCAGTACTCCGGAGACCTCTCCGGGTTAACAACCTCCGGCACACACTCCGGTGTACCGCTCAAAGTAACGAAGCCTTCGGTACGAACCCTGGTCAACGTGTACTGCCGGACCCCTCCGACAGGCCACTCCGCTGCGCGGCTGCAGCAAGCAAACACCGAACACCCTTCGGTGAAACCACCTCCGAAACACCCTTCGGAGGTACCACCTCCGAAGCCCCTCCGGAGGGGTACCCTTCGAACAGAGGGTAAAGACTGTCCATCACTCATCACAGCACCGAAACCACCCTTGGTTTCTCAATCTCCCCCTTGATGAGTGCATTGACAACCAAATCCAAAATATGAGGAAAAATGAACAAATTTTCAGCACACAAAGCGACCATAAAAACTCAGAAAAGAGCCAAAGCATGTCACTCGATAAAAGAATTTTTCTCCCCCTTTCTCAAAAGAGTAAAAGCCCTTTTGGCAAATCTCCCCTTGATAAGAACTCCCCCTGAGTTAAGCACATTTTTCTTCCCCTTTATGTCAAAAATCTTTCCCTTTGCGAAATTATGCCTTCTTGCGGCAGAGAAACACAGCAAATCTCCCCCTTTGGCAATGCAAGCATCAAGGAGCAGTTAAAAGATGCAAAGCTTCGAAATGAATAGAATTGCAAAGACTATAATGCAAAAATATGCCAACATTAACACTAATGATCATGTGCTCAGCTCAATTTAACAATCGGTGAAACAAGATGATGGCATGTGATTTTGGTCATTTTGAAGTAAAGCATCACCACTTAATCACAGCAGCTAGACATGTGAAGGCAAGGACTGCGCAAAGCTAACAATTCTACCCTAGACAGACAAGTTTTGTTTCAAAGGAGCTTTTGAAAGCAAACTTGATGAGCAATTAAATTTGTTGGTCTTTTCTGAATGCCCGGGGTTATTTGTTTGTCCACCTTATACTTTCCAATCAAGCCAAGCCTAGGCATGAAAGCCATCTGAAGCTTAAGGCGTGATTTTGGCATACACTACACTATCCCAGTTCAAACCAAGTGCAATGGTAAGCAGTCTAGAATAGAGTAGTGCGACAAACAAACCCTCCGAATCTTTTCATTTAAACCAGGCAAATCATGGATTTTTGATTTTGTTTCAGATGAATGAATTATTTTGATGAGTATCCATGAAAAAGACACAATATTTTTCAAGTTGCAACTTTAGCATCCAAGAACAGTGTCTTGCTGACAAGTAGATAAAAGATAGCTAAAAGCAGTCCTGCCTAACAAGCTAGATACACGATTGAGCAGTGAGCAAGTTTTGATTTTAGAAAATAAAACATCATGCACAATCAATGTTCCAGACATATTTCATAGAGCTGAGCTGTCATGATTTCTTGGAGTTAAAAGCAGGCATATACTAGCAAAAGATGAAGTGGCAATTCCACACATAATGAGTATATGCAAGTCAATTAAAATCAGCTCCCCCTCACAAATGCCGTAGGGATGACAAATACCAAGTTCCCCACGCAAGTAAGCAAATCGAGAAGCATCGAGGGGTTTTGTAAAAATATCGGCAAGCTGGTGTTGGGTATCAACATATGAAGTTCAATATCACCCTTCTCATTGTGATCTCTGAGAAAGTGGTACCGTACATCAATGTGTTTGTTCTGGAGTGCTGAACCGGGTTGTTTGCAATACAAATAGCCTAGTGTTATCACAAAAGTGGAACACTCTTATAATCTAAACCCGAAATCCCGCAAAGTGGAAACCATCCACAAAATATGAGAGCAACAGCTAGCTGCCAGCAAACATATTCGGCCTCAGCCGTCGATTGTGCAACACTAGACTGTTGCGGGAAAAGACCAGCAAACCAGAGAAGTACCCAGAAAACATTTTGCACAATCGATTGTGCACAACTAGAATCAGAAAGTGCATGACTAACATCTAAGGGCTCGAAAGAAGCAACAAAAGCAGCATTAGTGAAATGGGCATGAGAACGTGTACCCATTTGATCAAGCTCACCAATGATCTGCTCGGGAGGGTGCATCCTTTGGACATGATGTGGAGCCTCGCGGCGGGATGCAGTCTCCCCCTCAACTGTGCGTTGGGAGTGGTCCAAGATGACCGATGTTGAGGTAGTTGCTTCGGGACCTCGTGCCGAAGTAGTAGAAGCGGGGTCAGCTTCGGGGGTTGATGTCGAGGGTAGTAGGGGATCATCCTCGAATTCTCCGGGATCTTCGTCTTCGAATAAGGTCTGTTGCCATGTCGTGTTCATTGCCTGTTCAAAAGCAGAACTAACAGAGGGGGTTGATCATCAAAAGTCACATCACATGACTCGATGACAGTGTTGTTTCCAAGTTATAAACACGATAAGATATGACCATGAGTAGTATAACCCAAAAAGATCCCGTCAGAAGATCGCGACTCAAATTTATCCAAGTTACCACGTTTTAGGATAAAGCAGCGACAGCCAAAAACTCGAAGATGAGTAACCTGGGCTGTCTCCCAAAACGTAGTTCATATGATGTCAATTTTAAAAATTGAGCGCAAGAAAATTCGGTTTGAGATGTAACATGCAGTGTTCATGGCCTCAGCCCAGAATTTTCTAGGAGTCCTATGCTCATCAAGCATCGTCCTAGCCATCTCACCAAAGTGCGGTTCTTCCTCTCAACGACACCGTTCTGTTGAGGAAACCCGCGGAGCAGAGAATTGATGTTCTATGCCATGCTCCATGCAAAAGTCAACAAAGAGACTATTTTTGAACTCGGTGCCATTATCGCTTCGAATGAATTTTAATGCACCAGGGAGTTCAGTGAAAAGTCTCAAAGCCAAGCTCCGAAAGTGTGAAACACTTCGTCCTTGATGGCAAGAAAGAAGACCCAAGAGTAGCGAGAGTAATCGTCGACAACAACTAAACATACCACTTGCCGCCTAAAGAGCTAACCCGAGAAGGACCTACAGTGTCCATATGGAGAAGTTCTCCGGGCTGTTCAGTCATCACTGTGGTGACTGGCGAATGCGAAGCGGCAATCATTTTTCCATGTCGACAATGAGCGCAAACTAAATTCTTCTCAAACTTGAGCTTGGGCAATCCCTCGGATCAGACCTAGGGCGCTCAGACGAGCGAGCAACTCAAAGCTCATATGCCTAGTCTCCTATGCCACTTCCAAAGCTCTGAAGTCGAATGTGCAACAAGACAATGAGAAGAACAGACGACTCTGAAAATCAGCTCCAAAAACTCTCCCCAACCCTAAAGATCTTACACACCACAACGCCATCAGAATTGAGCACTTGCGAAGTATCGCGATGAAATCGCACTTCGAAGCCCTCATCAAGCAACTGAGATACAGACAACAAATTGTATCCAGGTTCTCAACAAAGCAA
>JAAALK010000285.1:57191551-57342468 GCA_019279435.1 Zizania palustris | reverse complement strand
GATAAAATTTGAAAAAGATAAACTTTGTAGTGCTTGTCAAGCGGGAGGCAAGTTGCTTGCTCTCATCCTAGCAAAAGCATCATGTCCACTTCTAGACCTTTGGAGCTTTTGCATATTGATTTATTTGGTCCAACAACTTACAAAAGCATCGGTGGAAATAGCTTTTGTCTTGTTATTGTGGATGATTTCTCAAGATTTACTTGGGTCTTCTTTTTACATGACAAAGCTAAGACCTCCGAGATTTTCAAAAAGTTTGCAAAACGGGCTCAAAACGAATTCAACTTTTCTATTGTAAAAGTAAGGAGTGACAATGGATCCGAGTTTAAAAATACAAATATTGAGGATTATTGTGATGATCTCGGCATTAAACATGAGCTTTCCGCCACCTATTCACCACAACAAAATGGTGTTGTGGAAAGAAAGAATAGGACCCTTATTGAGATGGCTAGAACTATGCTTGATGAGTATAGTGTCTCCGACTCTTTTGGGCGGAAGCTATAAACACTTCTTGCCATGCTTCAATCGTCTTTATTTGCATCGTCTTTGAAAAAGACTCCATATGAAACTCTTAATTGGACGAAAACCCAATATTGCTTACTTTCGTGTTTTTGGTTGCAAATGCTATATTTATAGAAAAGGTGTTAGACTAACCAAGTTTGAAAGTCGTTGTGATGAAGGATTTCTTCTTGGATATGCATCAAATAGCAAGGCATACCGAGTGTACAACAAGAACAAAGGTATTGTTGAAGAACCTCGGATGTTCAATTTGATGAAACTAATGGGTCCCAAGAGGGGCACGAGAATTTGGATGATGTAGGTGATGAAGGCTTGATAAGGGCAATGAAGAAGATGTCAATTGGTGACATCAAGCCTAAAGAAGATGATGAACTTCCATCCTCCACTCAAGTTGAAGCTTCTACTTCCGCTACGCAAATTTGACTCAACTTGATGAAGATGAAGCCAAAGATCAATCCTCTACTATTCCATCCAAAGTTCACAATGCCACCGCAAAAGATCACCCAATTGATCAAGTCTTGGGTGACATTAGTAAGGGTGTTCAAACTAGATCTCGTGTTGCTTCTATTTGTGAACATTACTCGTTTGTTTCTTCTATTGAACCTAAACATGTAGATGAAGCTCTAAATGACCCGGATTGGGTAAATGCTATGCATGAAGAGCTCAACAACTTTGAAAGAAACAAAGTTTGGACATTGGTGGAGAGACCCAAGGAGCACAACGTAATTGGAACAAAGTGGGTTTTTAGGAACAAGCAAGATGAAAACGGGTTGGTCGTGAGAAACAAGGCAAGATTGGTAGCACAAGGATTCACTCAAGTCGAAGGTTTGGATTTTGGTGAAACCTTTGCTCCCGTTGCTAGACTAGAAGCTATTCGCATCTTACTTGCTTTTGCTTCATGTTTTGATATTAAGTTATATCAAATGGATGTGAAAAGTGCTTTCTTGAATGGCGAAATAGCTGAACTAGTTTTTGTTGAACAACCACCCGGCTTTGAGAATCCTAAAAATCCTAATCATGTTTATAAACTCTCAAAAGCTCTTTATGGTCTAAAACAAGCTCCTAGAGCTTGGTATGAAAGATTGAGAGATTTTCTCCTCTCAAAGGGTTTTAAAATTGGTAAAGTCGACACTACCTTGTTTACAAAAATAATTAATGATGATTTCTTTGTCTGTCAAATTTATGTCGATGATATTATATTCGGTTCTACTAATGAAGAATTGTGCAAAGTTTTTGGTGATATGATGTCTAGGGAATTTGAGATGTCCATGATAGGAGAATTGAGTTTCTTCCTTGGACTTCAAGTCAAGCAACTCAAGAATGGAACCTTTGTGAGCCAAACGAAGTATATTCATGATCTTCTCAAAAGGTTCGGATTGATGGAAGCAAAGCCTATCAAGACCCCTATGGCGACCAACGGACATCTCGACCTAAACGAGGGAGGTAAACCGGTAGATCAAAAATTATATAGATCCATGATTGGCAGTTTGCTTTATCTTACCGCATCTAGGCCCGATATCATGTTTAGTGTTTGCATGTGTGCTAGATTTCAAGCTGCACCAAAAGATTGTCATTTGATGGCGGTCAAGAGAATTCTAAGATATTTAAAACATTCCATCCATATAGGCTTGTGGTACCCCAAAGGTGCTAAATTTGAGCTAATTGGCTATTCCGATTCGGATTATGCCGGTTGCAAAGTTGATCGTAAAAGCACTTCTGGAGGCTGTCAATTCCTTGGGAGGTCTCTTGTTTCTTGGGCTTCTAAGAAACAAAACTCCGTTGCCCTTTCCACCGCTGAGGCAGAATATGTCTCTGCGGGTAGTTGCTGTGCGCAATTACTTTGGATGAGGCAAACCTTGCTTGATTATGGAATAGAATTCTCAAATGTTCCACTTCTTTGTGACAATGATAGCGCCGTCAAAATTGCCAACAATCCAGTCCAACACTCTAGAACCAAGCATATTGATATTCGCCACCACTTTCTAAGAGATCATGTTGGCAAAGGTGACATTGTCATTAGCCCCATAAGAACCGAAGATCAATTAGCAGATATCTTTACCAAACCACTTGATGAGTCCCGCTTTTGTAAGCTTAGGAATGAATTGAATATAATAGACTTCTCAAATGTGGCTTGAAATCATGCATATGTGTGAGTTGTAGAATTTTCTATCCTTGTGACATATATGAATGCTTTTATGCTTGCAATGCCATATTTGAAGTTCATGTACTTTTATATGTGTTTCTAAGGCTATACATTAAGGGGGAGTATAAGGTTACTCTTATATGTTGAAAATTGCTCATGTTGTTGAAAAACAAAATTTGAAAGTTTTGGTATCCTCAAAATCCTATCTTTGAGTTAAAAACAAATTTCTCCCATGATTTTATTTCAAGACATATTTTGAACTTTTGTCCAAAACAAAACTTATAGATATGGATCATATGATCATTTTTCGTATTCAAATATTTTAACTTTATCCATCCTATCAAAAGATATTCAAAGAATTAAAGTTCAGACAAGTGTTCGGACAAGAGTTCGGACATGTTGAGAACATTGGCTGCAAACGGTTTCTTTTTGAACTTAAAAATTTGAAAACTTGATGTTTTATAAACCTTGGGAGTTATTCTAAGTTTCTGCAAAGTTTGAAATTTTTCAAAATTATTTTGCTATATTTCTCACTTAAGCTCCTCTTTGTTCCTTGTTTTTAATTGCTGAGCTTTAGTGGTGTCGGTCAGACCGGGCCTACATGGCCGGTCAGACCGCCCTTGCTGAGTCGGTCCAACCGGGCCTACATGGCCGGTCAGACCGGGGCTCGGGCAGGGTTATAACTCCCCTCTCTATTCAGTTTTCTCTCCCCTCTTTTATTCCTCTCCTCTCAAACCGAGTTCCTCTCCTCCTCTCTTGCCTCCAACCCTAGAAATTTCGTTTCATCGATCTTCTTGCCGGTTCAACCGGTGGATCTTCTCCGGTCCGACCTCAAGTCCATTTTCCCTTGCCGGTAAGAACTTCCTCCGATCAAATCCATTTTTTTATCCTTTTGAAGGCTAGGGTTAGGGTTCTTGTTCATGGGCTTGCATGTCAACTTGCCAAGGCTAAATCCTATTCAAACTCAAATTGTTAGCCTTGTGATACTATTTCCCATGCCTCTATGCAATTTGATATGGCAAATTTTGATTGTAGAGAAATCTTGTGAAAAAGGGATTTGTGCCCTGGTTGCTAGGCCGGTCAGACCGGTGGGCAATGGGCGGTCCGACCGACCATATACTGGCGGTCAGACCGGCCCTATTACCTCGGTCAGACCGGCCTCCCAATGCCTGCCCCTCTTTTGCACATCATTGCTCATTGATGATTTTGCCCTCTAACAAATTCATAGATTGTCTCAAATCATATCTTTTACCTTTGATTCAGTCATGCCTCGCGCCGGCCGTTCTCAAGGAAATGAGCGTCGCTCAAAGTTTGTCGAGGACCGTGGCCAATCATCCCGGCACTTTCAAGATGACAGTGACGAAGACTTTGCCTATGAGGATGACAGCTCTGAGAATGAAGAAGAATTGGCACCTCAACCTCCAGCAGCTAGTGAAGATCCTTTTGCATCCTTGGAATTCAAGGTAGATGTCCGGAATCAAGAGAACTTTGCTCGTCTGCGCCACCACAATCAATTTCTCAGACCAAGAGATACATCAGACCAGCGGTTTCATACAAAATTTCAGAAAGAGGTATTCAACATTGCGTATGAGAATCGTTCTTTGGCTCCTCATAAGTGGATTTCTTGGAGGGATCTAAGTGGAGAGGTTGCAACTCTCAGGAACATATTTGGAACTGTTGGTATAAACAAAATAGTGAGTCTGAAGCAAGATTTCAATTGGGACATTATCCGTCAGTTTTATGCCACAGTTTTCATACCTGCTACTTGTGATTCTCTTACATGGATGACTGGAGATATCTTTTGCATTGCTACAAAGCAAGAAATTCAGAGTGCTTGGGACATAAGATTCTCTTCTGGCCTCAGACTGCATGATGAGTTCACTCACAATCCCTTGTCAGAAGAAGAGATGACTCAATTCTACATCCCATCTGCTGCTCACAAGATTGGAGGGGTTACTGGAATGAAGACTCTTCATAGTGTGGCACATCGCATACTGCGGCACTCTATTTTACCGCGTCTAGGCAACAATGATGCTATTCGAGGTGTTGCTTGGACTCTTCTAGATGCAGTGATGACTGGAAAAAGGTTTGATGTCATTCATTTGATGCTATATGAGATGGCACTCTCAAAAGGAAGCCTCACTCTTGGAGTCTACTATGCTCCGTTTATCATGAGATTAATTTTGAGCAAAGTAGGAAATGTGAATGAGCGCCTTGATATCACTCACTCTCAGTACAGGCCTCGCTTCTCGGCTACTCCTTTGGCTCCAGCCGTCGATCCAGCTGATATGGGTGTAGGACAGGTTCATCCTCAGGACATTCCTAGCAGCTCTTTTGCTCCTCCTCAGAGCTCTGGATCTGGTGCTTATTTTGGAATGGATGCCACTCAGTTCTTTGATCCAGTTCTTCAACAAGTAACAGCTGGCTTTCTTCAGTTAAATTCAAGAATGGATCAAATGGCTCTAGGACAAGAAGCTATCTCCTCCCATCTGCAAAGCCTTCAAGGGGGTCAAGAGCGTATCAACTCCAGGATTGACACTCTTTCTTCTCGAGTTGATCGGCTAGATTCATCCTCCTCAACAGGATACCCTTTTCAGTACCAGCGCCGTCGTCGTCGCCTTGATGATTCTCAGCCTCCTTCCCAGGATTAGTCTCTCTTTTTGGTTCTTGATGCCAAAAGGGGGAGAAGCAGTTTAAGCAGTTAGCAGTAAGGGAGAAGGCAGCAAGAGGTTTAAGGGAGTAGGTAGCAGTAGTAAGAAGGAATGTTTAGGAAGGTTCAATCTTTTTATATCGCTATCTATCTATGGTTGTTTGTATAATGAACCCTATTTGCTTTCAATATCGTACTCAACTTAATTTGAACTATTTGCTTTTATTATGAGAAACTCTCTTTGCTTCATTGAATGTGTGAATTGTGTTTGGAATTATATCTCATATCTTGCTCCATTTACTTGTACCCCATCAGTTATTCAGGGGGAGCTTTGCGCTTAATTGTGGATACTCTTTTTTAACATATTTCTTTATCTCTGAAGTGTTTGTCATCAATTACCAAAAAGGGGGAGATTGAAGATCTAGGCCCTATGTGAGTTTTGGTAATTAATGATAAACATGCGTTTGAGGACTAATATTTTTCTTAAGTGTGAAGGAAATGAGTAGGTCCCGCGCAAATGGAGCACAAGATGGAAACCCGAAGATCTGGACGTTTAAAGGCTACGGCAAAAGGTTTGAAGGAATCTAGAAATTGATCGAGGTGTTTGGAGCGATCAATTAGGCTAGGTTTAAATTTTGTTTTTGCCGTACTATAAAGAGGGGTTGCATCTTGGTTATGAGTTGATTTTCAAGTGCCCAATTTGCATTGCATATAGTATCTTTTGATCATGTGTGATTGTTGCAAAAGTTGCTATTTTGGCAAAATCCTTGAAAAATCATTACAGCATTTTGTTGGAGCTGTCTGACCCTGGCGGTCTGATCGACCATGTGGGTCCGGTCAGACCGGCTGGAGTTGGACGGTCCGAGCGGCCAGGGGGCCGGTCCGACCGGGTTGCGCAGGGCAGAATACTGCTGGTTTACAGAGCCGACGGGAGCACTATCGGTCCGACCGAGCCGATGGCCGGTCAGATCGGGTAGGGCCGGTCCGACCGGGCCAGCATGGCCGGTCAGACCGAGGCATCCTGTCACATCAGTAAACGGCTAGTTTTCTAGCCGTTGCAGTTGAGGTCGGTCAGACCGGCCCAAGATGGGCGGTCAGACCGACATTGCGCAGAGAGCCACCTAACTTGTGTAACGGCTAGTTTTTGGGTGTGTGGCTATATAAACCCTTGCTACAGCTCCTTTGCTAGACTTTTGGCATTCATTTGAGCATACTTGAGCACAAGAGAGTCTCTCCCACCATTGAGCACTAATTTGAGCACTAGTGAGGTTGGGAAGAAAAGGGGGTGATCAAGTGATTGAGTGAATTGCATTGCATTGGCATTTTGGCACTTGATCCTCTTCTCCTAGCTTTGATTGCAGCTTGTTACTCTTGGAGATTGCCATCTCCTAGACGGCTTGGAGAAGAAACCGGTGATCTCTCCTAGGAGGTTGTGGAGGAGACCCGGGAGGTTGTGAAGGTTGGAGCTCGCCTATCCGGAGTGGAGAAGAGCTACCACTAGTGATCGAGGCCCGAGAGTTGCACTTCCGGTGCCGGCTCATCTTCAAGCTAATTTCTCTTTGAGAAATCCGAGGCTTGGTAAAGAGAGCGGTCAAGTGAAACTCGCCTCAACGAGGACGTAGGAAATTGGCAAATTTCCGAACCTCGGGATAAAATTCGGTTGTCTCTTGTCCCCTTTACTTTGTGCAAGTATAATTGTGCAAGCTTACTTTTCTAGAGTAATTTACATTTCACCTTAGGTTGCACTATTTGCTCTAGCTATTTGCTATCATTGTTTTAGGTCCTTAATCACTGTTTAACTGAAATTTAATTAGTTTTAAAAACCGCCTATTCACCCCCCCTCTAGTCGGTACATCGATCCTACACCCCAGGGCTTGGTATGACCGGTTTGAAGCAATTTTTGTTGGGGAAGGGCTTCGTGATGGGTTCTGTGGACAAAACTCTTTTCTTGCTCAGAGATGCTTCAGATTTTTTAGTTGCTCAGATTTACGTGGACGATATTATCTTTGGCGGTACTACTGATTCTCTTGTGTCCAAGTTTTCTGAGCAGATGCACAGTGAGTTTGAGATGAGCCTCATGGGTGAGCTTAAGTACTTTTTAGGGCTCCAGATCAAGCAGACCAAGGACGGCACCTTCATCCACCAAGGTAAGTACACTCGTGATATGCTTAAGAAATTTGACTTTGGTGGTGAATTGAAGCCGCAGATGACCCCGATGGGCACGTCTGGGGGTTTGGACAAGGACGAGAGCGGTGTCAAGGTCAATGAGAGAGAATTTCGAGGGATGATCGGTTCGCTGTTGTACTTAACGGCAACAAGACCGGACATACAGTTCGCCGTGGGACTTTGCGCGCGTTTTCAGTCTTCACCACGCGCGTCTCACCGGCAGGCTGTTAAGCGCATTTTTAGGTATCTCACTTATGCGCCCGATCTCGGTCTTTACTATTCAGCATCATCATCTCTTGATCTATCTGGCTTTTCGGATGCCGACTTTGGTGGGTGCCGGTTGGATCGCAAGTCGACTTCCGGTACTTGCCAGTTTCTTGGTTCTTCTCTTGTCTCTTGGTCTTCTCGAAAGCAATCTGGAGTTGCTCTTTCGACCACAGAGGCTGAGTACGTAGCTGTTGCTAGCTGCTGCTCACAGTTGGTTTGGATGATTTCCACTCTACGACTTTGGGTTGTTCTTTCCTACCAGGGTTCCATTGTTTTGCGACAGCACTAGTGCTATTAGTGTAGGGAAAAACCCGTGTCTTCATTCAAAAACCAAACATATTGATGTGCGCTTTCACTTCTTACGGGATCAATATGAGAAAGGTGTCATTGACCTTGTTCATGTTGATACCCATCATCAGTTGGCTGACATTTTCACCAAACCCCTAGATCAGTCTACTTTTGAGCGTTTACGAGGGGATTTGGGTGTTGTGTATCCTTTCTAGGATATTTTGCGTCAGTTTTCTTTCTTCTTTACTCTTTTCTTGAGTCTTTTTGTGTGTGTTCATATCTTGCATATTCACGTATCACACTTTAGAGATGCTTCTGTTATATGATTGAACTGCTTTACTTATTCTAGCGGGTACATGCTTTTGATTACATGTCAATGATCATGCCTTGATTCAGTTCACTTGATATATCCGATATCTGTCATGTGCATGGCTTTTACGCTTTCAACTTGAAAAATGATCACCTTTGCTTCTGGTAACTAGCATGTGTAGGCTGAGTGCTTTTTGCTATCTGTTACATGCCTTGTAGCCAGTTCATCACATAGATGCAGATATGCAACTTGGACATCTTTCTGCTTCAACATGGAAAATGTGCTATAAAAATGATAAAAATCAAAAATGAATGAAAATTCCATGCCTTTTTATGCTTAAGTTGAAAAGATCCAAGTGGGTTTGCTTTGTCGCATTATATTGTTCTGGACTGCTTACCATAGCACTTTGGTATGAACTAGGACAGTGTAGTGTATGCCAAGACCAATGTCTTAAGCTTCTGATGGTCCAGTTCTGGCCTAGGCTTGACTTGGTCGGTTAGCATAAGGCTTGACATGCAAATAACCCTTGGCAAAAATGACAAAGGAAAATGAAAAAGTCTGAACTTTAAAAAGATAACAAGTTTGCTGAAGCACTTTGTTTTGAACAATGCTTATCTTGGTAGATATCAGTTAGCTTCTGCATCTCATGTTTTACCTTGCTTGTTTACCGAAACATGTGGTGATGTTTTTATTTGCAAAAATTGAAAATGCGTGCTAAATGACTTTCTTTCGATATCATCTGTTGCACTGATCATGCCATGTGTCTTAGACAGTATCTCTTTTGCTATACCTGTTAGATGTTGTAACTGCAGTTAATCATATCTGAGAAGCATGCTTTCTACACTCCACCTGCACCCCAGTTGCATTCACTGCATATTTTTTTAGGGGGAGTTGCTTTTCAGGGGCAGTCTGTGTCTCTTTTTGAGTGCTTGATGAGTTCACTTGTCAACAAGGGGGAGAAAATTTGGGATCAGAGTTTAAGGGGGAGTTCTTACTCTGTTGATATCCTTGTTATGCTGCAATCGCACTCATTTTGAGCTTTTATGTTTTGGTTAACCATAATGACCGCTTCTTGCTTTTTGTTTGGTTTTTGGTCATTAAGGTTAAACTTTTACCATTATTTTTCTTCTTCCTTGTTCTCTTGTATTTTGTTTTCGTGTTTCCACATTTGTTCACAGGTGATGAAGAGCTGAGAATTGAGGAGTGTTGACAATGCACTCATCAAGGGGGAGATTGAGGAGCCATGCTGAATAGCGTGGGCCTCATGGCTCCAGAAGTGGTGAGTCATTGTCAACGATAGTCAAAGAGGACTGAAGAAGAGAAGAGATCTGCTGTTTCATGGGCCGCGTGTGACTCAGGTACACGGGCAGCGAGCGACTGTCGGGCAGAGGAGGCTGCGAAGTCGGGCTGGCCCAATCCGGGTGCATGGGCCAGAAGCAGTAGAAGACCCACTAGGCTGTTGACCAGGATTGACTCAGGTACACGGGCGGTGAGCGATTGCCGGGCTGAGAGAGCTGCGGAGTCGGGCCGGCCCAATCCGGGTACCTGGTGCAAAGCTGGTGGAGGCTTTGTCAGTTTCGGCGTAAAACTGACAACCGTTGATTCTGTATCCGACTATCCAGAAGAGAAGCTGTAGTCGCTACGAAAACTTAGCTTCCGGATAAGTCATCTGTAACTCTAGGCCCACAGTCAATCAGTCGTGTCTGTAAAAATTCCTAAGGGCAGTAGAGTCTTTTCCTTTATTTTTGAGTCTGTAAAAACCCTAAGGGGCTGGTAGAATATTCCTAGTGTTGGGCTGCCTATAAATAGGACCCCAATCCCTAGGGTTTGGACTACCCCTTTGTGCTGAAATCAAATCCACTCTTTGGGTCATTTTGTCTCCCGTCTCTCTCTCCTGTGTGCGCCGCCAGGCTTGTGTTCCTTCCTGTTTGTGCATTATTCTTACTCTAAACTCTTGGATGCATTTAAGCCTTGGTCCCTGCTGATTTTATTTGTTGCACTTGTTTGGTTTGGAGAGTTATTGCTTCAGCTACGGGCTGGTGAATTTATTTCTTGAGGAGAAGCTTCTTCTGTTGCTTCTGTTCTTCACAAACTGAGTACTAGTTCTTGCTGTTGCAAGTAGTACTACTTTCCTGTAGCTACAGTAGTCTGTGCAGCTTTTCACCTTCTACTGCACAGCCTTTTGATCGAGGCTGACAGGGTCTGTCACCTTTTTGGCTGTGTTTCGAGCGAAGCTACTCTCTGTTCGAAGCCCCTCAGTTTCGCGAGGTAGGCTTCGATTTATCTCTTTCGAAGGCTTCGTTCGATCTTCGGTATTTGGTTTGCGTTCTGTGCTGCTAAGCTTCGAAGCATTTTTTCTCTGATCATCAGCATTGCATACTTCGAACAATAGTGCGAAGGGGCTTCGACCCTATCTGTTCGAAGTCCATACTTCGACAAGTTTCGAAGTTGGGTTCGAAGCTTGTAGTTCCGCTTGGCCTCGCACTGACTTCTGTGTAGCGTGTCATCCTTCGTCTCTCTTTTCGGAGCTTGCTTTTTCGAAGGTAGAGCATTGGCTTCGGACTTGGTTCTCTGTCGCGTGACAGGCTTCGCTTCTTTGTTCGAAGGTTGTCCGTTTGTGTGTTGTGTTAGAAGCTTTTTGGTTCAAAGTTGTGTTCGAAGCTTTGTCTTCGAAGTGCACTTCGAAGCAGGCTCTGACTCTGTCACTTTGCTCCGAAGCTCTTGGTTCGAAGCTGTGTTCGAAGCCTTGTCTTCGAAGTACATACTTCGAACCAGGCTCCGGCATTTTGTTACTTCGCTCCGAAGTACACTTCGCATCTTACCACTTCGAACTAGGCTAGACCGTGACATCTTCAGCATCTCGGACAGACTCCGTCACCAACCTCCGAAGCAGACCTCGTCGTGCAAAGGGGGCTTCGCCAAGTTCCGAACAGGAGACAAATTTGGACAATGACTTCTCTTTTCATCTTACACATACTTAGATCATTTCATTGAGAAGTTTAGGTCTGTTACAACTTGTTCATCTGTCTAGTTGCACTACTTTAGATTTACACTGTTTATTATCAATTGCTTCTAGGTTAGATACCTTTAGACTTAGGCCTTCTGTTTACTTTCTGCTGCATAGTATTTTGAGGTGCGTTGGGTATTGGGAACAGGCCATTGATTCGAAAGAATTTTTAAGGCGCCCATTCACCCCCCCTCTGGTCGCTACTTTCGGTCCTACAACTTTAAAATGAAATCGACGGCTCAGATGAGCCCGTACCGGTTCAATAAGAACCAAGGGAGGGGATTTAATCTGCGTCGCTCGATCCAAATTGCACGGCCAGGGTGTCGTCCGGCACGCTCGTGACATGGGGGAGGTCGAGGCCTTCATCCCCGACTCTGGCCGAGCGGCGGCAAGCGACCACCGACAGCGGCGACGGCCTAAGGCCCTATTTTCTGGCCAAAATGGAGAGAGGGGAGGATGGGGAGTACGAAGGTACCGGCGATGACAATGGTAGAGTAGCGGTGGTGATCGGCGACGAGCGACGGCGGAGGGGTTCCTTCGGGTTTATCGGCGGCGACGAGCTTCGGTGGTCTTTACGGCCAATGGGAGGGTGGCCAGGGACGGGCGGGCTTCGGCGGTTCTATAGGTGCTGGCGGCGAGGGCGGGTGGTGGCTCGGAGCATCGGCGGGTGGCGGTCGGAGTTAAAACATTGGTAGAGGGGAAGAAAATGGGTGGCCGTGCTCGACAACGCGAGGGATATGGCTACGGCGGTGTGGTCTGGTTGCGGTGAGGCCGAGGGCTTTTATAGGAGTCGTCGGTGGTGTATTAGGCATGCGAATCAAGGGAGATCGGGGGGTTTTCCAACAACGCCGGCGAGGTTTCCATAACGCTCGGATTCATACCAAACATGGCAAAAACGCGTCGGAAAAGGGGGAAAGGGGGTCGCCGGTGGATAGGGGAGGGGATTCGGGTGCCAATTTGGCACGGGGCCGGCCGGCGGCGAAAATAGCAGAGGGGCGCCGGTATGGAAGGGGAGATCCCCTTCCATTGAAGAAGATGAATCTGACAGGTGGTCGACCTGTCAGCGGCTGTGAGCGAAAGAGAATGGGCCGATAGGCGGGCCGAGCGTGGCAGCGGCAGAGGGGTGGCTGACAGCTGGGACCAGGCGGGGCGTGGGCGTGGAGAGGAGAGAGGATGACGGGTGGGCCTGCCGGAGCGTGGCGCGCACGGTGGAGAGAGGGCGGGCGCCGACAAGCGGGCCCGGGACGTCAGCGGCTGAGGGGGCGGTTGGTGCGGCTGACAAGCGGGACCTACGGGCGCGCGCGTGCAGAAGAGAGAGGGAGGGCGCGCCGATAAGTTGGCCCCACCTGTCAGCGGCCAAGGCGGATGGATTGGGCCGGGCTGGAGGGAATTCAGGGTTGCGGCCCAATAGGATAAAAAATGCATTTTCCATTTAAATTAAATCTAGAAAATAGATTGTTTATTTAAGGCTTGAAGCATTGTTGGAAAAATTTTGTAAAAATTCTCAAAAATATTTCTTGGCTTCTAGATTCCTCCATAAATTTTCCAGGTTCAAATTTGAAATATTTCTCCCTGTTTTTTTAATTGGGTTCTTTTAGCCTTTTATTTAATTAAATAAATCCTCTTATTCCAGAAAATTTATTTTCCTCATTTTTATTTTTTTTAATTCTGGGGCTGTTACAGAAGGCCAATAGTGGTCCGGCCGGTGAAATCCGGCAGCGCCTGGCAGGGACCATGCGTTCCCGCATGGATGGTGGGTGGTGGAGATCCGACAGAGTGCGGAGGACGAAGCCGGCGGTAACCATTGGTGCGGGATAAGGCCAACGCACCAGATCTGACCTTCGTAGAACATGACCGCAGCCCGCTGGGAGGTTGCCGTGCAGCGACGGCGAGGGAAGGGGCCTCTGCCATGGGAACAGAATATGCTGGGGTGGCGCGACGCGGACCCTAGGCGAGGGAGGAGGCCGACGGTGGACAGTTGCCCCGGAAGGATCGAGATCCACTCCGGGGGCGAGAGGCAGCGGAAGGATGAGCGATGCTAGATCGCCAGTTTTGATACCATGTTGAATTGTAAGAGAGGGGAATATAGACTATAAATGGATTGATTGCATTGAGCCTGGAGGGTCTGTATATATAGGAGGACATGAGCGGAGATATGGTAGATAATCTACGTATAAAAATGACTAGATATGATCAAATCATACATAATATCATCCCTATTATCATATACTCAACCTACCATACACACACATACCATATACTCTAACTGTTACTTCTGCCCATTTTAGGCGATCAAGGAACCTTCAAGACATCCCATCAGTAAACAATTGGCACCTTTCAGCACGGTAGAATTGCCAAATTGTGTGGATCATACCATTCGAAGCCTGAAAGCTAATTAATTTCCCTTGGTTCTTGGTGGCTTAATCATCTGACAGCAACTTGGCCACAACATCAACGACACACATTGCTATGCAGATACGCTGGCTGCCAGCAGCTTGGCTACCCAACAAGCAGAGTCGTTATCTCGTCACAGGCTCACTGGCACAGCATCAGATCTGATGTCACATACTACTCTCCTGAAAGAGACACACTGCTGCTCTGAAGTCTGAACAACTTAACTGCTGTTAATTGCGAAGCATCGATCGAACTCAGTTTGGCCTTGCTCGTTGACCAATGCACCGTTTCTTGTGCTAGCTAGTTAGCTTTGTTAGATCTCAGTTACTTCATATATTGTCTTTCCATTCCTACTCTCAATTTATTCACATTTTAGTTTCTGAATTCATAGTTTGAACAATGTGTACGGCAACTAGCAAAATGCTTGCAGCGGTATATGTACCACTGTTCGTGCGATCAGCTATACATCACCACTACTCACCCTCCGAAACCGGGTCTAGCGCGGGCGATTACGCAACAAATTAGCAGATGATTCAATTCCGCAACGGAAGAGATCGAGATCGACAAGAGGATTTATTGCTTCCGAGTTCATGCGCCCACTACGGCGCCCAATCCAGAGAGCAACCGCATTAATTATTGCGACGTACGTCGTCGACCCGACGGAGGCAATGGTGTTAGAGATGTATACTCAAGCGTGTATGATGTATCGATCCCCAATAATGATGGTACAAATTAATAACAAGACTAAGGAGAATACCAATATATGTTTTTTACGCGTGTAGGGCTAGGTTAACGGAGAATTTATTTTGATGGGCTATCTAATTATGTCGACAAGTTGGCAGTATACTCATAGGCTCCAACTTGGCAAAGCTAGCTACAGATCATGGGGGCAACAGATCGATCGGCTGATTCGATCACGGGTTGGGATATCTCTCGCGTCCTGCCCCTAGAATCATTATTGGAAAATTGGATCGATGCTGCGATGCCATCATCTCGATCACAGACGATAAAACAAAGACTAATTAATAGCAAGTAGAGCTAGCTATGAGGGAACAATTAGCAAACAAATTAGGTTCGTGCAGATAACGCCATGCGAGTGTACAGGTCGAGTCCGTCACCGAACTGTAGGACAAACTTTCCATGAACATGTCCCTGAAAGTAAAACATTTGGATGCATGCATGTGCATGGGCGCGATACGTCATAACATTCGTGGCCAAGTTGGGGCTCACGCGCTTGTGTTAATTTTGGTTATCTCTCTTGTGTGGAAGCATTCATGAAGCAGCAGATCAGCGAGACGGTGCAGCAAGAACCTAGCTAACTAATGCAGACGTAGGTATGTACGAACATGATCGATGAACCGTGTGCAGGAAACGACGACATGTGTAACTGATCGGTTTCATGGAGTTCAGATAGATGGAGGCGCACATGCATGGAGCTCTACGCATGCCTACACCAAACTTTTCGGCTCAACTAATAAAATATTGATCTGAAGCTTCAACTGGTTGGTACATAGATGATCAATTGACAAGAGTGCAACGAGAACACGCTGCTTAGGTCTCCATCCATCTACAGACGCATGAAGATACGCAGCTACGAGTAGCTAGCTTAATCTAGGCCAGGGCCAGGGAGCATGGGACGATAGATCATCATTATCGACCGAGATCCGGCCAGTTGATCATCGATCTCGCAACGGCGTGCACGGCATCCCATGCATGGATGAATCATGCCAAGATCGAGATCGATCGAGCTAGCTGATTTTCTTGGTGCGTACAGAAGAGACGGGAGATGGTCTTAGCAAGCTAGCTCGTTGGCTAGTACGACGAGACCCCGGGAGAGAAACAGCATCCGATTCTGCAGGCAGGCAGGCAGGCAGGCAGGCAGGCCGTTGCATCCATAGCAGAGGCCGCCGCCGCGCGCTCTCTGATTGTCCTTGCATGGAGACCGCTGGCACGCAGGCGCGCCTGCCCGCGCGGACAGATCGATCGATGGATCGATCGCTGCTTGCTCAGAGCTGTACATTCTTCCATGACAGCGCGGTGGTTGCTGGATTGTGCGCGCGCCTCGTGTACCACGGACAGTACTGGTAGCACCAGCATCGCGCGTACGTACGTACCTGCAGGCTTCAGACGTTGGCGTTCTTCTCCGCTAATCGAACGCATCTGGAATTCACCTGGATGATCGTGCAGGTCGATCTCCTGCACCCAACCTCAAGTTGCGCGCTCCGCCGATCGAAACACGGAATCGAATTCGGCTGGATTCAGGGATTAAGCCTAAATTGAAGCAGGCCTTGTTGTAAAGCTCTCGGCTCTGGCCTTATTCTTCTGGAAGACCAATTTGGGCCGAAACACGGCAAAAAATTTCGGCCGATACGCTTGATGGCCCAATATATAGCCACCACGGGAGCCACATGAATACAGGATGCAGGCAGTCCAGCAAACTGTAACATTTAGCTCTGTAACAATAACGGTAACAGAGTACCCAAAAAAGAGCATAATGAGATCATGAAACTGAAAAAAAAACACTTGCACAAATGATTAGGAAATCTAAACTAAAAGAAGTCTAACACATGGATTTTGGTGTTGAAATTTAACTGGAATGGCGAGTTAGCTGCAGTTCATCTAAACTGTAAACGGTGCACAGTTGGTCACCCATCGTTTAGATGGTGTACACAATATTATTAAATAGTTTGGTTACTATAGAATAGCTAAGCAATAAGAGTACTAGAGTAGATTTGCTGCAAATCTAAAGTTCTAGATAGTAGAGGGTATAGAGTTATGGACAGATCTAGCTAGATCTTATAAGTGTCCTCGGTGGTGGCTTGGCCTGGCGTCCTTCGATGGTGTCTCAACCTAGCGGCCCCAACGGAGGCTACTACTGCTCGGCCTAGCGGAGGACGACTATTGCTATGCCTAGTTACGACTACTACTGGGCCTAGCAGCGGTGGTAGCTGGGGCTTCAAAGTTTTGGTGGGTAGTTGACTGGTCACGTGCTACTATTTGAGTGAGTTATGGGTTGTTGTAGTGTTGTTTGAGTGAGTCATGGATAAAGTATAGACACAATAAAGTTGTTGTGTTTAGAGATAATTTTTTGGTTTTCCTGCGTAGTCCATCGCCTAAACATAAGGTTATCTGTTCTGTTCACCATATAGACCCGTTTAATTGCCATTCTGTTTGATCTGTTTACTTTGTGTTTGACCGTCACGGTAGGACCGTTTAATCACCGTTTAAGAGTAAAATGTGCGGTAGGGTGCCCGCCATGTACACGGCCATTTAGACTATTTTGGATGCTTTTAATTTGTAAAAGATTAGAGTTTATGTTGTATTATTGATCGAGGAAAAAATGCAAAATCATTCTTCTTATACCATATACCATAGGCAAAATCACAAGAAGGATGTACCTGTTCTTACTTAAATACAACTTCACTGTTCAGATTAGTATCCAATTCAAGCATCCAGATCTGACTTCTGGATGATCCATCTACTGCTTAGTAGATGATAGCTATACTATCTGAATATCGGTGCTTTCTGAGTCCTGGGAACGGGTAAACTTTCTAAATGAGTTCCGGCCGTGAGAACCAGCTTGCAGGAAGCAGAAAAAATATGGTTTCCGTGCCTGAAAACAGAATACTTTGATGCTGCAAGGGATCCATGGAGGAAAAAAAACTTGTGGCCCATGCAGGTCTCGAACAGTGAGTGGATATAATCATAGCGGGTTGCTACAAAGCATCAAAATGAGAAAACGTCATTCAGACAAGAATCAGTAGCTTTCAACATATATCCTCGCTTTTGGCGAAAAAATCCACCACAATTAAACGAACTTCCCAGTTCCTCACAGAGATTAAACTCTTAGAGCATCATCAGTTCAGGCAGAATGGCAAATGCAGGTAGTGCCAAAACACATCGATGGAGCCACACAGCGCACGACGTTGCCGGCAGATCATCATCAAGAGCTTTTCGACGGCGCCGGGTACTTGACGGCGTTCTTGACGATCTTCTTGGTGGCAGCGTCGCCGAGATCGACGCCGCACATGTCGGAGAGCCGGATCAGGTAGAGCAGCACGTCGGAGAGCTCCTCGCCGAGGTGGTCCTTCTCCGCCTCCTCCCACCCGGGCAGGCCCTTGGGCACTTCCCCTTTCCACATGAACAGCTCCGACAGCTCCCCGACTTCAGCAATCTGTCAAAAACGCACTGTCAGACAAAAGAGATTACTGCGTCCGGAGAAAAAAGTGACAGTTTATGCACCTGCTTGCCACGTCTCTCTCGCTAGAGACACGCGACTAGCCCGAGGGTTTTCGCCGCCAACCTTCCGGTCCCCCCTCCCTCCTCGCCGCTGGTTTGTTCTTATTTTTGAATGAAGTCCTCAGTGATTTAGATCTGTTAGTTAGTTAGTATATATAGGGTTTGTCTTTCTCACCTTGGAGTTAGACTAGTCTAGACTCTAGAGCTCTTTTTACTTTTGCTATTATTTCTTTCTTGGTAATTCATGTATTTTTAATGATGTTTTTATATGACCATCGAGCACAACCATAATCAGATAGGGTATGATCATGTAGAACGATTGAGAATGGTGACAACCAACCACTAGAGAAAATAATGATCTCAAAATCAAAGTAATATGACAATCTAACCACCGGACCAAAGTACCCCTCCAACCAATTAGTGCGCTAGACGTGGTATGGCATAAAACACTTAGACCGTCTATATTTAATACGTATACATGCTAAAGGTCAACCTATATTAAATACAGATGGTCTTTCATAATCGATATCGTCATTATGGAAAGCTCCCATTAAGTTAGGAAGTTAGGGTTGTTTCATCTAACAAATCCGGAGGCGGCAACTAGGTTGTCTCGGGTCAAAAAGATCAACGAAGTGACATGACACTAGCGTAGATAGTCTAGATACAATTATGATATATATAACGACTATGGTACCTATACAACTAAGAACCCTTAATGATACATAAGAAGTAAACATCCTAGGAGAGGGAAGATGGAAATGGCTCTAATAGAGTTTTTGATAGAAAGATAGTCAAGTGCTATTCTATGAGACATCATAGTTTTAGTCAAGATAGTCAAGCGTTATTCTATCACCTCAATATTCTAGGTCCCTCGTGGTCCATGGATCACCACAACAATGGGATGCACCCACCACTATTTGAGGTGCAAGGCCCTCCGTGACCTCAATAAACAAGGGGGTGCAGGACACCGACAATGGCAAAGCAATGGGGTAGAACCAATAGGGTTATTATACCATGAACATATCATTTCCTACATCCACAACAAGTCTTCCACCTATGTATTAAACATGTAGTTCATGGTGGTGGCCCAAAAGGTGTTCATGATCACACTAAGCATGGGTGAGTCAACTATTGAAACAGTTAGAGTTTTTGATCACCTTTAATTGGGCTAACCACTCCACTAACTCCAGCAACTTCCACTATCACACAAATGACATTAGGGACATAGCTTTAGTAATAGATAAAAGACATATGTCACTAATATACCTTTAGTGATAGGTATATTTACAACTATCACTAAAGACTTACCTTTAGTGACGGGCCTAAATGATATTCATTACTAATGAGTTGTCAAATTCTAAATTGATTTTTAGTGATGGGCAATGTTGAGGCTCATCACTAAATACTTATCTTTAGTGACACATGAATATTTATACACATCACTAAAGATCGGACTAAATAAAAAATTGAAAATTTGGACGGGCAAAAGAACACTAGCTCAAAAGCATACATGCACATAAAGCCTCATCTTCCCTCCTTAGCCTTTACTCTCGATCATTCTACACTTCCCTTCCTTGCTCTCTTTCTACATGATCTTTACCATTATCATCGCGATCTCTATCGATGGTGGTCGGCGTCACTACAAGATGTACTCAACGGTGACCGACGTCACCTCATGCTCCACTAGATCATGAGCTCCTCGGTATTGAGCTGCTTCAACAAAAGGTATATAGTTATTGTCATTGTTTCACCAAATCCTATTGCTTGCTCTCCTCCATTATTGTCACTTCCTCATCTTCTTCTTATTCATCTCTCCTCCTCTATTGCGGCTCGAGATAGAGTCCTCACCAATGATGACCATATAGAAACCACATAGAAAGAATGACAAAAATGATTGAAAGAGCCCCTCCATGAACACATCAGATATAATCTTCTTCTTCATCATCATCGCCTCTTCTCCTCTATTGTGGCTCAAGATAGAGTTCTCACTGATGATGACCGCATGGAAAGCACATTGGAACAACAGAAAGAGCCCCTCCATGACCACCTCAAATCTAATTGTCGCAGCATTTAAACCTAAAGAAACTAAATGAAGCTATATAGAATAGATCTAAAATAAAAAAATCGATATTTAGTGATGCATGAACATCTATATTTGTTAGTAATGGTGGACCATTAGTGACAGGTATAGATATATACCCGTCACTACCACATAAATGGTCTTTAGTGATGCAACTTTAGTGATGGGTAAAACACGCGCGTTAGTAATACACTTTTAGTGACGAGCTATTTCACACATGTCAGTAATGCTGCATTATTAGTGACGGGTCAAAATTGGACCCATCACTAAAGAAGGGGCACCCCTTTTAGTGACGGGTCATGATATGACCCGTCACTACAGATCTCCCCTATAGTGACATGTTATATTTCTAACCGTCACTAAAGAGCGTAAGTAAGAGAACCCATCACTGATGACTCCCACTTATAAATAGGCGGAGCACCAAAGTGAATCATCACGCTTTCATTTCGCGCATGCCCTGACCCTCAACTCTCTTACTATTAAATATCAGTTTATGCATTCATTTATTTGAAATTTGCTTATTGAATTTATGAATTAGGGATATGGCAAACATTCCAAGCGATCTACATGTACCAACCTATATTCTCAATAGTTGCTTAATAAAGAACAATCATCTAGTTAACGGTGGACATCACCAGGTTTATAAATTTTTGTACATTGCATGTACTGTTTATTTTGTTAACAAACTGAAACGACATTACCTTACTATTGTAATATTTATCAAAAAGATTTTGTGATATCAATAACATTCGTGCTGGTGATACCCTCCAAATAATGACAAGAGATGTGTGCACCACTAAGGTTGAGGTTGTGAGCTATACGGGCGGTGGTAGGATATGCCTCCACAAAGGATGGCATGAATTTAGTAGAAGAGGTGGCCTAACACAAGGAGACTATTTGGTATTAACAGTGGGACATGCAAAATGACTGTTATGGCCAAATTTTATACTAACTTTGGTAATGACAAGACTCCAACGTCTATCAAAGTGGAGGACAACGACGATAGTGATATACATAGAGAACTGACATTACTACACATGCAGATGTTTTGTGTATGTTCTTATCATGATTTCTTATAATGTTAGGGGAGGATCCTAGTAATGTTGTAGACAGAAAGAGGAAGCAGATAGCCAAGGAGATCAACACCAACCAAATAGACCAATTGAAGTACATCTGTTATTTTGGCAATCCAACAGATATAACTCCAGCAAGGAAGGCACTCCTACAAGACATCTCGGCAGGTTTATCTTGTGAGAGTCGGTTATATGTCTACACAATAAACAACACGATCATCAAAAAGAAGTCGGTGGTAAGTTATTTGCACATATAGTTGGTTAACTAGATCATCTATACAAATAGCCTTCTCTAATAGCTTTGTTTTAATTTTATTTTTATAGTACTTTTCAAGGCAGTAACATGAAAAGTATATCACACCTCACTTACACCACCAGACCACTGATATTCAGGTGGTAGCGGCAGGGTCTGAGGCAGTCCCAATTGCGGTGCATAAAGCGACAGATGAACGGTACTATCTAACTAAAGGTTTTGGCCAATTTCTTCGTGACAACTCGTTAGAAGTTGATACAATGTGCGTCTTCTATTTCAACATCAAATATGATGCAATTGACGTTGTAATGTATGTGTTGTAAACCTAGGGTATGATGTAATATTAGGTTATAAATATTTTGTGATGAATTATCTATGTTCCGTGATAAATTGTCTATGATGTATTTTAGAATGTTGGATATGTTGGCTGCCAAATCTTGACTTTGATTTAGGTTGTAGCCTAAAAACTATTATTTATTTCAAAATGACCATCACATTAGTGATGGGTAATAATAATCAACCATCACTAAAGGGTCGTTTAGTGATGGGTGAATATTGTTACTCATCACTAAAGGTTGATCCTATAGTGATGAGTTTTATTTATAACCATCACTAATGTTACCAACATCATCAGTGACGGATGATAACCACCACCCGTCACTGATGACACCTCCCGCTTATAAATAGGTGGGGAACCGAAGTGAATCATCACGCTTTCATTTCACGCAACCCTAACCCTAACTCTTGCCACCACTGTTGCCTTGGTCGTGCTCCTCGCCGCTCCGTCATTGCTCCTGGCCACATGCACCGTCGTTGTGGCACGTGTGGCCGCCCTACACGCTGCCACATTGGTTGCATACTCCTCGTCCTCCTCATCATCCTCCTCTTCCTCGTCCACATGCACCGTCTATCGTTGCTAACTTTGTTTTAATTTTATTGTTACAGGGTAAACTAACCTACTACTTTTAGCTAGTTTTTTCGAGATAAATATTGGTTTTAGCTAATTTCTCCGAGATAACACACTCGAAGTTGACATGTCCATTCATCGTGGTGCTTCTGCTCAGACGTTGCCATGTAGCTGGTGGTGCTCCTTAGGCTGCCCATGGTGGTACACTAGTGCTCCTCGGGCTACCCATGGTTCTTCTCCTTAACCTGCCCATCGTGCTTCTTCTAAGATACTATCCAAGCTCTTGATATCACTATAAGTTAGCTATTAGTTAGAAGCCATGAAACCATCTTATGTATGGATCTTTGTTTTAGTCATGTTTTCAAGATAACGAGTTAGAAGTTAATATACGTGATACTAATTTTATAATGAATTTTCTATGATGAATTGTCTATGATGTACTTTGGATGTTGCATATTTGGGCTACCAAATTCAAGATGCAGCCTAAAAATTATTATTTTTGAAATGACCATAATATTAGTGACGGGTGATAATAATCACCAGTTACTAAAGAACACATTAGTGACGAGTGTTCATAGTCACCCGTCACTAAAGAACACATTAGTGATGGGTGACAACTGTCAACCGTCACCAAAGAGCCATAACAGGTGAGCCCATAGGAGTGAGGTTGACCCTTTAGTGACGAGTGTTTACCCGTCACTATTGATGTCACATTACTGATGTGATAAGAGTGACAGGGAACATGCTCGTCACTAATGTACGTTATGATCCGTTACTAATGTATGTTTCTGTGGTAGTGTGTATGCTTTCAGTAATGATAGGTTATTACTAACGCTATAAGAGTGATGGGTGTGATACCCATCACTAATGACTTTTATGACCCGTTACTAATTTCCTTTTTTAGGTAGTGTTTGAGCTTCTTCCTTTAAGATCACATTTGATTTCTTGTCCCCGTTGTTATGGTCAGATCGAGTTGCCCAATACATTTAGGACCTCAAATAACTTCTAGAAAGAGAATGACCTCTTTAATGTAACAAGCCTCATGTGAGAGGGAAGACGAAGAGATGATATAAGGGGGTCAACACGAGGCTAACCAAATCTCGAGATCTAAAGCAACTTATTTCCAATAGTCCAATCAGGTAACTTAGATAAAGCATTGGCTAGTCATTGTAGGTTGGATAATTAGGCAGTTACAATATTAATTTTTTAATTAAATAAACCATGATAACTGTATGAACAAACATGAATAAATCTAACATACTAGTTGACAAGAAAAATATAATCATGATCTCACAAAACATGATTAAGAACCGTATAAGAGCATGACACATATTGTGCGGTTGTAGACCATGAAGTTGTGGTTGATGTAGATTGGTCCCTGTAGACGTTGAACTGCAGACGACAGTGAGCAATCGCGTGGAGCACTTCTCAAAAACCTTATTCTTCCTCTCCCAGTGTAGGATCACAAGAGCGGCATGTTTCGGAGACCTGCTCTCCTGTTCGCCAGTACATATCGATGCATGGGATGGAGAAGGCTACTAAAACCTATTAAGTCTCGTGATCTAAACCGATTCGATTTCTATATCCCGAATACCCAAATATAGGCCAAGTTACAAAAAATCAAAACTATAAAAGAAGGCCATGTTCTTGCAAGACGAGGAACCAGATTTTGGCTGACAAATCACGCAGATGCCATGAGCCCCTCACCCTGACCCCAGTTTGAGCCTGAGCCTGAACATAGATGTCAAGCCCGAGCATAGTTCTCGGGTTCAAGCTCTTATCTCAATCCTGAACATCTTGAGCCCGATACTCTTGTATGACATTGATTTTTGAGATTTTATTAGGAATTTCAGAAATATTCAAAAGGGTCTAGCCTAAATTTTATCATTGTAATCTTACTTCAACAATAATCCAATATATCAAGCAGGACAGATGACTATTATATGCAAGTTGAACAAAATCTAGGTAAATCATTGTGTGTTTTCTATGAGACTAAGGGTGTTGTTGACGCCAAGAATTGGTAAAGCCCAAGACCCACCGAGGAAGGCACGCGGTCAACGGAATGTCAAGGAAGATCCTGTCAAAGAGAATTAAAGAAGCCCGTCCACAACAACTGCATGATCGAAAGGAGGCTGATGGAGATAAGAGCAGCAAGAGGTTATAGATTCATCCAAAATTGGTTGATAAGTTACTTGGACGGCAAGTCTATATACTATAAATATGTATACCCTAGGTTAGGTTTAGTTTAACTCTCGTTCAATCTACAATCGGTGCATCGCCAACCTTGTGCACCAAGGTTATCCGGCATGACTCGGGCTCTCAGAGCTGGGCTGCATCAGTTTGATCTACGGTGAAGAGGTGAGTCTCGCCACCCCCAGTTTCCATGCCAACTAGGTTAGTATCCTCACAATTGCATCGGTTCAGTCTGATCTCTTGAGGAGAACAGTGAAACATCACGATCGCTGGTTGTTCTCAGTGTATTTGGCTAGGTCTAAGGCTGCATCAGTTGGGTTTGATCTCTTAGATTGAGGTGATTTGGGTTTGATAGCTTGAGGCTTCATCGGTTACGTCCCACATCTCTTGCTGTTGTATCTTTTTCATGTCGTATACTATTCATCTAAATAAAGTTTGCTCGATTCGTTGATATATTTTTCAGATCATCATGACTAGCTACTATCTTTGTTAGGTCCGATCTAGTTATTGTGATGATTTCCATGATATAGATCTATTATCTAGCAAGCTTTATTTATTTCTATGAGAGTACAAGTTGAAAGGTTATCTTCAATTCATCTCCATATCATGTTCACCATCGAAGAGTGCTCATCGGCCTATATGTACATCCTATTTTTCTCCATCGGCCGATGGCGCGCTAGTTCAATTGGGTTAATCCGGGCTATCGGCCGTCAGGCTGATTGCACGATGCTTCACAGCTTTATCTTTTACGCCACAGTCATCGGCTTTCCAGCCGATCGGCTACACTACTAACGACTGTATTTTTCGATCCCTTATCAGTTGCAGGGTCAAACTGATTGGCACGCCCTGAACCCTTTTCTAAGACGTAGACCTACGACATGAATTGACTGGGTCCCGTTCAGAGGGCCCCACTCCCAACACCAGTACTAACCATAGAAGGTGGTCAGCCAATGGAGAATTTCTAGGCCAGTCTACAGGAAACTATCGACCAAGCGATCCGCTAGACGCTAGTCAACCAATCAGGGACACTAGCCATTGAGGAGCCATGTTTAAGATCATGGGCCTCATAGCTCTAGAAGTGATGAGTGATTGTCAACGGAAGTAAACAAAGAGACATGAAGAGAATACGAGACATGTCATGTCTTGGGCCGCGTGTGACTCAGGTACACGGGTGGCGAGTGACTGCCGGGCAAAGGGGCTACGGAGTCGGACCGGCCCAATCCGGGTACATGGGCCAGGAACGACAGGGGATCTGTTGGTTTGTTGACCGGGTTTGACCCAAGTAAATGGGTGGCGAGCGATTGCCGGGCTGAGGGAGCCACGGAATTGGGCCGACCCAATCCGGGTACCCGGTGCAAAGACAGTAGACACTTTGTCGATTTCGACGTAAAACCGACGCAACCATCCAAGACCGCCCTTTGGGGATCCGACAGTCCTGAAGCGAAGCCGTAGGTGCTACGAAAGCTCCGCATCAAGACAAGTCACCTTTAGATAGGATTTTACCATTTTGCTTTCTAGGCCCATAGTGTGTTAGTCGAGTTTGTAAAAATCCTAAGGGCATTATGGTATTTTCTATTTTATTTCAGCGTCTGTAATACCCTAAGGGTATTTTGGTGTTTTCCTAGTGTTATTGGGCTTCCTATAAATAGGGCCCTAATCCCTACGGTTTTGTCTAACTCACTTGAAATTAAAAATTCTGAGTTCATCTTTCTCTGTTACTTTCCCTTCCACCTCTACCCAAATTTTTTTGTGCGCCACTGTTCTTATTTTCACCACTTATTTTTGCATCGGCAGTTTTTGGTACTGTTTTCTGCGGACGGCGGAATCGGCGCGAGCAGTGTTCGGGCGAAGTTGCAGAAACGCATTGTCGGTTCACACCGGAGCTACAGGAGTTCTCTGTCGGTTTTCTCCAAGCCACCGTGCAGTACAACTGTTGGTTCCTGGCTGGTTTTTTGGTGGAGGTCGGCGATCAGTGAAGTCCTACACAGAACCGCTGCATGGTCCTTGCGGTTTTTGTGAGGAAGCTCGTTTTCTGTGGGAGGCCATCTGGTGGGCACAGCGTGCACTGGTCAGCAGTATACAATGCAGGCATGGTGTTCGATGTTTTGCAACACCTCGTGCAGACTGCATGCCTTGCACTACGCTGTGTCTGATCGACAGTAGTAGTTCTCGTGGTGTGCAACAGCAACACTTGCGACGTGTAGCAGTGGGAGGGGTGCGGAGCTGTGCGCGTGGCGCCTGATGCACTGAGTATGTTCGGCCGAATACCTCAACAGGAGACAAAAAATTGCACAGTAATTTCTCGATTTTCGTTCACTGTTTTTTAGTTCTAAATATTCTAGAATAGATGAATTAATTCCTAGCACATTTAATTTCCTGTAATTATTTTTGTCAAATTAAATATTGTGCTATTCTCATGAGGTCTTAGTTTCACCGGTTATTTTTGATTAGATACTTGTTTATCTTGTGATGAATGAAATGTCTGTGAGCGATGGATATTTTTATGTGCTTAATGGATTACCTGTGATTTGGTGAATTTTTTGTGGAGATGATATTTGTTATGTGAATGACTTTAATCTGCCTTTAAGCACTTTATTGGTGTCTTTGTAATTAGGACACCGGTTTTTTGGCTAGATCTTTTTAGATCTTGTGATTTGTTTTGGCTCAGCTGTTTGTCTGTTGAGGTGCGTTGGGTGTTAGGAGAAGGCTATTGATTCAAAAGAATTTTTTAGGCGCCCATTCACCGCCCTCTGGTCGCTACTCTCGGTCCTACAAGTGGTATCAGAGCCTGGTTAGGGTTTTTCCATACCTTAACTAGTTCTAACCCAAGGTAGTGATCATGACTTCTTCTGGCAAGGTTCCATCCCTTGAGGTTTTTGGCTACAACTATTGAAATACTCGCATGCGAGCCTATCTATTGAGCCAGAGCTCAGGGATATGGGACATGTGTGTTCACGCCACATTCACTGTGCTTCCGGCTGCAGAGCGCACTACTCCTGAGATAGTCGCTCTGCATGACCTAAACAACAAGGTAGTGAACATACTGTTTTCTGGTTTAGGTCCAAGTGAGTTTGAGCACGTTAGCCATCTCGACACTGCTCGAGAGATCTGGGCTACCCTCCAGGCACACCATGAGGGGACAACTCAGGTCAAGGCTAGGCTCTATCAGACCTATCGGCATGAGTATGAAAATTTCTCACAAAAGTCGGGTGAGACTGTTGAAGCTTTGTTTGGTCGCTGTCAGTCGATCATTAACAAGCTTCGGGCCAACAAGACCGATCATGATCAACTGGTCTTAGATCATGAATAGGCGCTCAAGGTTCTTCATCCCTTGGACCCTAAGATCTGGGAGATCAAGGTATCCTCTATTGTTGAGAGCGCTTCCTATAATACCTTGACTGTCACAGAGCTTTTGTAACACCCCAAGAAATAAAAACAAATAAAAGAAAAGAAATTATTATTTAAATCATTTCTGGATTTTAAATATTAAAGGAAATCCTAAAAGAGCCTTATTAAGCCAAACAGGGAGAAATATTCAAAATATGGACTTGAAAATTTTATGAGATGAACTAGAGACCAGAATATAATTTTAGGAATTTTTTCCAAATTTTTATCAACAGTGGTTCAACCCTTAATCAAATATATGAATTACTGGATTTATTTTAAATCGGAAAAGAATTAAAAATGCTTAAGAGGTCTCAACCCTCAAAGCACCCGAGCCCGGCCCAATCCAAGCCATGAGCCACTGACATGTGGGACCGGCCGGTCGGCGCGCTCCCCCGCTTCCCTCTCTCCCACCCGCGCTCGCCCCGGCCCCACTTGGCAGCCTCCTGCGCTCGCCCTTCACCCACCGACCGCTCGGGCCCGCCTGTCGGCGCTTGTTTTCCCCCTCGACCTCTGACAGGTGGAGCCCACCTGTCAGATTCGTCTTCTCCATGGAAGGGGATCACCCCCTTCCTTCTTCCCGGCGATCGCCTTCTGTTTCCCTCGTCGCCGGCCACCCGCGCTCACCCGATCGCCCCGGATCGCCTTCCCCGAACGCCACTGCCCCCCTTTCCATCCATGGCGACGCGTTTTCGCGCTTAAGAAAAGCTATTTGAAGCTTTTGGAAACCTTCGTCGGAGAGGGAAACCAACCTTCGGGTTCCCCGGAATTCCTTGCCTTCTGGACGCCGGCGACCCCCTATAAGTACCCCTGTAGACACCGCCCTCTGCCCACACCGAAGCAACCCGTGCCGAGCGAGAACAGAGCCTCCATTCCCCGTTTTCGGGCTCCCTCTCTGCCTCGACTCCGGCGAGCCGCGCCGTCGACCCCGACCCCTCTCGCCCTAGCCACCGCCACCAAAGTGACCGTCTACACCCGCTCGTCCTCGGCCACGCCTCCATCGGCCGAGAAGACCTCTGGATCGCCGTCGCCGTCGACCACCCGAACCCTCTCCGCCGTCTACGCTCGCCGCCGGTCACCTCCGGGCCCCCATCGTCGCCACCGAAGGTACTGTCATGACCCTCTTCACCTCCGCGTTCCATTTTGGCCCTAGCTAGGTCCCTAGGCCCTCGCCGCCGCCATCGTCGTCGCACCCGAAGCCTCGCCATCACCGTAGATGAAGGCTACAAGCCCCTTACGCACGTACCGTGCCGGATCGAGCCACAGCCATTCGATCGTGATCGAAGGGCTACGATTAAATCCCTTCGAGATTTAATCAGGGCCCTCAGATCCGATCGAAGCGGTATCACGCGCTCTCGGCCGTCGATCGCCACTTAACTCGCTGGACAGATCTCGTGCGTCCACGCGTACCCCTTCGCTACGTTTTAATCACAGCCGTCCGATTTCATTAAAGTCTTACCGCCTCGCGCCCGACCGCCAGATCCAGATCCGACGGCTCTGGATCAACCGGTCCACGCGCACAGTGCCGCGGTCCACCGTGGGCTTGGCTCACCGTGGACCAGAGCCCATTTTCCAGTTTAAATAAAATTCCAGAAATTGATTTAAACTTTGAAAATTCATAACTTGCTCATTTTAACTCCAAATTTCACCATTCAAATTTTGTTAAATCCAGAATAATATTCTCTACACATTAATGCCATACAAACAGTATGTTACTGTTACCCAAAATATTTCTAATAAATAAATGAATAAAAACCCCTTAGGGATAAATTATTAATTCAGAAAAATAAATTAGAAAATCCTTGAGAAATATAAGTTTACTGTTTATTCACCAAACATCAGAATAATGAAGCTTTATTCCACATAATAAAACCCACAAATAGGTATGTTTATTATTTGGTGGATTTTATCTGTTTATTGAATGTATTGTTTATTTTTCCGTATCGAGAAGACTACGAGTTCGTCGAGGAGCCGGAGTTCTACCCCGAGGTTCCTTCATCCCCATTTGTTGATCAAGGCAAGTCATCGACCACCTCTGTTGAAACAGTTGATCATCATTGAGCCCATGTTTTAATAATTATCGCTATAACTCATAGGTTAATATTGCATTAGTCCAATAATCAAGCCTTACACTTATAATTATTAGATCCCCGTCCTTGTGTGCAAACCCAAGCCATGATTATTGAGCCTTAACTCCTTGTCACTGTACTATAATATTATTAGCTAGTGCCCAATGTACCGGCACGACTGCTATAGGATATAAAGAATGAGTCGTAGATAGCTGGTTTCTGAATATATGAATTCCCTGTTATTCTCATCTCTGGACTCTGTTGGAGTTGGCTAAGTTATAAGTATGGTGGGTTCCGGGTGCAAGCTCGGGTATTGGTATGTCGCACCCAGGGCACTATAAGGACCGGTCTGCGGGATCTGTTGCAAAGCACTTCCGTACCAACCACAAGTCTAATGGGTAAGTCCTAACTGGAAGTGTGGAACGCTCCGGCTCTCGGCACCATAGTGGAGGGGGCAAGGGGCTAGCCCTCAGGGCGCCTTGTACCGACGATGGCTCAAGGGGGGGTATTGTGGAAACTCGACATTGTGAGACACGATACGAAACCTATAAGAGGGTGCTGTTGAGTCGGGGAAGACCATATGGAAGGTTTTGGCACGAGTTCCCATGAAATGGGTCATCTCGTTACACTTTGGTGTAAGTGATGAGTGCGTGCCTTGTGGGTACAGTGGTACATCTCTGATCAGAGAAATTTAATCTTTTCGAAAAGCCGAGCCCACGGTCAAGGGCGGGTTGTGTGACTACTCGCAGTTAGTTTACAATTGGTTGAATGATTGAGTTATTCATGGCATGTAAGGACTGTGGTGCGAGGAGGTAAAACGTACTCCTCGAGTTAGAAGATGATGATGCATACACATGTTTACTTTTTAGTACTAATAAATTGATCACATTTAATGCTTTACAATTATGCTACTTCCGCAAAACTAGCCACTTTCTCCCTTGTTATTACCTTGCATTATATTTGCATTTGGTGGCTTGTTGAGTACATCTGTACTCACCCCGGTGACTTACACCATCAGAGTCCGTCTACTACGAGGAGGATGAAGGTCTGGAGTAGCGACCCAGTCAAGGCGAGACTGGAAGGAGGCGTTCATCTAGGACCCTTGATTTTATTAGTTTCTCTTCACTTTCATTCACTTTTGTATTAATGCGGTCTACGAACCATGAATGATTGCCCGTCTTGTACGTGGTCGTGTGATGAACGTCTTGTTTTATTGATTTTCTATGGAATTTCAATAAAGTCCTGATTTATTAAATCGGGGCGCGACAAGATGGTATCAGAGCCGACTTGATTGTAGGAAGCCAAACAGACCTGACCCTAGGACTTATATTAAACTATATATTCTTACAAAAAATTACTTATCCTCTCATCTTCCGAGATTTTCACAAAAATTTTCTCTCTTTTGTAGATGCCGGTCCATACCATGAACGGGAACCTTCGCGACGAGGCTGGTTTCATCCGCGAGCTGCGCATGCTCGTCGGTTTCCTCGGATTTGAGCACGAGCCGATGTACCATGGAGTCTTCCCCGACGAGGAAGAAAGCTTTTGTGAAGTCACCGTCGTCATCCAGCCCTCCCCTCAGACATCTCACACCTATCGCGGAGGAGGACCTATCTTCTTTGTTGCTAGTCAGCGCACCGCCCTCCAGGCCCTCACTGAGATCCGGATGATCTACGATAGTGAGCTCTACGACACGGACTACCGCTTCGTACCTCTTCGCACTCCAGGGAGTCCCCACAGCGTCTACGTCAGCACACTCTCCCAGCGTCATTCTGCGATTGGTCATACCATGCGCTTGTTGGAGGCAATGGATGATCTCCATTACGAGGCACTGCAGGACGCCAATGGACAGCGCGACACAATCAGTTTTTACCGACACTCTTCCGAGGATCTGAACCGCGAGAACGGAGATCTTCGTCGCCGCCTCCAGCAGGGACACCGTTTGGCTGCCGAGGTAGAGGAGTTACGGTGCTAGAATGAGCTCCTACGGCAGCGCGTCGCCACCAACCCACAGCTCCGCCAGCAGCTCAAAGACTTGAAGAAGGATCTTGAGGAGATCGCACCTCTTCTGCCTCGCAAGCGGAAATCCCTTCGGATCCCCACCGTGAGACCCAAGAGGATTTCCCGCAGCGCACCTCCCGCCGGACCATCCAGCTCCTCGACCCCGACCGTCTCCCACGAGCCCGTGATCGAGCCGTCCCCCGAGCTACCATAGACGTAGATTTACGGTTGATTGCTTTTCTTTTTACTTGATTGTATTACCATTCATGTCAAAAATAAGGCATGAATAAAGAAATAATAACAAATGTAACCGCAAGAACGGTATTTTTGGAATAAAACATAATAGAATTCTCTAAGTAAATGTTGTCTACTTTGGAAACTTCAGGATGACCAACACTCAGGGCTCCGACGCTCCTCAGAACGGAGGAGACAACGGGAACCTGCCTCAGTGGGGAGCAACTGGGCAGAGGCAAGCCCTGGTTGCCAACCACCCCACTCTGGCCGAGATGATGGCCACACAGAACCAGCTGGTCTCAGCTCTTCTGAACCAGATGCAACAACAGCAGCAGATGAAGGAGCAGCAAGCTCACTTCTTCTGCCTCCATCAACAGCCCGAGCTGCCCCGACCAGCCACTCCAGCTCCCGCTCCCGCCTCCCAACTCTCGGAGTTCCTCCGAGTCTGCCCACCGACCTTCTCGAGCACCACCAACCCCATGGAGGCTGGGGATTGGTTAAGGACCATCGAGAAGAAGCTCGACCTCCTTACCTGCACTGAGCAGGAGAAGGTGGCCTTCGCTACCCACCAGCTTCATGGTCCCGCCGCAGAGTGGTGGGACAATCTTCGCGAGACTCTGCCCGAGGGACACGTCCATACTTGGGCGGAGTTCTCGGCTGCTTTCCGTGCCGCTCACATCCCCGACGGCATCATAGCTCAAAAGCAGCAGGAGTTCAGGGACCTGCAGCAGGGGAGCAGGTCCGTAACGGAATACCTGCACGAGTTCAACCGTCTGGCCTGGTACGCGCCTGAAGAGGTCCGTACCGATGCGGCTAGACAGGCTAAGTTCCTCCGAGGACTAAAGGATGAGCTGTCCCTACAGCTCATCTCTGGAGATTATACCAGCTTCCAAAAGCTGGTAAACAAGACTATCATTCAGGAGACCCAGCAGAACAAGGTCGACCTGAAGAAGAAGAGAATGATTGCCTTTAGGCAAAATCAAGGCATGGCTCAGAGGCCCCATTTCACTCCTCCTCCACCAGCACCAGTGTATCACCCTCGCCTGGTATATCGTCCGGTGCCACCCGCCGCCAACGCCGGAGCCAGACAGTCTTGCCCCGCTCCCGCCGCACCAGCTGCACCACCCGCCCCGGCAAAGAAGGCAGAAATCCTGCGCGACAAGCACGGCAAGCCCGTGGTATGCTTCAACTGCCGCCAGGAGGGGCATTACTCCAATTCTTGCCCCCACCCCAAGCGCGTCCAAGGAGTTGCAGCGAACCCCGCCATCCGCGCCTGAGTCAATCACATCGTGATGGGTAAGTTCTTGGTACATTCAGCACTTGCAGTGGTTTTATTTGACACTGGAGCTACGCACTCCTTCATATCAACTGATTTTGTGGAAAAGAACAATCTGAACATAGAAGAACTACCAAGAGTCGTACAAATAGTCACCCCGGGAAAACAAACCCTAGCCCTAACCTATAGCCCAAGGGTATGGATAGATATCCACGGCACCATATTTTGGGCCGATCCCATCCTTATTGAATGCCAAGGCTTGGATCTCATTCTGGGAATGGATTGGCTCAATAAACACCAAGGAGTAATAGAATGTGCCCAGAGAAAAGTGACTGTGACTAGTGAAGAAGGGAATGCCGTCACATTTCAGATGCCAAGCATGAAGATTAGAAGACCAAGACTACATCAGATTACCTTGGAGGAAATACCGGTAGTCAGTGAATACCCGGACGTATTCCCAGAGGATTTACCAGGAATGCCACCCAAGAGAGACATCGAGTTAAGGATCGATTTGGTACCCGGGACCACCCCCATTTACAAGCGACCATACCGGATGGCCGCTAATGAGTTAGCTGAGATGAAGCAGCAATTGGAGGATCTCGAGAAGAAAGGCTACATCAGACCAAGTACATCGCCATGGGGTGCCCCCGTCATCTTCGTCGAGAAGAAAGAAGACAAGGCCAAGCGTATGTGTGTGGATTACCGCGCTTTGAATGAAGTAACCATTAAGAATAAGTACGTGTTGCCTCGGATTGATGATCTCTTCGACCAGCTAAAGGGAGCTACGGTATTCTCGAAGATCGACCTGCGGTCTGGTTATCATCAGTTGAGAATCCGAGAAGAAGATATACCCAAGACGGCCTTTACCACCCGTTATGGATTATACGAGTGTACGGTTATGTCCTTTGGATTGACCAACGCCCCTGCATTCTTCATGAACATGATGAATAAGGTACTCATGGAGTATTTGGACAAATTCATCGTGGTCTTTATAGACGACATCCTCATTTATTCCAAGGATCAGAAAGAGCATGAGACTCATCTCCGGTTAACCTTAGGCAAGCTAAGGGAACACCAGTTATATGCCAAGTACAGCAAGTGTAAATTCTGGACGGCAGAAGTAAAGTTCCTTGGACACATTATCTCTGCACAAGGCATTGCAGTAGATCCTACCACCGTGGAAGCAGTTACAGATTGGTTGCCACCCACGAACGTATCTGAGATACGAAGTTTTCTAGGTTTGGTCGGATATTATCGAAGATTCATTGAGAATTTTTCTAAGATAGCCAAGCCAATGACCAAGTTGTTGCAGAAAGGAGAAAAGTTTGAATGGACCCCAGAATGCGAGGAAAGTTTCCGCACCCTCAAGACCCGTCTGGTGTCAGCACCCATACTGACCCTACCCGATATCCGGAAAGACTTCCATGTCTATTGCGATGCATCTCGCCAAGGATTGGGATGTGTTCTTATGCAAGATTGAAAGGTTATCTCTTATGTCTCTCATCAGTTGAGACCTCATGAGTTGAACTACCCGACCCACGATTTGGAACTTGCCGCGGTAGTGCACGCCCTTAAGATTTGGAGGCATTATTTGGTCGGAAATCGCTGTGAGATTTTTACGGATCACAAGAGCTTGAAGTACATCTTCACACAGCCAGATCTTAACCTGAGGCAAAGACGATGGTTGGAACTAATAAAGGACTACGACTTAGGTATTCACTACCACCCCGGAAAAGCAAATGTGGTAGCCGATGCATTAAGTCGCAAGGGATATTGCACAGCTATGATGATTCAGGAACATGCACCCTTGTTATGTGAAGAGATGGAAAAGTTGAATCTCGGGTTGACCACCGGAGCATATCTAGCCACCTTGGAGACTCAGCCTGTCTTGTTCGAACAAATCCGAGAAGCTCAATTAGAAGACCCGGATATTGCAGCCATTAGGAAGAACATGAGGCAAGGAAAAGCCCCAGGATTTTCAGAGGACGAGATTGGCACCATATGGTTTGGAACTCGGATATGTGTACCGGATAAGCCAGAAATAAAGACCCTCATCCTGAGAGAAGCCCATGAGACATTATACTCCATTCATCCCGGCAGTACCAAGATGTACCAGGACCTGAAGGAACGTTATTGGTGGGTTAGTATGAAGAGGGAGATTGCACAGTTCGTCACCGAGTGTGACACCTGCATAAGAGTAAAAGCTGAACATCAGAGACCCGCAGGGCTGTTACAGCCATTGAAAGTGCCTGAATGGAAGTGGGAAGAGATCGGAATGGATTTCATCACCGGACTCCCAAAGACCCAACTTGGGTATGATTCTATTTGGGTGATCATCGACCGGCTTACGAAAGTAGCACACTTCATAGCCGTCAAGACGACCTTTAGTGGCCCTAAGCTTGCAGAACTATACATGGCCCACATCGTGTGCCTTCATGGAGTGCCCAAGAAGATAGTGTCCGACAGAGGAAGTCAGTTCACCTCTCGTTTCTGGAAGAACCTTCAAGAAGATATGGGAACAAGATTGAACTTTAGCACTGCCTACAACCCTCAGACGGATGGCCAAACAGAAAGGGTGAATCAGATATTGGAAGATATGCTTCGAGCATGTGTCTTGGATTTTGGAGCCACTTGGGACAAGAGCTTACCATACGTTGAGTTTTCGTACAACAACAGCTATCAAGCCAGTCTTCAGATGTCTCCTTTTGAAGCCTTATATGGACGTAAGTGCAGAACGCCGCTGCTTTGGGATCAAACTGGTGAATCTCAAGTGTTCGGGACAGACATCCTTCGTGAAGCTGAAGAGAAGGTACGGATCATTAGAGACCGGCTCAAGACAGCCCAATCACGACAGAAGAGCTACGCGGACAATCGTCGTCGAGACCTGGCCTTTGAAGAAGGAGATTGTTGGCGTAAAAGTTACACCAACAGGTTCTCAGTAATCAAGAACGAACAAACAAGAGGTTTGTGCTTTAGGACGAACTCGAGCCTCCGTAAAGGATAATAACTCAAGAGGTCCGAGTGTGTATGTTTGAACAACTAGTTCTCCCCCCTCTTACAAGGTACAATGGGGGGTATTTATAGGGGAAAAGGCATAAGGAAAAGACCTATTTACCCCTACATTACAATAGGCATAGTAGAAATTATTCGGTATTACAAACAAGGTTATACACGGTAAAGCGCCGTAGGGTAGATGGATAAGCTGAACATCCAATCAATCATGTCTTCCTGCTTTGAGGCCTCCTTCTTCCCTTCGGAGGGTCCTTTATGACTTCGCATTGTGGCACCCTTCGGCCATGTTGACGTATGCTCCGAACAGCAGTCCGCCACCTTCGGGATCTTCCCTGAGCCCACGGAGGGTTAGTCTTTAAGTCTTGGAAATAAAGTAATTTCCCCCAACAGTAGCCCCTCGAATACGCCTTTCTGTAGATAACCTGTTTTTAGAAAGAAGGCAGTATACGAAAGGAACATTTCTAGTTTCTGAGGCTTAAAGGGAATTTGAAGATGTTATGACTTAGCCCAGGATTTTGGACCCAATATTTTAGAACCTTCGTCCTCGAGTTTTGGCACAATGAGAGAACTCCCTGGGAATGGAACAGTTTCGGAGCGTGAGCATCGCGAAAATGGTTACGGAGGGCGAACGT
Organism: Zizania palustris; assembly: GCA_019279435.1. Classification (NCBI taxonomy): domain Eukaryota; kingdom Viridiplantae; phylum Streptophyta; class Magnoliopsida; order Poales; family Poaceae; genus Zizania; species Zizania palustris. The sequence continues at coordinate 57,305,374 of JAAALK010000285.1, read as the reverse complement.
CGTGGGGTACCGTCAATACGACCGTTACGGCGCAAATAGCCGTTACCCTCTGTAAAAAAGGTAACGGTCGATTTCTTCAGCGGTTCATACGCCGTTCCAGTGACCGGGCCCGCTTGTCGGTGACGGAGGCAGGACCTGCAAAGTGAAACTACCCGAAGAGTAGTACTGATCGTATGGTTATAAAAAGGGGAAAACGGAGATTAACCGAGAGTTTTTATCGCATTCACCACCTGCAATTCCCCTTTCTCCCAATCCTCCAACTCCTTGAGCACTTGAGAGCGATGGCGAGTACTAGCCACACCACTCCCGCGGCGGCCAACACTTTGGCGCAGAGACAGGCGTGGGCTGCTTCTGCAGCAGCGGTAATGGCGGGAGGTCCGAGCGGTGCTTGGCCCAGGAACCCTCGGGCGCTCCGCCCGCCTTCCAAGAAGAAAATTGCGCAAAGCTTCATTATCGGCCAGTCGTTGAGCACTGCTGAATCAATAGAAGAGGCAGTGGAAGGAAAGCTGGGGACGGGAATGAGGACTCGAGTTCCTGGGACAGAGTCAACCCCACGACCACGAAGCGGAGAGGTGGTGGTCTTCGAAGCCTTTTTCGAGGCAGGTTTGGGACTGCCGGCTGTGGATTTCTTGGCAGAGGTGCTGGACTTGTTCCACATAACCCTGCCTCAACTGTCCCCTAACGCGATCGTCCGCCTGGCTGTCTTCGAATGGGCGCTTTGGGCTGAGGGATGCGAAGGCCGCTCCGAAATCTTCGCGGTGACCCACGAGGCCATCTGCCAACCGAAGCCTCAAGACGGACCGGGGGATTCCAAGGTGACGATAGCTTTCGGTAGCGTTAACTTCTAGCTGCGGAGGGAGCATGCTCTTCATTTCCCTGCCAAAGCCATAAACGACCGATGGTACACAAACTAGATACTTCGGTGGTTCTACGCCGAAGTCGGAGAGGACTCCCCTCTCTCGGGCCCTCTGCAAGAGATCTGGTTTCGGAAGGAGGCCGACATCTCCCCGAATCCTAGCTTGCTCACGACGAGGCTAGGGTTGCTCGCTTCAGTGGCCCGCCGTATGAGCATGCGCGATCTGGCCGAGGAGTTCGTCGGTCTTCGGATCCCTCCCCTCGGAGCCAACTGGCCAATCGTGATCCCACAAGCGTCGGAGGGGGACCTCCGAAACTTAGGTACATATTTTCCCTGCTGCATCATATTATATGAACAGATTAGTTATACTCATACTTCTATACCTTTTCCTTTCAGCGGCGCCTCTGGCATTGGCTCCGGAAGACATAGTTCGGGCCATCGAACGAATTCTCGGAGCCCCTTCGGTGGCCGAGAGGCAGAGAAGGCTGGAGTTGGTGGGGAGTTGGGAGCGATCGAACAGGGTGTGGAGAGCCCTCGGCATGGAGCCCCCGCAGCTTCCCGACTTCGCCCCAACTGGAGCGGCTGGCCGCAAGAGGAAAGCAGCGGCCGAGCCCTCCAAGAAAGCTGGTAAGCAACCGCTTCAGAAGAAGGCAGCGAGGCAACCTCCCCACTTGACGCCAGCTTCGTCTTCTTCGTCGCCGGACGAGCAGAGCCCAACTCCCGAAGAGGCAGAAGATTCTGAAGGTGCGACGACGAAGGCTTTCGAAGCCTACCTCCTGATTGACGAAGATATGGGGGAGGTCCCCCCAAACATCTCCGTCAGGGAGGGGGTTAGTGTAACTCCAACGACTCCTCCCGCACCTGTCGCCGTGCCGGTGGAGTCGGACTCTACTCCCGACTTGCCCTCGCTCGAAGCGGTCCCTCCGGAGACTGCAACTCCGATGGAGGATACCGAGGGTAGGACCTCGGGGGATGACTTCGCCAATATCCTCCGGATGTACGAAGTCTTGGAGGATCCGACGATCCTTCCTCAAGAAGCTCTCAAAGGTATTCTTCTGGAGCTCCTCCTTCTTTGTCAACATTCGCCTGCTATCTGTAAAACATGCTTATTAATTTTGTTATTGAAGCAGTTACCTCTTCGGGTACCGAAGCTTTGGTGGCGCCGGAAGTCCCTGCTTCCTCGGAGACAGTTATCCGAGCGGACCCTTCTGCTCCTCTGGAGGCTCCGAGCCTGGTGGCAGAGAACGTGTCCTTCGGGGCGGACGACGTGCTTCCCGGGACGGAGTTGGCTCCGGCCACGGCTACCTCGACCACCGAAGTCGCTTCCGACAATGTGGTTCCGGCCGGAGAGGTGGCGGCCGGGGGTCTGAGTGCTCTTGCTTCTCCTCCCTTCGTTCTGGGGAGGGGTAAGAGCATTTCTAGCCTCGGCCTTCGTCCTGGCCAAACCGCACCCTCCGTCGGTAACTCGGAAGACGAGGCCGCAGCGGACGACACCCGAGCTTTGTCTTGGCTTCCTCTACTGGCTCCTTTCTTGGAGCACCGGAGCAGCCTTCGAGGACTCCTGGAGCCCCTGGCTGAGAGAAGCCAGGATATTGCTAACTCGGAGCTGGTCTCCGCCTTGAGCGAGACTAGGGCTTCGACCCTCAACACGGCCCTCGAAAGGGCTTCCCTTCAGGTATGAAAAAGACACCACAGTTGCTATATTTTAATGGTCATAACTTCTTTAGTGCTTACCTAGTTTTCCTTGCAGCAATTTGCCCTGGCTAGAGCGGCGGCGACTTCCACCGAGGTCGAAATTAATCGACTCAACCGGAAGGTCACCACCCTCAAGGCGGCCCTCAATGACTCCACCGGGAGGTCCCTCAGACTGGAGGAAGAAGTTTTGGAGGAACGGAAGGTTAGGGCAGCATCTAACGAAGCCCTTGAAGCCCTTCGTTCGTCAGCCCAGGAAGCCGAAGCCGAACGCGTTGTCCTCCGTGCAGAGGTCGAAAAGCTTCGTCAGGACGCAGCTACCTCGAACGCACAGTTGGTGGAGCTTCGAGGGGCTCTTAGCCAAGCAATGGGTCAAAAGAGTTCTTTGATGCTCCGGGTGGCCGCAGTGGACGCGACTGTTGCGAACCTGGAAGCGGCAGAAAGGAAAAATTCTAGTACTGCTGATCGTACCTTGGAAGCTCTTCAGGGTACGTTGGAGTACTTCGGCACTATGTGCCCTTCGTCCTCCGCCGCAGCCTACGAGCCACTCGACCGAAAGCTGACGAGGATCCAGGTTGCTTCGTCGCTGATGAAGAACTCCGGCATTCGGTACAGGGAGATCTCCGGACAGTGTGCTGGCATCGGGGTTCTTCGTCACCTTGAATCTCTTCGGATTCCTCTTGGCTCGGTTGGAAGCTCGTCCCCTGGAGGCTTCGCGAATGATGACTTGTTGCGGCCATCTTCGGAGGTGGCTTCGGCTTGGGAGGCCTTCCGATCAGCCTGGAAGACGGACCACAAGGTCGCTGCTAAGGCCTGGATCGACGAGGCCCGCCGGCAGAAGCAAGCTCAAACAAAGCCACCACTCCCAGCTTCGCCAGCCCCTCCGGTTCCAGCTCCGCCAGCCGACCCGCAGGTCTAGCCGCTTAGGACTGCTGTGTACCTGTGGCCTTGTAAACCTTGTTTTATTAATGAAAAAGTTATAAACAGTACTTGTCTTGGGTGTTCTGCTCTTTTTTAGGTTTTGTCATGCCTTCGAGCCCTGACATCGAACTTCTGGACACTACCGCCGAGCTTCGAAAGGAGTGGGCAGTCCTTGAGAGTTTGAGACCTTACCGCCGCTCCCGCTTCTCTGTTCCTCGCGGAGACAGGGGGAGGTTACCCTTGAAGTACGAAGGGACGTTTTATCTTATATTAAAGAGGAAGAGAAGGCGGAGGGGTCTTCATCTTCCGAACCTATTGACTGGTCCGACTCGGAGTACCAAGCCGAAAACCTTGCCGAGGCAGGCTCCGAAAGGCTCTTAACATGGGCTGAACTTCAGGAGGAGCAGAAGAAACTGCGAGCCTCGAGAAAAAAGAGAAGTGCTCGGCCTAAAAAGACGACTTCAAGCTCCGAAGAGCAAAGTAGCCGCAGAGGTAGCTCTAGGGGTCGAAAGGGTCTCCGTTTTTATTTGGGTTTAGATAACAATTTTTCTTGATGTATGAGTATAATATTTAATGTGGGATGCTTCGACAGTATGCCGTGTGACTCCTATCCTCCTACCCCCCTTGTGGGTGGCGGAGCCTTTATCATACAAAAAAGGGTTCGCTAGGCACAATGATTGTCTGAACGCCTGCATGCTTCGAACTTGCACATCCCATCATCAAAGTTTTTATTATTATTATTATTTTTTTTACGTATCCTAACAAGCCGTAACCTGGAATCTGTAGTGTGGCCACCTTCGGCTCTTTTTCAGACACTTCGCACCCGGAGGCTTGAAATTCTGTGTTATTTAAAGTCCTTAGACTCCTTCTACGGATCCTAACAAGCCGGAGCCTGGAATCCGTAGGTTGGCTACCTTCGGCTCTTTTACAGACACTTCGCACCCGGAGGCTTGAAATTCTGTTTTATTTAAAGTCCTTAGACTCTTCTACGGATCCTAACAAGCCGGAGCCTGGAATCCGTAGGTTGGCCACCTTCGGCTCTTTTACAGACACTTCGCACCCAGAGGCTTGAAATTCTGTTTTATTTAAAGTCCTTAGACTCTTCTACGGATCCTAACAAGCCGGAGCCTGGAATCCGTAGGTTGGCCACCTTCGGCTCTTTTACAGACACTTCGCACCCGGAGGCTTGAAATTCTGTTTTATTTAAAGTCCTTAGACTCTTCTACGGATCCTAACAAGCCGGAGCCTGGAATCCGTAGGTTGGCCACCTTCGGCTCTTTTACAGACACTTCGCACCCGGAGGCTTGAAATTCTGTTTTATTTAAAGTCCTTAGACTCTTCTACGGATCCTAACAAGCCGGAGCCTGGAATCCGTAGGTTGGCGGAGCCACTGAACCAATGGTTCGCAGTCAGCCCCTTGGGTCTTTGCGAAAAATGCTTGGCTCTACTAGCATCACCGACCTCCTAATGCGTCCATCAGGAGGATGGGATGTTCGAAGGGCAAAACAAATTTCAACCCTTATCTTTATTTATAGTCACGAGAAGTGTTACAAGTGATTACAAGGAAGCCTTAAGCGTAATATCTCTTAAGGTGCTCCGCGTGCCACGCATGTTTCAACTCTTCTCCTTCTAAATTAGCTAATTTAAACGATCCGGGGCGTCCTGAGCGTAAGATAACGTATGGTCCTTCCCATTTGTTTCCTAGCTTCCCCGGAGCTATTACACTTCGCAATACTAGATGACCTGGTTTTAACTCACTTAATCTGACTTTCGGGTCATACCACGTTTTTGTGTGCTCTTGGTATTTAGTCAGGTTGGCGACAGCTCGAAGCCTTGTCTCTTCTGACAAATCTATTGAAGTACTCCGATCATCTTCGTCTCCGTGCTGAATTACGCGAAGTGACTCCCCTTTGAGCTCCGTAGGGGTCATGGCTTCGTCTCCGAAGAGCAATCTGAATGGCGTGAAACCGGTTGATCTAGTTTGAGTGGTTCGGATGGACCATAAAATTTTAGGTACTCTTCGACCCATAGGCCCTTGGCCAATCCCACAATTCGGCGATTTAACCCGGAGAGGATATTCCCATTGGCTCGTTCGACGGCCCCAGTTGGATTGCGGATGTCGCACTGCTGCGAAGCATAGCTTAATGCCCAGTTCTTCACAAAATGTTTGAAAGGTATCAGCTTCGAACTGCGTTCCATTATCCACCGTTAATTCTCTAGGGGACTCCGAACCTGCATATAATATTTTGCCAGAAGAATCTTTGTACGTTCTTCGAGGTGATAGCTGTTAGTGGCTCCGCTTCCACCCATTTTGAGAAGTATTCGATTGCTACCACCGCAAATTTCAACCCGCCTTTTGCTGGTGGGAAAGGGCCTATGAGGTCCATGCCCCATCTAGCCATCGGCCATACCGGGGCAATAACCTAAAGCTGAGCTGGCGGGCGATGGCTCCTTCTGCCCATCCATTGGCAGCCTTGGCATGCTCGAACCAGGTCTTCAGCGTCTCTGACGATTGTTGGCCAATAAAACCCTTGTCGGAGCGTCTTGCCTGCTAGTGCTCGAGGGGCTAGATGACCTCCGCACAGCCCTTCGTGGATGCCTCGAAGTATGTCTTGGCCTTCAGGTTGGGAGATGCATCGAAGCAGTGGTGAGCATACTCCAGCTTTGTACAGCACTTCCCCAATAAGTTTGTAATTTCGAGCTCTTGATTGCAATCTTCGAGCTTCTGGGCCTTCCGGAGGGTCATTGCTATTTTGCAACATAGTTATTATCGGAGCTCGCCAATCCGTAGCTGGAATGCACATTACTTCTGATGGGGGTATTTGGTCAGCTGCTGGCTGCTCTAATTCTTCATAGAAAGCGCCCTCCGGGAGGTCTACTGCTCCTGCTGCCGCTTTTGCAAGAATATCTGCAAGTTGATTATCTGCCCGAGGTATGCTTCGAACTGTAAACCCTTTGAATGCTGCTTCGGCCTTGCGGATTTCTTGAAGGTATTGTGCGAGATGTGGGTTTTTTGCTTGGAAGCTTTTGTCAATATGCCCCGCGACGACTTGGGAATCTGTTTTGATCACTATTCTTGTAGCCCCGAGTGCTTTAGCCTTCCGGAGGCCTAGCAAGATTCCTTCATACTCGGCAACGTTATTAGTGGTTCGGAAGTTGAGTCTTGCAGAATACATTGCCTTTTGCCCTGATGGTGATAGGATGACTGCCCCTGCCCCGGCACCTGATGCTTGATAGGCTCCGTCGGAGAATATTGTCCAGAAACCATCGGAGGGTTCTTCCGGGGTCCATACTGCAGATGGAGTCCACTCTGCTACGAAATCTGCTATAATTTGAGATTTAACAGCCGTCCTTGCTGTGAAGGAGATTTCGAAGGGTGCCAGCTCGACTGCCCATTTTCCAACCTTGCCTGTGGAATCTTTGTTTCGGAGCATATCTCCAAGAGGATACGATGTAGGGACGATGAGGTTATGCGCCAAGAAATAATGTCTTAGCTTCCGCGAGGCCATTATTAGGGCATAAGCAAATTTCTTGAGCTCGGAGTATCTGATCTTGGCTCCAGGATAATGCCTCCGACACAAAATAAATTGGGTTTTGTACCAGTTTCTTTTAAGCTCGACTTCTCGGACCAGCACTGCGCTTACTGCCGAACCTGTTGCTGCAAGGTATAAAAGCAATGTTTCCCCTGGGATGGGAACAGTTAAGGTTGATAATGCTTCCGAGGTATGCTTTTATCTCTTCGAAGCTCTTCTGGCACTCCGGCGTCCAGCTGAAGCTTCGGAGCCCTTGAGCGCCTTGAAAATTGGGAGGCTTCTCTCTGCCGATCTGGACAGGAACCTGCTGAGTGCTGCTAGCCTTCCTGCTAGTTTTTGTACTTGCTTCAAATTCTCTGGTGGAGCCATTCTTTGCAGCGCACTTATTTGTGTTGGGCTGGCTTCGATCCCCCTGCTCGAAACTAAGTACCCTAGCAGTTTCCCTGCTTGCGCCCCGAATATACATTTTTCGGGGTTGAGGCGTACTCCACATGCTCGGAGGCTCTCGAAAGTTTCAGCTACATCTAGGCTATGCTGGTGCTTTTGTACACTTTTTATTACAATATCGTCCATGTATGCCTCGACATTACGGCCTATCTGATGACCTAAAGCTTTAGTTATCAAGCGAGAAAATGTGGCTCCGGCATTCCGCAAACCAAAAGGCATTCTTACATAGCAGAATACTCCAGAAGGAGTTATAAAGCTTGTCTTGGCTTCGTCTTCGCGCTTCAGCCACACTTGATGGTACCCGGAATAGGCGTCGAGGAAGCTTAATAATTCAGGAGCCGGCTGTGGAATCTATTAATTGATCTATTCGGGGCATTGGGTAGGGGTCTCGCGGGCATGCTTTATTTAATGAGGTGAAGTCTATACACATGCGCCATTTGTTCGAGTCCTTCTTTCTTACAAAAACAGGGTTAGCCAACCACTCAGTATGGGCTACCTCCCTGACAATGCCAGCTTTTAACAATTTTTCTACTTCGGCCTTGGCTAAGCTTGTTCTTTCTGCTGATAGCTTTCGGAGCCCCTGGCGCACCGGCTTAGCCTTTGGATTGACGAGCAGACTATGCTCGATGATGCTTCGGTCAACCCCGGTGATATCTTCGTCGGTCGAGGCAAACATGTCTAGATTTTTCTTGACGACTTCTTCTAACGAGGCAGTTATTTTGGAGATAGCCCCTTGCCGAATTTCACTGGGTATTCTTTGCCGTCTTCTGAGATTATTCTTGTCTCGACATCACCCTCCGGGCTTGGCTTAAGCGAAGATCCCTTCGGAGGGCTCAAGGCCTCCGGTACTTCCTCAGCGCTTTTTGCCACATTATGCACTTGTCGGGGGTCCAATGGCTGCCCATGGCCATACTCTGTCCTTCTGGCTATAGCTTGGTCTCCTGAAATAGTGAGCACCCCACCTTGCGTGGGCAGTTTTGAGACAAAGGTAATTGTGATGTGCTATAGCCCCGAATTGGTTCAACATCCCTCGACCGAAGATAGCATTATAAGCGTAAGGGGCATCCACCACATCGAAGATCACCTCTTCTACTCGGGCCAGCGGCCCCTCTCCGAAGGCAACCTCGAGGCCTATTTGGCCGAGGGCATCGAGAGGCGGTCCTGAGAACCCTTGAAGCGGCCGGGCTGCTGGGAGTAGATGCTTCCGAGGTATACACATCTGGTCGAAGGCTTGGACGAAGAGTATGTCTGCGGAGCTTTCGCCAGTCTACCAGGATCCTTCGAACATCTGCCCCTACTATATCGGCAGAGATGACTAATGGGTCAGCATGGGGAAACTTCACCCCTACCGCAGTCGCTGGCTGTGAACGAGATGGGCACACGGGACCATTCTGGCATCCCTTCAGCGGAACTTGAAGTCCCAATGTGCCCGACCTCGCGGACGTACTCGCGGCGCTGTCTCTTGGACATGCTGCCGAGGGTCCCCCCTCCGGAGATGGGCAGGACCACTCTCTTGCCGCGGTCTTGCGGATCTTCTTGCTTTGGTGGTGGCATAATACTGGCCACCGGTAGTCGTATGGGGGCTTTGAGGGCACCAGCTCGGGCCACAGCTTGAACAGGTTCCGATCTTGTCGTCAGTGGAGCTCGATCCGAAGTACCTCGCCTGGTATTTCGCTCAAGGTATTCACCTCGAAGGGTTAACACTGTCTTGCAGTCCTTCGTGTCATGGCTTCTATTGTCGCCATGCACGCAACAAAAATGACTCTGACGCCTACCAGGCATCCTTTCTTGAGGCCATGGAGGCCCAACCTTGAAACTTTTTACCTGCTGGAAATTGGCAGGTGCCTTCGAAGCTGAAGGTGTAATGTTTAGCACTTCCGAGCGGAAATGCTTCTTCCCTCGCCTGTATTCGCTGGGGCGGTTGTCTTGCGGAGGTTGCGGCGTAGCGACGGCTTCGGGTTCCCTTTTGACTTCCCGGAGGGTGGGCAACGTTGCCTCAACTCGCCGAAGACATCCTTCCTCTGCCTTGGCATATTGTTCGAAGTATGCCATGAGTTGTGCCACAAACGTTACCGGCTTCCGATGGAGCTTGCTGAGGAGGTCGGGGTTCAGCACCCCTTCGCGGGCAGCATCAACTACCGAGGAGGTAGAGAGGCCCTTGATTTGTGACTTGGTGTGGGCGAAGCATGTGAAGTACTCCCGGAGGGTTTCTCCCGCCCGCTGCTTCACCTGAAACAAACTTCCTGTGGACATTGGGGCCACGAAGGTACCTTGGAAGTTGCTCACGAATTTCTTTTTGAGCTGCTCCCATGAACTGATCGATCTTGGCTTTAAGGACCAGAACCAGCGGAGCGCCACACCTTCGAGGGCGAGGGGGAAGCATTTTGCCATGGTGCTTCGCACCCCTCCGCTTGCTTCTATAACCAGGGCGTAAGAGCGGGCGAATTCTCCGGGGTCCGACCCCCCGGAGTATTTGTGCAGCTTCGAGGCCTTGAACTTGGGGTCGAAAGGCACTCTCTGTAGATCAGGGTGCAATGGAGACTCATTATCGAAGGAGGCATTCTCGGCCTCCTCTGGGACTTGTATAACTTCTGGGGGATTGCGGGCTCCATCGTCTTGTGGCCTCCTTGGAGTTTCGGTGGAAGCTTGGGTGCGGAGGCGATCGGCGGCCTCTTGCCTCCATCTGGATACCTCCTCCTAAGCCTGGCTAGCTGCGTAGCCTCGGTTTCGGGAGGGCCTTCATCTTCGTCGGAGGGCACTTCTGGATCTCGGCTTGCTGCGTAGTCGGTCTGAAGCATTGTAGGAGGAGGCAGAGGGCCTCGGGGCGCTCGACGCCCAGTGGTCTCTGCAGGAATCATTGGATTAGCTGAGGGCCCGGCTCCGTTGGTCCGAGGGGACCTTCGAAGGGGACCCGAAGCTTGACCACGCTTCGGAGGCATGGCTATCCGTTGAGATGTCTTGGAGATGGAGGACTTCGAACGACTCGAGGGGTCGAGAGAAGGCCTTCGAGCTGCACTAAGAAGCCCTCAACTGAAGGGTGCGCGGAGTCTCGGGACTCCGAGGCTCCCTCCGTAAGTGCTCTTCGGAGTGCAGTCAGCGGTAGAGAACAAGCTTTTAGAACTTGGATCCCCACGGACGGCGCCAACTGTTGGCGTAAAAGTTACACCAACAGGTTCTCGGTAATCAAGAACGAACAAACAAGAGGTTTGTGCTTTAGGACGAACTCGAGCCTCCGTAAAGGATAATAACTCAAGAGGTCCGAGTGTGTATGTTTGAACAACTAGTTCTCCCCCCTCTTACAAGGTACAATGGGGGGTATTTATAGGGGAAAAGGCATAAGGAAAAGACCTATTTACCCCTACATTACAACAGGCATAGTAGAAATTATTCGGTATTACAAACAAGGTTATACACGGTAAAGCGCCGTAGGGTAGATGGATAAGCTGAACATCCAATCAATCACGTCTTCCTGCTTCGAGGCCTCCTTCTTCCCTTCGGAGGGTCCTTTATGACTTCGCATTGTGGCACCCTTCGGCCATGTTGACGTATGCTCCGAACAGCAGTCCGCCACCTTCGGGATCTTCCCTGAGCCCACGGAGGGTTAGTCTTTAAGTCTTGGAAATAAAGTAATTTCCCCCAACAGAGATCATGTCTACCTTCGAGTTACGCCTCTCCGTGGTACTCAACGGTTTAACATGAGAGGAAAATTGGCCCCTCGATATGTTGGACCATTTCCCATTATTCGACGCCAAGGCGAAAGTTGCTTATCAATTGGAACTACCGCCCTCATTAGCTGGAGTACATGATGTATTTCATGTATCCCAACTCAAGAAGTGTCTTCACGTCCCGGCAGATCAAGTGGATCTACAGCAGTTGAATGTTCAAGAGGATCTGACCTATGTGGAAAAGCCTATCAAGATCTTGGAGGTCAAAGAAAGGATCACCAGGAGTCGGGTCATCCGCTTCTGCAAAGTGCAGTGGAGCAATCATCCTGTAGAGGAAGCTACATGGGAGAAAGAAGATGAACTCAAGGCACAGCATCCTGAGCTATTTGAGGATTGATCCGAATCTCGAGGACGAGATTCTATGTAAGGGGGATAGGATTGTAACACCCCAAGAAATAAAAACAAATAAAATAAAAGAAAATTATTATTTAAATCATTTCTGGATTTTAAATATTAAAGGAAATCCTAAAAGAGCCTTATTAAGCCAAACAGGGAGAAATATTCAAAATATGGACTTGAAAATTTTATGAGATGAACTAGAGACCAGAATATAATTTTAGGAATTTTTTTCCAAATTTTTATCAATAGTTCTTCAACCCTTAATCAAATATATGAATCACTGGATTTATTTTAAATCAGAAAAGAATTAAAAATGCTTAATAGTCCTCAACCCTCAAAGCACCCGAGCCCGGCCCAATCCTAGCCATGAGCCACTGACATGTGGGACTAGCCGGTCGGCGCGCTCCCCCGCTTCCCTCTCTCTCGCCCGCGCTCGCCCCGGCACCACTTGGCAGCCTCCTGCGCTCGCCCTTCACCCACCGACCGCTCGGGCCCGCCTGTCGGCGCTCGTTTTCCCCCTCGACCTCTGACAGGTGGAGCCCACCTGTTAGATTCGTCTTCTCCATGGAAGGGGATCGCCCCCTTCCTTCTTCCCGGCGATCGCCTTCTGTTTCCCTCGCCGCCGGTCACCCGCGCTCACCCGATCGCCCCGGATCGCCTTCCCCGAACGCCACCGCCCCCTTTCCATCCATGGCGACGCGTTTTCGCGCTTAAGGAAAGCTATCTGAAGCTTTTGGAAACCTTCGCCGGAGAGGGAAACCAACCTTCGGGTTCCCCGGAATTCCTTGCCTTCTGGACGCCTGGCGACCCCCTATAAGTACCCCTGTAGACGTCGCCCTCTGCCCACACCGAAGCAACCCGTGCCGAGCGAGAACAGAGCCTCCATTCCCCGTTTTTCGGGCTCCCTCTCTGCCTCGACTCCGGCGAGCCATCGCCGTCGACCCCGACCCCTCTCACCCTATCCACCGCCACCAAAGCGACCATCTACGCCCGCTCGTCCTCGGCCACGCCTCCATCGGCCGAGAAGACTGCCGGATCGCCGTCGCCGTCGACCACCTGAACCCTCTCTGCCGTCTACGCTCGCCACCGGTCACCTCCGAGCCCCCATCATCGCCACCGAAGGTACTGTCATGACCCCCTTCACCTCCGCGTTCCATTTTGGCCCTAGCTAGGTCCCTAGGCCCTCGCCGCCGCCGTCGTCGTCGCACCCGAAGCCTCGCCGTCGCCGGAGACGAAGGCTACAGGCCCCTTACGCACATACCATGCCGGATCGAGCAACAGCCGTTCTGATGAGCCACACCCGTAGGGGTCTATTACGTTCGATCGTGATCGAAGGGCTACGATTAAATCCCTTCGGGATTTAATCAGGGCCCTCGGATCCGATCGAAGTGGTATCGTGCGCTCTCGGCCGTCGATCGCCACATAACTCGCTGGACAGATCTCGTGCGTCCACGCGTACCCCTTCGCTACGTTTTAATCACAGCTGTCTGATTTCATTAAAGCCTTCCCGCCTCGCGCCCGACCGCCAGATCCAGATCCAACGGCTCTGGATCAACCGGTCCACGCGCACAGTGCCGCGGTCCACCGTGGGCCTGGCTCACCGTGGACCAGAGCCCATTTTCCAGCTTAAATAAAATTCCAGAAATTGATTTAAACTTTGAAAATTCATAACTTGCTCATTTTAACTCCAAATTTCACCATTCAAATTTTGTTAAATCCAGAATAATATTCTCTACACATTAATGCCATACAAACAGTATGTTACTGTTACCCAAAATATTTCTAATAAATAAATGAATAAAAACCCCCTTAGGGATAAATTATTAATTCAGAAAAATAAATTAGAAAAGCCTTGAGAAATATAAGATTACTGTTTATTCACCAAACATCAGAATAATGAAGCTTTATTCCACATAATAAAACCCACAAATAGGTATGTTTATTATTTGGTGGATTTCATCTGTTTATTGAATGTATTGTTTATTTTTCCGTATCGAGAAGACTACGAGTTCGTCGAGGAGCCGGAGTTCTACCCCGAGGTTCCTCCATCCCCATTTGCTGATCAAGGCAAGTCATCGACCACCTCTGTTGAAACAGTTGATCATCATTGAGCCCATGTTTTAATAATTATCGCTATAACTCATAGGTTAATATTGCATTAGTCCAATAATCAAGCCTTACACTTATAATTATTAGATCCCCGTCCTTGTGTGCAAACCCAAGCCATGCTTATTGAGCCTTAACTCCTTGTCACTCTACTATAATATTATTAGCTAGTGCCCAATGTACCGGCACGACTGCTATAGGATATAAAGAATGAGTCGTAGATAGCTAGTTTCTGAATATATGAATTCCTCGTTATTCTCGTCTCTGGACTCTGTTGGAGTTGGCTAAGTTATAAGTATGGTGGGTTCCGGGTGCAAGCTCGGGTATTGGTATGTCGCACCCGGGGCACTATAAGGACCGGTCTGCGGGATCTGTTGCAAAGCACTTCCGTACCAACCACAAGTCTAATGGGTAAGTCCTAACTGGAAGTGTGGAACGCTCCGGCTCTCGGCACCATAGTGGAGGAGGCAAGGGGCTAGCCCTCAGGGCGCCTTGTACCGACGATGGCTCAAGGGGGGTATTGTGGAAACTCGACATGGCGAGACACGATACGAAACCTATAAGAGGGTGCTGTTGAGTCGGGGAAGACCATATGGAAGGTTTTGGCACGAGTTCCCGTGAAATGGGTCATCTCGTTACACTTTGGTGTAAGTGATGAGTGTGTGCCTTGTGGGTACAGTGGTACATCTCTGATCAGAGAAATTTAATCTTTTCGAAAAGCCGAGCCCACGGTCAAGGGCGGGTTGTGTGACTACTCGCAGTTAGTTTACAATTGGTTGAATGATTGAGTTATTCATGGCATGTAAGGACTGTGGTGCGAGGAGGTAAAACGTACTCCTCGAGTTACAAGATGATGATGCATACACATGTTTACTTTTCAGTACTAATAAATTGATCACATTTAATGCTTTACAATTATGCTGCTTCCGCAAAACTAGCCACTTTCTCCCTTGTTATTACCTTGCATTATATTTGCATTCGGTGGCTTGTTGAGTACATCTGTACTCACCCCGTTGACTTACACCATCAGAGCCCATCTACTATGAGGAGGATGAAGGTCTGGAGTAGCGACCCAGTCAAGACGAGACTGGAAGGAGGCGTTCATCTAGGACCCTTGATTTTATTAGTTTCTCTTCACTTTCATTCACTTTTGTATTAATGCGGTCTACGAACCGTGAATGATTGCCCGTCTTGTACGTGGTCGTGTGATGAACGTCTTGTTTTATTGATTTTCTATGGAATTTCAATAAAGTCCTGATTTGTTAAATCGGGGCACGACAGCTTTTCAGTAAGCTCAAGGCCTCAGAGGTTGATATCCACTTGAGATCAAATCTCACTGGTTATGGCTCAAAAACCCTAGCCCTTGCGACACCTTCTACTAATCCTGCTGCTTTGAGTTGTGTTGCGTTCTCTTTGATGTCTATCACTGAGGACTAGCTGGATTCGCTAGGAGATGATGATTTGTGTTTGTTTAACAATCGGGTGCGTCGTTTCTATGATAAACGAATGTTCAAAAGACATGACACAAAATTCGGATGCTTTGATTGTGGTGATCCAGGTCATTTCATCGCCGACTTCCCCAAGCGGAAGAGTTACAAGAAGGGCACTGGCGGTAGCTCCTATGACTCCGGTAAGCACGACAGCTCCACCTTCACAAAGGGCGAGCCCAAGACAAGGTTCTTTCGAAAGGCCCTAAAGGACTACCGGCGTGAGAACAAGAAGTGAGACAAGTCCTTCTTCACCGAGATGGAGAGAAGCTACTCCAAGAGGTCATCGTCTTCTTCCTCGTCTTCAAGGTCAAGTGTTGAAGAGATCGTGATCAAGAAGGGGAAGGACAGGGACGATCCGACGGGCATCTGCTTCATGGCCTTCGAGGATAAGCCAAAGAGTCACTCGCGTCAAAGCCGAAGATCCCGCAAGAGCTTCTTCTCAATGGCTCTTGGGGATAAGGAAGAAAAGGGCTCCTCCGACAACTCCAACGAGGACGACGATGAAAAGGTATGCTCTTATGAACATGAAGTCATTGAATTGCTTGAAGAGAACCATCAGGAGTTCAGGTATCGGGATAAACTACTTAGAGGGGCTAAGAAGAGGTTAGATGAGCTTGAGAGTGAGCTTGCCATGGCCAATGGCAAGATTGAGAGTCTATCTTCTTCCCGTTGCTTGGGTGGTAGCAGTGAGTGCCCTAACTGCGAGGTGTTGTTGTGTGACCTGACGACTCTGAATTCCAGGTACACAGAGAGGGTAGATGAGAGAGACGCTTTGGCCACTAAGCTTGAGAGCACTCAACTGGAGCTGAAAGATGCTCATGCCACTGTCGTTGTGCCCTGTGTAGACTGCCCATCCCATCTAGTTGTTTTAGCTGAGCTGAGAGCCAAGAGTGATGAGCATTTGGGTGAGTTAGAATGAGTTAGAGCTAAGCTGGAGCAGACTAAGCTAGAGCTTGAGACATTGTCAGTTCCACCCACTGTTTGTGAGAACTTCTTGTCTCTGAGATTGGAACTGATCAAGCTAAAAGCTGAGAAGTCTGTTCAAGTTGATAAAGAGTGTGAGATCTGCTTGTCTCAGGTAGAGGTGCTAGCTTTCTTGAGAGAGGAGCTAGCTGATGCTCAGAACGAGAACTTTTACCTCCACCAGATCTTGAGTTGGGTGAGTGCTAGAGTGCCACAGCTTGGCATGATGATCCAGCAGTTCAAGGGGCAGGATGGGTTTGGGGTAGGTTACACCTACACCAAGGATTATTTTGAGAGTGCTATTAGTTGGGCAATGGAGTGCAGTAAAATGACTCCTAAGCAGAGATATCCCAAGACTCACTCCACTCAGTCTTTCCAGGCTAGTCAGCCCAAGGATGGAGTGTTCCAAGAACAACCTAAAGCTCCACCCAAGAAGCCTGTCTGAGTCCCAAAGCCTAAACATCTCCACACTTCTCTTGACTCTCTACCTGGACCCTCTCACACGAAAGAGTCTACACCCAACACCGCCAAGCCTAAGAACCCCAAGCCTCAACCACATCCCAAGAAGCCTACCTATCACTGTGAGTTTTGTTAGAGAGACGGGCATCTTGAGGAGTTTTGCTTCAGGAGGAAGCGGGTTGAGAGAGCAGAGAGAGCTCGAGGTGGTCAGGAGCAATTCTACTAGCAGGGTGGTAGACAAAGAGTCCCTCGGTGTGGAGAGAGGCTAGAGGCCAGGCCGCGTCGTGTAGGTGGTGGTAGAGGAGACGGCTTTAATGACCGTGCTCCGGAGGGTGGTTTTCGTTCCGGCAGAGCTCCAGGTCGTTCTGGATACGACTTTGGACCTCGTGACCGTGACTTTAGGTATAACAGAAGGTCGCACTTTGAGCCACGCTTATGATTCCTTCTACTTTCCTACTTTCGAGCAGATGGCTCGACACTGGTTTAGCTCCTTTGCTAAACCTGGTGTTGGACCATTTGCTCCCACTTATGACCATTGATCTTGCAGGATCGAGGACTGGAGGATGTATGGATCATAGATTCAGGATGTTCTCGCCACATGACAGGACATCACAGATGGTTCTCCTGCCTCACTCTCCCGAGCTCCAAGGAGTACATTAGTTTCGGGAATAGTGGTCAAGAGAAGGTACAAGGTATTTGCTCGATTCACATCTCTAATCATTTCTCCTTGAAGAATGTTGCTTTGTTTGGAAACTTGAATTTAATTTGATCTCTATTTCGCAACTTCTTGAGGATGGTTTAGAGGTTCGCTTTAAGAAGGGCATGTATTATGTTGTTGACTCTAGAGGATAATTGGTTTGCCAAATCTTACCCTTCGGTAAGATTTTTCGGATTGACTTCTCTAGTTCTTTTGGGCCTTCTCGATGTTTGATCGCTGGATCCTCCTCTGAGCTCTAGAAGTGGCATAGGAGGTTAGGTCATTTGAGCTTTGATCTGCTAGTATGATTGAGCTCTTTGGACCTTATCCGAGGATTGCACAAGCTTAATATGGAGAAAGATCTAGTTTTACATCCCTATCGTCATGGGCAAATGGTTGCCGCTTCTCACGCACCTGTGACTCAGGTGATGAAGTCGTACCCAGGAGAGCTGTTACACACGGATACTGTTGGTCCATCTTGGGTACGCTCAGTCGGTGGGAAGGGGTACGCGCTTGTTATTATTGATGACTTTTCTCAATTCTCGTGGGTTTTCTTTTTGGAGTCTAAGGATGAGTCTTTCCAATTTGTTCATGACCTGATTTTGAAGCTGAAGAATGAGAACAATGGTTGGATGCGAGCAATTCACTCTGACAACGGCTCTGAGTTCAAGAACTCTCAGTTCGTCAGCTTATGTAGTGATCAGGGTCTTGAGCACCAGTTTTCTGCCCCTTACACTCCCCCATAGAACGACGTTGTAGAACGAAAGAACCGCACGCTGGTCGAGATGGCCAGGACAATGCTCAATGAGCATAGGACTCCTAGGTGCTTTTGGGCTGAAGCCATGAACACGGATTGCTATCTGGCCAACCGCATTTTTCTTAGAGCTTACATAGGTAAGACATCATATGAGTTGCGGTTTGGCAGACAACCTAAGGTGAGTCACTTGTGAGCGTTTGGCTGTAAGTGCTTTGTGCTCAAGAAGGGGGGCATTTGGACAAGTTTGAGTCTCGTTGCTGGGATGGAGTCTTTCTTGGTTATGCTTTGCATTCTCGAGGCTACCGTGTTTGGAACCTTGACTCCCAGCAACTTGTAGAGACTTGCGACGTTTCTTTTGATTAGTCCATGCCTTCACTCACTCCTTCTTTTGAGCTTTCTAGAGATGATGAGCTTGGAGAGTCCATCTTCGAGGAAGATGATGACGCTCCTGCTGTTGTTGAGGGTGGGCCTTCTGCATAGCCTGTAGACCCCACACCTTCTGATACTTTGATTGAGGATGAGGGCGTACCTCTGATCACTTCTTCTACTTTGATCGAGCCCCCTCAGCCGAGTCCAGAGGTGCCAGTTGCTGACTCCGGTGAGGTGACTTCAGATCACCTAGGATCCCGAGCAGTTCAGCATGATCACCCCTCAGAGCTCATCATCGGTGATCTCACTTCGAGGTCCTTGCATTCTTCTGTTGGCTCACATGCTGTGTTTGCTGAGTCTGCTTTTGTTGCCTCTTTTGAGCCCAGAGATGTTTCTCATGCTCTTTCTTATGCAAATTGGATAAACGCCATGCAAGAAGAGCTTGAGAACTTTGTTCGCAATCGGGTTTGGATACTGGTTGAGTTGCCACCTGGATGCAACCCCATAGGCACCAAGTGGGTGTTTAAGAACAAGCAAGGTGAAGATGGGGTTGTGGTGCGCAACAAAGCTTGATTGGTTGCCCAGGGTTTTTGCCAGAAAGAGGGTATTGACTTTGAGGAGACCTTCACTCATGTTGCCCGTCTTGAGTTCATTCGCATACTTTTGGCATGCGCTGCTTCTAAAGTTTTTAAGCTTTTTCAAATGGATGTCAAGAGTGCTTTTCTGAACGGGTATATAGAGGAGGAGGTCTATGTTAGGCAACCCCCCGGTTTTGAGAACCCTAAGTTTCCTCGACATGTTTTCAAGCTGCAGAAAGCTTTATATGGTCTGAAGCAAGCCCCTAGGGCTTGGTATGACCGTTTAAATCAGTTTTTTGGGGGAGTGGCTTTGTGATGGGTTTTGTGGACAAGACTCTTTTCTTGCTCAAAGATGGCTCAAACTTCTTGATTGCTCAAATTTATGTGGACGGTATTATTTTTGGTGGTTCTACTAATGAGCTTGTGTCCATGTTTTCTGAGCAGATGCACAGAGAATTTGAGATGAGCCTCATGGGTGAGCTCAAGTACTTACTAGGGCTCCAGATCAAGCAGACCAAGGACGGCATCTTCATCCACCAGAGCAAGTACACGCGGGACATGCTTAAGAAGTTCGACTTTGGTGGAGAGCTGAAGCCTCAGATGACCCCAATGGGTACATCTAGGGGCCTGGACAAGGACGAGAGTGGCGTCAAGGTCAACGAGATATAGTATCGAAGGATGATCGGATTGCTGCTGTACTTAACGGCGACGAGACCGAACATTCAGTTTGTCGTGGGACTGTGCGCACGTTTCCATTATTCACCACACGCATCTCATCGGTAGGCTATTAAGCGCATTTTTAGGTACCTTACCTATGCGCCTGATCTAGGTCTTTACTATTCAGCATCATCATCTTTTGAGTTATCAGGATTTTCCGACGCTGATTTTGGTGGGTACCGGCTGGATCGCAAGTCGACTTCCGGTACTTGCTAATTTCTTGGTTCTTCGCTTGTCTCTTGGTCTTCGCGTAAGCAATCTAGAGTTGCGCTTTCTACCATAGAGGTTGAGTATGTTGCTGCTGCTAACTCCTGCTCACAGTTGGTTTGGATGATTTCCACGTTGAGAGATTTTGGGTTGTTCTTCCCTGCTAGAGTTCCTTTGTTTTGTGATAGCACCAGCGCGATTAGTGTAGGGAAAACACATGTCTTCATTCAAAAACCAAACATATTGATGTGCGCTTTCATTTTCTGAAGGTATCAATATGAGAAAGGGGTCATTGACCTTGTTCATGTTGATACCTATCAGCAGTTGGCTGACATTTTTACCAAACCCCTAGATCAGTCTACTTTTGAGTGTTTGCGAGGGGATTTGGGAGTTGTGTATCCTTTTTAGGATATTTTGAGTCAGTTTTTTCTTTCTTCTTTACTCTTTTCTTGAGTCCTTTTTGTGTGAGTTCATATCATGCATATTCACATATCACACTTTGAGCTTTCTTTTGTTATATGATTGACCTACTTTACTTATTCTAGCTAGTACATGCTTTGAATACCTATCGATGATCATGCTTAGCTTCAGTTCACATGATGTCTAATATCTATCATATGCATGGCTTTTATGCTTTAAAATTGAAAAATGATCACCATTGCTTCTGGTAACTAGCATGTGTAGGCTGAGTGCTTTTGCTATCTTTTACATGCATGGTAGCTAGTTCCTCACTTAGATGCAGATATGCAACTTGGACATCTATATGCTTTAAACATGGAAAATGTGCTATAAAAATGATAAAAATCATAAAAATGAAAAATCCATGCCTTTTATGCATAATTCGAAACAATCCAGGTGGGTTTGCTTTGTCGCATTGCATTGTTCTGGACTGCTTACCATAGCACTTTGGTATGAACTAGGACAGTGTAATGTATGCTAACCAATGTCTTAAGCTTCTGATGGTCCAGTTCTAGCCTAAGCTTGACTTGGTCAGTTAGCATAAGGTTGACATGCAAATAACCCCTGGAAAAAATGAAAAAGGAAAAGAAAAAGGCTAAAAATTAAAAAGATAACAAGTTTGCTGAAGCACTTTATTATGGACATTGCTTATCTTGGTAGATATCAGTTAGCCTTTGCATCTCATGTTTTACCATTGCTTGTCAACTAGAAAATGTGGTGAGGCTTTTGTTTGCAAAAATATAAAAATGTGTGCTAATGACTTTCTTGGGATATCATCTGTTGCACTGATCATGCCATGTGTCTTAGACAGTACTTCTTTTGCTATACTTGCTAGATGTTGTCATTGCAGTCAATCATATCTGAGAAGCATGCTTTTTCACTCCACATGTACCCCAATTGCATTCATTGCATACTTTGAGGGGGAGTTGCATTTCAGGGGGAGTTTGAGTATTTGTCTCTTTTGAGTGCATTTAGCCTCACTTGATGAGTCCAATTGTCAACAAGGGGGAAAAATTTTGGGTTACTCGATCTTTTAGAAGAGTTTATGGGGAGTTTTTAGCTTTCTCTGGGATTTGTTTCAGGGGGAGTTTTAGTCTCTTTTACCCTTATTCTTTGGATATCCTTGTTGATAATTCTAAGATTGCACTTGCTTTGAGTTTTTACTTTTGGTTAACCACAATGTTCGTCTTTTGGTCATTTGGGTTAAACCTTTTATTTTATTTTCTTCTTTCTATCTTCTTGTGTTTTGTTTTCGTGTTTTCACATGTGCTTGCAGGTTTTGAAGAGCTGATGAAGAAGTTGTTGACAATGCACTCATCAAGGGGGAGATTGAGGAGCCATGTTGAAGAGCATGGGCCTCATGGCTCTAGATGTGATGAGTGATTGTCAATAGAAGTCAAAGAGAGGAAGTAAAGAGAAGACGAGACCTGCCGTGTCTGGAGCCGCGTGTGACTCAGGTACATGGGTGGTAAGCGACTGCCGGGTAGAGGGGCTACGGAGTCAGGCCAGCCCAATCTGAGTACATGGGGTAGGAGTGACAGAGGATCCACTAGTCTGTTTATCGGGATTGACTCAGGTACACGGGCGGCAAGCGATTGCCGGGCTGAGGGAGCCGCGGAATCGGGCCAGCCCAATCTGGGTACCCAGTGCGAAGACGGTGGATGCTTTGTCAGTTTCGGCGCAAAACTGACGACCACTGATCTCGGATCCGATCGTTCTGAGGTGAAGCCGTAGCTGCTACGAAAGCTCCGCAACAGAACAAGTTATCTTTATTTAGGATTTTACTATTTTATCTTTAGGCCCACAGTCTGTGTTATTCGAGTCTATAAAAAATCCTAAGGGCATTTCAGTCGTTTCCATTTTTATATTCAGCGTCTGTGTAATTTACCCTGGAGGTAAATTTGTCTTTTTCCCTTTTGTTGGGCTGCCTATAAATAGGCCCCAACCCCCTAGGGTTAGGGTTAACTAATCTGCAATTAAACATCCGAGTTCAATTTTGTCCCCAAATTTTTCCGTCGTTGCTGTTCTTCATGTTTTTCTTCCCGCCACTGCCTCTGTTTTTTATCTCATCTCCACGGTCACCGCAGCAGGAATCTCGCGTGCGTGGGGGACAAAGTCTGGCAGAGGGATTGCGTACAGTAGCAGCCTAGCCAGGCGCATGCACGTAGCGCAGCAGCACGCACGCCGAGACAGCAGTGCTTCACGCGGCTTTTGTGTGGCTGCTGGCAAAGCCACGGGCTCGAGGCGCAGGAGCTCCGTTGCCAAGGCAGGCGCATATGGCAGCGAGATCAAAGGCGGGATTTGCTGAGTCCGTTGGCGCGTGGACCTAGGCCTGGCCACAACAACCACGAGGTGTGCAGTCTGGTGCAGAGACAGCGTGTGGCATCAGGAGCAAGGGTGGTAGAAGCTTTGAGCTGTCACGCAGCGTGTTGCTGGCATCGGCAGGAACGTGCTTGAGCGGCGGGCTCTTCGAAACCACGCGGTGTTCCCTGTGCATAGCTGCAACGCATCAGCCAACCATTTTTCACCTGCGCAGGCAGTGCTGGAAGGAGACGTGTGACGCGCGATGCATAAGAGCAGAATCGAGCAGCGCCTAAGGTGTTCGGTCGAATGCTTCAACAGGAATAGTAGCCGCACAGTGCAAAACAGTAATTACTATTCCTCGATTTCCGTGCACTAGCATTTAATTTCTGGATAGATTTAATTGCAGTAAGTACTTTATTTTCAGATTGCACTATGAATATTTGTTGATGTATCTTCGTATATCTTAGTTCATTTTGAATTATTTGTGAGCACATTTTATCATTTGCATTTATTTTATCTAATTAAATGCCTGAGTATTGTTGATGATTTTGTCTTTGCTATTTGAAATGTTTGTGAGTTATATGATCTGTTGATCTACTTTTGAACACTTTGTTGGTGTCTTTTTGATTAGGACACCGGTCGTTGTTAGGCTAGATTATTTTCACTATTTTTGATCTGTTTGTTTCCGCTGATTACCTGTTGAGGTGTGTTGGGTGTTGGAAGAAGGTCATCGATTCAAAAGAATTTTTAGGCGCCCATTCACCCCCCTCTGGTCGCTACTTTCGGTCCTACACGGAATCAGGCGGACCCAATCCGGGTACCCGGTACGAAGACAACGGACGCTTTGTCAGTTTCAGCGTAAAACCGACGTAACCATCCAAGACCGCCCATAGGGAATCCGATAGTTTTGAAGCGAAGCCGTAGCTGCTACGAAAGCTCCGCATCAAGACAAGTCACCTTTAGATAGGATTTTACCATTTTTCTTTCTAGGCACAGAGTGTGTTAGTCGAGTCTGTAAAAATCCTAACGACATTATGGTCTTTTCCATTTTATTTTAGCATCTGTAAAACCCTAAGGGTATTTTGGTGTTTTCCTAGTGTTATTGGGTTGCCTATAAATAGGGCCCCAATCCCTAGGGTTTTGTCTAACTCACTTGGAATTAAAAAATCTGAATTCATCTTTCTCTGTTACTTTCCCTTCCACCTCCACCCAAATTTTTCTGTGCGCCACTGTTCTTCTTTCCGCTACTTTGATTTTTGCATCGGCAGTTTTTGGTACTGTTTTTGTTGGATGGTGGAATCAGCGCGAGCAGTGTTCGGGCGAAGTTGCAGAATCGCATTGTCGGTTCACGCCGGAGCTACAGGAGTTCTCTGTCGGTTTTCTCCAAGCCACCGTATAGTACAACTGTTGGTTCCTGACTGGTTTTCTTGGTCGAGGTCGGCGATCAGTGAAGTCCTGCATAGAATCACCGCATGGTCCTTGTGGTTTTTGTGAGGAAGCTCATTTTCTGTGGGAGGTCATCTGGTGGGCGCAACATGCACTGGTCGGCAGTATACAATGCAGGCGTGGTGTTTGATGTTTTGCAGCACCTCGTGCAGACTGCATGCCTTGCTCTATGCTGTGTCTGCTCGGCAGCAGTAGTTCTCGTGGCGTGCAGTAGTAGCACTTGTGACGCGTAGCAGTGGGAGGGGTTTGGAGCTATGCACGTGACAGCTGATGCACTGAGTGTGTTCGGCCGAATACCTCAACAGGAGACAAAAAATTGCATAGTAATTTCTCGATTTTCGTGCACTGTTTTTTAGTTCTGAATATTCTGGATTAGATGAATTAATTCCTAGCACATTTAATTTCCTGCAATTATTTTTGTCCGATTAAATATTGTGCTATTCTCATGAGGTCTTAGTTTCACCGGTTATTTTTGATTAGATACTTATTGACCTTGTTATGAATGAAATGTTTGTGAGCGATGGATATTTTTATGTGCTTGATGGATTACCTATGATTTGGTGAAATTTTTGTGGAGATGATATTTGTTATGTGAATGACTTTAATCTGCCTTTAAGCACTTTGTTGGTGTCTTTGTAATTAGGACACCAGTTATTTTTAGGCTAGATCTTTTTAGAGCTTGTGATTTGTTTTGGCTCAGTTGTTTGTCTATTTAAGTGCGTTGGGTGTTGGGAGAAGGCTATTGATTCGAAAGAATTTTTTAGGCGCTCATTCACCCCCCATATGGTCGCTACTCTCGGTCCTACAGCCATGACTATTCAAGGACTGATCAAGGAGGCCATCAGGGGCACAACGGTTTGTGTAACACCCCAAATTTTCAAAGGAATAAAAATATTAATTAATTCAATTTCCTGGATTTTATTATTTTGAAAATACCTTTAAATACCCTTCTATACCATTTTGAACTACAACATAGAGTTATTGACCAAACCAGGAGCTTAAAATTTTTGTATAAACTCCCAAGGCCAAAATATATTTTTGAGAATTTTTATAAATTTTTACCAAGCTTGGAAGTAGCCCTAAGATTTAATCTATTTTCTGGAATTATATTTTTATTCAGAAATGTTTTGAAACAGTAACGGGCCTCCCTCCTCCCTTTCTCTCTCTCCCGGCCGGCCCAGCCCGTCACCTCGCCCGCCTCTGGCTGACAGCCCGACCCCACCTGTCAGCGCCAACCGCCCCCTCTCGCGCCCGAGCCCGACCCCACCCGTCAGCCTCCGCACTCGCCCGCTCGCGCCCACTGGCATGTGGCCCCCGCTTGTCAGGTCCTTCGTCCCCGCGAGATCCGCCGCCAAATCGCCCCCCCCCCCCCCCCCTCACCGGCCGACGCCATTACTCGCCTCGGATCCCATGCCCCCGACCCCCTCCCCTCGAATTAAGCCTGGCAATCAAACCCCCGCACTCTGGTGACCGTTTCCCCCCATTAAACCCGACCTATTCGCGTCCAGGTTCGATGGATCGAACTCAACCCGAGCTCGACGGCGTTTAAACGCGTTTTATTCCCGGCCACCGTAGACTACGCCCTCTCTGCCCCCGCCGATGGCCCTATTTAAACCCCCTGGCCATCCGCATTGCACCCCTACGCTCACATGCTGCGAGAACAAACAGAGCTCTTGCATTCCGCGTTTTAGCGCACCACCGCCGCCCGTCCTCCAGCCGTTGCTCGCCATCGCCAGAGTCCCCCTCCGCCCTCGCCGACCGCACCGCTGTGACCGCACGGACCTCACCGACCCCGGCCACCACTCCGTCGTCGACGAAACCCGCCGGATCGTCGTCGCCGCCGAGGACCCGAACGCCTTCACCGCCTCCGCTCGTCGCCGGCCTCGCTCTGTCGACCTTTCTTCACCGCAAGGGTACCCTCGTGATCCCCGCAATGTCCTCTTTCCGTTTTAGGCCTTAGCTTCGACCGCCATCACTCGCCGTGGCCTCTGGCCCGCTCGCCGTCGCCGGAGAAGACGACCGACACGGGCTGAGTACCCGTGCCGTGTCGGATTCACGCGCGACCATGCGATCTGGATCCGACGGTGACGATTAATTCCCGCGTGCAATTTAATCAGATCCGTTAGATCTCGGCGAAGGGGTACGTTTTAATCTCGTGCGTCCGTTAGTATTTAAAACCCGTGCTCAATCCCGTGCGTCCACGTGGTACCCTTTCGCGCGTTCTAATCCTGGCCGTCCGTTATCACTTAAGCGCCCCGCCTCGCCATCGCGCGTTGGATCTGGATCCAACGGTCCAGATTGGGCCGGACCACGCGCACAGTGCGCGGGTTCACCGTGGGCCTGGCTCACCGTGGACCCGAGGGGATTTAAATTTAGAAATAAATTCCAGAAACTGTTTAAAACTTGTAAAATTCATATATGGCGCATTTGAACTCTAAAAATTGTCATTTCAATTTCAGAAAATTTATAATTTTATTCTCTACATGTTCATACAATAAAAACAGTAGGTTTACTTTGGACTTTTCATGTTTATTTAAATAGGTATTCAAATGCCCTTAGGATTAAAATATAAATTCAAATATTTAAACTTCAGTAAAGTTTATATTTATTCCTTTCTGTTTATATACTAAAGCCACTATGTTTTCTCTGAACCATTCATTTTAAATTAATTAGAAAACTTAAAATGAGATTATTCACCCTTAAAATCCCTTTTATGAAAGACAATATTTCATTATGAGTCATTTTAAATTATTTATGAAATAAGTTTCAGAAACATAGCAACTTGCTTTCTTCAGACCAAATCAACCAAAACCTACGTACTTGTTGTGTGGTTTTAGATTGTTTAAATTGAATGTTGTATTTATTTATTTATATTTATATTTATATTGGAAAGACTACGACACCACCGAGGAGCCGGAGTACTTTCCCGAAGTTCCTCCCTCCCCATTCGCTGAACAAGGCAAGTCACCAAACCAATCTTTTGAGCATATTGAACCCATGTTTTATTAAACTATCGCTAAAACACATAGGTTATACATGCATTAGTCAAATGAACCCTTACAATATATTTATTTAGGATCCCCCGACCTTGATGTGCAACCCAAGCCATGCTATCTCGCCTAACCTCCTTGTCACCACATGATTAATGATATTAGCTAGTGTCCAATGTATTGACACGATCGCTATAGGATAAAAATGAGTCGTAGTAAAATGGTTCTACTATATGATCCCCGTTACTTCTTATCCTTGGAATTCTGTTGGTGATGAGTTATGGTTGTGAGTGTATGCATGGTGGGTTCCGGGTGCAAGCTAGGGCATTGGTCGGTAGCACCCGAGGCACTATAAGGACCAGTCTGAGGGATCCGTTGCAATACACTTCCGTACTAACCACAAGTCTAATGGGTAAGTCCTAACTAAAGTATGGAGTGTTCAAAACCGAGGCCAACATTTGGAGATGGGTCAAGCAGCACCTGCGGGTGGCTTGTACCAATGTGGCGCAAAAGGGGGTGCGACGTTAGCCGGGATGCGGCCCGGCGCGCCGGCAAAACCTAGAGCGGGTGGTTATCGCTTGGAGCATTTCATGCCGAGGTTTTGGCACGAGTTCCCGTGGTATGGGTCATCTCGTTTGGGATGAGTGCGTGCCTTGTGGGTACAGTAGTACATCTCTAATCAGAGTCTTAAATCTTTTCAAAAAGCCGAGCCCACAATCAAGGGTGGGTTGCGTGACATCCCACAGTTAGATTACTTTGAATATGTATGTGCATGATGGTTTGACATGTAAGGACTGTTGTGCGAGGAGGTAAAACGTACTCCTCTAGTTAGATGATGTCGTTGATGCTCATGTTTACTTTCCCGCATGATTAAAATTTGACTACACTAAATGCAATAACTAAAAATGTACTTTTCCGCACTGTTAGCCATTACCCTTCCTTGTTTATTATCTTGCATTATTATTTGCATTTGTGGTGGCTTGTTGAGTACTTTTTGTACTCATACCCGTTGGACTCCACAGAGAATGCCTACTATGAAGATGGTCTGGAGTAGCGACCCAGTCAAGAAAACAATCCTGAAGAAGACGTTCGTCATGCTATTTACTTTTGTTGCTATTTTTATTTCAACACTTATGTAATAATATGGTCTGCGTACCATGAATGCTTGTCGTATGTACGTTGTCGCATGATGAACCTCTTGTATTATTGTTTTTCTTTGGAAATTCAATAATGTTCCGATTTCGGTAAATCGGGGCGCTACAGTTTGTGACGCACCGTAAGGTTCGGCGTACCTCGCCAATGACCCATTGAGACTACTGCTACAAGGGCCGATGAGGCTAGACCAGCCGAGCTCTTCGCTCAGCTATGAGGGTGACAAGATGACCCAGTCGTCGCCCCCCTCACACAGTTCGCCCTAGGGCACACTAGGCGGGGTTGATAAGAATGCACGAGCATCGTTCCTGGTGCCCGATCTCAGGATTCCAGGGCATGGGATGCCGCAAGTAACATACGGCATCGCAAGAGACCCCCCGACAGACATCGCGCCACCAAGGGGGGCACCCGATGTAATCCCTCCTAGATATCACTGAATTGTGCACTATGGAGCAACGCCCTATGGTGATGCAGGGCAATATAGACATGATGCTGCTCGGCGGGATCAGTACCAACAGGCGCCAATGCCTGCTCAATTTCCATCATCGAACCAGCAAGAAGACAAATGGATGAATCAAATCACGGAGCTCATCAAAGATCAATTCAGGTTGAAGCCAGAAGAGCAGATGTACATGTACCAGTGGTCGTATCCTGAGTGGTTTGATCGAGTGCCACTGCTAAACCGGTACAAGGTGCCGGATTTCACCAAATTCCCAGGGCAAGACTCGATCTCCATGATCGAGCACATCAGTCGTTTCCTCGCCCAGTGTGGGGAGGCATCGGCTGATGAAGCGTTGAAGGTCTGACTGTTCTCGCTATCCCTATCAGGATCGGCCTTCGTGTGGTTTTCTTCACTGCCAGCTGACTCCATCAAAGGATGGGTGGACCTGGAGAAGAAGTTTCACAAGTACTTCTTGCCGACATCCAGGAGATGAAGCTGACCAACTTGATGTCCATGAAACAAAGGATGAATGAGTTGGTCCCCGACTATGTACAGAGGTTCCAGGACATACGAAGTAGATGCTATAGTGTGAACCTCACTAATAGTCAGTTGGCGGAGCTGGTGTTCAAAGGACTCCTGAGCCCTATCAGGGAGAAGTTCTCATCGCAACTGGTGCAAAGAGTATCGGCCTACGAGAGCCGATTTCAAGAGGCCATGCGGGACAAGTACCAGAAGAAGGTCGCGTACACTCAAGTGTACCACTCGGACTCTGACGAGGATAGTGACTCTGATGCAGAAGTCGGGATGGCCAAGTGGTCCAAGAACAAGAAGCAGGTTGCTTGCCCGTGGATAAAATTGGTCGAGAAGGAAGAAAGGTATGACTTCGATATCAACAAGGCTGATAAAATATTTGACCTACTACTAAGAGAGAAGCAAATTCACCTGTCACCTGGCCATGTGATACCGTCTGCCGAATAACTGAAGAAGAAAAAGTACTACAAATGGCACAACTCCCCGTCGCATCATACTAATGAATGCAAGGTCTTCAGGTAGCATATTTAGTCAGTCGTAGAGCAAGGCCGAATGAAGTTTGACGACGAGAAGCAGCCGATGAATATAGATGGCCATCCATTCCCAGTCAACATGGTTCATGCGCACTATGATGATAATCGGCACACAAGAAATAGAAGACGGGCTAGCAGAAATGTCACCTCAGTAGTACTCATCGAAAAGTATCAAAAGAGGTCGGCAGAAATAGAAAGTAGCGGAGATAGCTGGGGTTACTCGCGTTTCAATCCCCCATTGGAATTGTGAGTTCTTTAGACTTTGTCGAAATGAGGGGCTGTGGCTACCATCTATGGATGACTGCTCGGGATGGAAAGGAGTATAGGGTGATCATCGGCCACGTGATTAAAGAACAGTGCGTCAAAGGTTGTCACCCCTAAGGGTATCGGCGCTAGAAAGGCTTGGCCCCATCGGTTCGAAAGGAGTCGACCCGATAGCCGAAGACGACAAAGGCACCACAGGAAAGCTGCAATGGTGCCCCTGGGGAATCTTTACGCAAAGCCAGAAAAGAAGGGTGCAGTGTCTACGGCAAAGAGAAGGAAAGGTACAAGAGCATGATTAAGGAGTTGATCGCCCCCCTAAGATCAAGAGCGAATGGCACCCAAAAGACAAGGTCGATCATGATGACAAGCAAGGCACGGAGGTAAACATGGTTTCTCCCTTCCCGCAGAGTATCGGGCCATCATAGAGGAGGACACGGAGTCAGCCGATGTCATGGCTCAACTAATGCTGGCTCCGCGGCCTGCGATTTTTGATAAGACGGATGAACTAGAACATCGGCACCTTAGGCCGCTCTACGTCAAAGGATTGGTTAATGGGAAGTCGATGTCCAAGATGATGATAGATGGAGGGGCGGCCGTCAACTTGATGCATTACACCACTTTCCGAAAGCTTCGTAAGACACTAGAAGACCTCATTAGAACTAACATGGTAGAGGGACTTTGACGGTAACTCGTCAGACACAATGGGAACTTTAAATGTGGAGCTGATGGTTGGAAGCAAGACGGTGCCGACCACTTTCTTCGTGATAGAGGGAAAAGGATCCTATAGCCTGTTGTTGGGGCATGACTAGATACATGCGAACTGTTGTGTCCCCTCAACAATGCATCAAAACCTCATATAGTGGGTCGGCGACCAAGTGGAGGTGATTCCTACCAATAATTGGTTAACATAGCTACAACCAATCTATCGATATGGAAGGAAGAGGGAGTCATATGTTTGTAAGGAAAGGCTTGGGAGGGGAATTTCTTGTAAGTATCCGATGATGGTATCGCACCAATCAGCGAAGAACCACCCAACCTTACGCTATAAACACGGCATTGAAGATGACTTCGGCCACAACAACATTGCGACCGATAAACCACTACTACGCTGGCATCAGGCCGAAGTCAGCCGCTACAAGGTACTACACTCCCAGCGAAATAGCAGCAAGTTAAAAATTACAACGTCAAGAAGAGAGAAGGTCGAACGATGCGACTAAGGGAATATTTTCTTATCATTCGAACAAAAGTACACATCCGCTGCCCATGGTATCGCCTTGAGATAAACGATGCAAGGCCATCGCCTTTAGCCCCCTAAACACAATGAGGAGACTCCGATGCAGAAGAGACCGAATGAAGCTGCTAAGGAAAATATCCTAAGCGTTCGGTCAAACTACATACAGCTAATGCCTATGGCATTGCCTTGAGACGGCCGATGCAAAGGCATCGCCCTTATACAAAATCGTCAAGAACGAAGAGGATGCAACGCAGGAAACTCAGCAAGTAACAACACAAGATATAAAGAAAAGCCAATATATATTCATGATGTTTGATTACAAAGAAATATGTTACAAGCCCCCGATCGGCGTACGGAAGTCCCTCAGCCGCTCCACCTCTACAGAGCGCCCTTCACCAAAGCGTAGATCGGCTACGACCGCCTCTCATTCACCCATGATGTAGGAGTGGGGGTGTCAGTGCCAAGGTTCGTAGTGGCCGATACTAGTCCATATCGTATCGGCCAGCCGCTTAGGCTCATGGAAGGGGCCTCCTCATCAACATCCTACAAAAGGAAAAGGCAAGGTCCAATCAGATGATAAAAACAGGAGCAGTGAAAAGAAAAAAGGTCAAGGTACTCATGTCAGGATCCACCTCGGCGCTAGTCGGATGAAGCTGTTCCCGGTAGACCGACGAGGATCAGTTGAAGACATGGAGCTTCACCTCACCCCACCACTCGCGGAAGCTGGAAAATGTCACCTGGCAGGTCCTCCAGGTGGAGACCCTTCTGGAGGGCAGCCCATCGGCCAAATAGGAGATGCGATCCCACTCCAGCGCACTCATCACCTTGCCGCGGGCCTAGATCTATCCGACGAAAAAAATGCGAGGTGCGAGCTGGTTGAAGCCCAACTGCCTCAAGAACACCGACGAGTGGTAGAACTCATAAGAGCAACGTCGGGAACGATCATTAGTAAAATTGACTGGGAGCAAGCAGGGAAAGGAGGCGACGATGAAGATACGAAAAGAATATGCGTCCCGGGATACTTTGGGGAAAACCAGTCAGTCCGACAGTGCGTACTCCAAATGGAAACCAAAACGAAACCAAGAAAACTGACTAGAGAACCCGAGGTAAAAGAGCTTGAAAGATGTGGCCAAAGTCGCGGAAGAGATGGGAGATTGAAGGACGAAATGAGGCCGCTTTGCGTAAGGAGCGACACCAACGAAAAGGGGGAGGCGCCGACTCCGAAAAATTGTTGGGGAAGAGAGACTGGGAAAAGGGGTCTCTCTGGTGGCTTCAATAGTCTAGATGTTTAGCTAGAGTTGAAGAAACCACTAGGGGCCCCGACATCGGCCGATGAAGTTGTCAGCTGATAAATTGACTGGCATGAGGTGAAGGAGACGATAGGTGGCTCTGAGAAGGCAACAACCTAGGGGATCCGCTCATGGGCAGCAAGTCGTTCAACCAAGTATTGAAATTGCAGAGTCGGGGCCGGGGCCGGGGCCGACACGTAGAAAACAAACTCCTCTAGCCAGAGGGTGAGGAAGGCGATGTGTTCGCGGGTACCGACCGAGGCCGATTTTCTTATTGTGCCGCCTGATGTATCGACTCCAGTTATCGGCCAAGTCGACACCCAAGTTGTGTGACGGCTAGAAACGAAGAGAGAAGGGGAGGACCAGTGAACCAATATCAAGGCAAGTCAAGAAGTAGACATCGATCAAGGAGGGGCTCATCGGTCCATGCCCGAAAAGGAAAGCGTTGAGGGCGTCCGACCAGAAGTAACACGATGCGGCCAACATCGGTTCGTTCTGGAATGGCGCGACTAGGAAGAGACCGATACAGTGACTGATATCGATCTCATCCCAGAAGGTGTGGTAAGTGGACGATACCTTAAGGTACCAGTTACACCAGCCAGGGATAGAGGAAGGAAATGGCGTGAAGCTAAGGTCCCAGTCAGAAGGACACATGGGGGAACACTTGAAGGGGATTCGGCAGGTTTCAACATTCACGAAGTCGATTGGGTCAGAGTCACCTAGGGGGGCCAATAAGAAGCTATATGGGTGAGTGGAGATCAGTAAGAAGACCTGCTTCCAAAGAGCCTACATATGGGAAAATGACTCAGAAAAGGGATGAAAACCACGAAGGGAAGAAAGGAAGGTCAAATGTATGAAAAGCAAAGACATATCAGTGGGATCCTGTTGAAGACAACCATTATACTGTTCTCTTGATCTGATGTAATGAAGAAAGAAGCGGCAAGATGGTGGTGATCAAGAAATAGCAGAAGCTGATGACGATGGTTGAAAGCCGGAGGGTTGGTGAGAAGAAAGCGTGGAAGGGAGAATACGAAAGACGAGTATTTATTGACTAGGGTGATTCTTCGGCTACCACCATCAGACCAATCGCAAGAAGCAAAGGCAAAGAGTTTCCGGCTGGCGATAATGAATGTGAGACAGTCCGTGTGAAAAGACTTGGCGACATAAGGTAATTATGACTGATAGTTTTGAAGCGTCAGGTGCCTCTTAATGCCTAAAAACTAGGGGGGCATGTGTTGACGCCAATAATTGGTAAAGCCCAAGGCCCACCAAGAAAGGCACGCGGTCAACGGAAGGTCAAGGAAGATCCGATCAAAGAGAATCAAAGAAGCTCGTCCACAACAACTACATGATCGGAAGGAGGCCGATGGAGATAAGAGTGGCAGGAGGTTACAGATTCATCCAAAATCAGCTGATAGGTTACTTGGACAGCAAATCTACAGACTATAAATATGTATCCCCTAGGTTAGGTTTAGTTTAACTCTCATTCAATCTTCAATCGGTGCATCGCCACCCTTATGCCCCAAGGTTATCCGGTGAGACTCGGGCTCTCGGAGCTAGGCTGTATTAGTTTGATCTCCAGTGAAGAGGTGAGTCCTGCCACCCTCGGCTTCCATGCCAACTAGGTTAGTATCATCATGGCTGCATCGGTTTGATCCGATCTCTTGAGGAGAATAGTGAAACAGCACGGTCGTCGTTTGTTCTCAGTGTATTTGGCTAGGTCTAAGGCTGCATCAGTTGGGTTTGATCTATTAGATTGAGATGATCTGGGTTTGATAGCTTGAGGCTTCATCGGTTAAGTCGGACATCTCTTATTGTTGTATCTTTTTCATGTCGTATATTGTTCATCGAAATAAAGTTTGTCCGATTCATTGATATATTGTTCAGATCATCAGGACTAGCTCCTATATCGGTTAGGCCCGATCTAGTTATTGTGATGATTTTCATGATATAGATCTGTTATCTAGAATGCTTTATTTATTTCTATCAAAGTACAAGATGATAGGTTATCTTCAATTCATCTCCATATCATGTTCACCGTCGAAGAGTGCTCATCGGCCTATATGTACATCCTGTTTTTCTCCATCGGTCGATGGCGTGGTTGTTCGATTAGTTTAATCTGGGCTATCGGTCGTATGGCCGATTGCACGATGCTTCGTAGCTTTATCTTGTACGCCACAATCATTGGCTTGCCAGCCGATCGGCTATGCTACTAACGCCTGTATTTTTTGATCCCTTGTCAGTTGCAGGGTTAAACTGATTGGCATGCCCTAAACCCTTTTCTAAGACGCAGGACCTGCACTGGAGTTAAGAAAATCTCCCGGGCCGCGCATGTTTCAATGTGTGACCAAAAAGCACGCCAACAGGTGCATTTGGTTCTGCTTTTGAAATCTGCTTCTACTGTGAAAAAGCAGAATTTGAACCAAACGGGTTTACCAAAACTGCTTCTGCTGTGAAAAAAGCAGATTTTTCTAGTACAAATTTAGAAGCAGCTTGGACCCTGCTTTTCTGCTTTCTGTTTTTAGTACAAATTAAATAGCATGAATTCAAGGTGTCTTGATTGATCTAACATTATTATGGTTTGTATTACATTGCAAAATTTCATGAGATAATATGTGGTTGTCGGTTACTTTATGAGATGAACTATGCACTTTTTTATTTATCTAATATATTTTCTAGTTATTTAGTAGCATCAATTTTGAGTTTCCTATTTATATATATATATATATGTATGTATAGAATATTATAATGATGAAAATTATGTAAGTTATAAAAAATAGTTAGCTCACAATAGTTTTTTCACAGCAGCTTCAACCAAACGATTTTTAGCTTTTCCACAGCAGATAACTCACAGCAGCTTTTTCACAATAGGCAGCTCACAACAGAACCAAACGCACCCTAAGAGCCTATTTGAGGGAGCTTTTGGAAGCTGCAGCTACTTCTAGAATATAAAACTAAAATAAATAGTCTAGATTCTGACTCAAATTATGAGAATCAGTAGCTTTAGAATCTAAAATGAATTAGAATCCAAAAGCTAAAAAACATCAACTTCTCTAGATTCTCATTAGCTAGCTTAGACTATCTAACTTCTCATATTAACTAGCTACTAATAAGAATCTCTAGCTATCAGAAGCTCCCCTAAATAAGTCCTAATAGCTGTTTGTTTCAGCTTTTGACAGTTGTAGCCGCTTTTAGAATTTGAATCTGAAACAAACGGTATAGATTCTAGATTTAGATTATGAGAATCAGTAACTATAAAATCTGAAAATAAACTAGAATTCATAAATTATAAAACACTAGCTTCTCTAGATTCTTACCAACTAGACAGCTACTAAAATTAGTTAGCAACTAAGAATATTTAGCTGAAACAAACGAATCCTCTTAACTACTCAACTCTCGGTGTCGAACCTACGTTTTTGGATACATGTTAACCGATCTACCTAGGATGGAGACACGATTAAGCAGTTGGGGCTTGTGCCCCACCTCTAGATCCTTATTGATATGAAATTGTATAAAAAATCTTTAATTTTTCTAATAATTAATTAAGAATGAATAAACCCTAATCGTAATATATTTTTGGCTTCGCCTTAGATCTACCAATCCAAAATGTCAACAGACAACCGTTTGCTCATCTACCAAAGGAATGAAGAGAGAGGCCGGGAGGCCGATGTTTGTTTATAAATTGTTGCTCATGCCGAAATTGGTCGACGATGTGACTGTGCTATCTGGATGCATCTCTTGCGGAGTTCTAAGTTGTGGTGTTTCTTTAATCTATATTCACAAATCTTGTATGTCTTTTGTATCGACAGGGTTGTAATACCTCTTTTTCTAATATAACTGGCTCTGTTTAACTAAAGATTCATCACGGTTGTATCCCCCCTCTCTACAGATGAGAAAACTCTGCAGAATTCTCAGACAAGACAATGTCCGTCCAGTAACCAGTAACACAAGCTCATGCCTTTTACTGGAGTGACATCTGCTGAGGTTATCAAAGACTAGACGGATCTAAGATCAGCGACAATATTTGTCAGTAGGAGCATCTGATCGCTGAATTATGGATTGGATGCCAAGTACACTGAATGCAAGAATTAGACTTCCTTCAGGGACAGGTTTCTCTTAGGAAAAGGACAGGTCACAGGCATGCGTGCCTTTTTCAACCTACCAATAGGAAAGATGGCAGGTGAGTGAAGAGTAGATGGCGATCCTTCGCTAGAGCCTGAACCAAGTATTAACACGTCAGACTCCAGCAGTCTGAGTCGTTTGTTCTACGAAGAGGAAACCTGTTCCACAAGGGAAGAAGGCCAACACGTGCCATGAAAGCTGCACCCCGGCCAATGTTTATGAGCAACTTATTAGTTACTTGTCACTTCTTGCACCATTAGCAAATTCATGGACTGCATGATCTTTCAGGCACATCATGATGGATGCTAAAAGTACCCACATATTTCAGGCACATCAGCACATGGACTAGTGAATTTAAGTGTGACAACTGCCCATTAGTCGTTTGTCAGTGTAATTATCATCTTTGCAATAAAAAACGGTGGAATTTTTGATGTTTTGCCTTGATTTTAATACATGTGTATATATGTTAGCTAGTGAGGTGCTAATTTTGTGGGTGAAATTTGAGAAGTATATGATCGATTCAAAGGTGCAATATGAACCGTTACAACTTTGAACAGGTAACAAATGGGAGAAAATAATCTAACGGAACGGTTGATCAATAGAGAACACAATCGATTATGGTAATCTAATATACACAAAATAATTAGCACAATGATGCTTTGGGAGAACAAATATATTATGGCCGTAGAATGAATCATTTAGAAATAGCGTTTCACAGGCAGTTCTATTATTCAATACAGTCTTGTTCACTACTTTTAATTGATAGGGACATTGATCATGTGCATACATTGTTCCAAAGATGCTGAGAACTGACTAGCGAGTACTGTGCGACTTGCAGCACTAACAGAATATTTAACTGCAATAGCAGTGATTACTATCGGAAACCTATACTATTCTAATGCACACTTGAGTTATCAAGCAAACGGTACAAAGGAATTAGGGCAATGAAATTACGTAGGGCTTGATCTAGAAGAATTTGGAAATATCACGCCTTATAATACCTAAAAATCGCTCGTTTCTTCATCTCGCATATTTCTGAAACAGTTTATATTCTTTAAACCACTGATGGATTGTTGTAACAATAAAACACTAAGATGAATAACCATCTTCATGTTAGGATATTTCGTCTGGTTTTGGGGGTCAGGGAAACTTTTGACGGTCACTCAGGATTCTTAAGATCCGTGTGATTCAACTAAGATTGCAACTAACAAAGGAAAAGCAGAGACAAATATGAACGATTCCACTTGCAACTCCCCCCCCCCCCCCCCCCCCCAAGTGTCAGAAAATTAAGAAAGAAGGAAACATCAAGATTCAAGAAAGGTGGGTGCAAACCATGGCAAGCAGAAGGTTCCTCGGGGCATGGTACTTCTCCCAGTCCCTCTCCTTGGCGAAGTCATCAAGCTTCTTGGAGAGCTCCTTCAGGCTTACATCAGAGACCGCCGTCTCCTTCTTCTCGTCCTCCTCCTGCTCCATGGACACCTTCTCTTCCTCCATCTCTCTCCCCAAACCTCTGTGCGAATAATCGCTTCTAACACCTGCCAATTAATCAAGTCCCTGCCTTCGTTTTATGCCTCCGAAAGTTAGAGCTTGCAGTGGAGGGATATATATATATATATATATATATATATACATAAAGTTAGCAAGTAATTAAACAAATTGGAAAGTGTTAATGGCCGTGGCGCAAGTGCCCATATATGTATTGCCTGCTGTTTGAGCAGCGCCGCGCCAGAAGGGGTGCAATTACCACTCGCCTGAATATATTATATATAGCATGTGTGCTGTCCTAGTCAAATTACTCATGGCACAAGATCACCTTGTGTATTACAGCAATTGGCAGAATATTTTGGCCGTAGTAGCTGTCTGTACAATGATATGTATGTAAAGCTCTAATAAAACGTGGCGATTAACTCCACGCTCGCCTGTCTAGCCAATCTGAGTAGGTTCTTTGAACAGATGCCGCGATGACGGAGATGATTCGAACTTTCGGTGTAGGCTGCTGCTGCAGCTGCTCCTTGGTGCAATGGATAGAACATAGGTAGATGCTTCGTCATGCGTGAGTGAGTGGTACGTGTTGCTGGTAGCCTGCTAGAGCGTAGTAGTAGTAGCGTGGCCGCTTTGGGAGTTCTGAATTCCTGAGGCCCGAGAGAAAGCATCTCCTCGTTTTATTGCAAATGTGCTAAGAGGGAGCAAATGAGGGCGTGGATATGGATTCTGAAATCGCGTGGAGTTCAGATCAGAAAATAGGACGAGTTCAAGAATGGTTCATGGTTGCAACTGAGAATGAGGAAAACATGCATGTGTGACAAGAATGTACGCTGCAACCAATAAGGTGGCTGCCCTTAACTAATGATATGTTTTTTTGGAAGAGATTTAGAATCTGAATTTTTTCTAACACACCACTACAAAGCGATACTGTAGCGGCGGAAAAAAGCGTATTGTAGTGACGAGCAACCAGTCCGCCACTGCTAACCCTGGTTAGCAGTGGCGGGCTCGCTCACGTCATCTGTCTGCCACTACTGATGGTCGTAGCAGTGGTGGACAGATGATGTCAGCGAGCCCGCCACCATTGTGTCAACGGTAGTGGCGGGCGCGCTGACGTCATCTGCCCGCCACTGCTATGGCTAACAACAGTGACGGGTAGAGGATATCAGTGTGTCCGCCACTACTGTATTTTCCCCATTACACAGAATATTATAAACCTTAATTCACACAGTCCCACAAACAAAAACACAAAAATATATAGTTTCACACAGCCATCCACATCCATAGCAGCAACACAACCACAGAAATTATCAGCTCCCACAACCATCCACAGCAGCAACACAACATCAACACAACAACAACCCATCTCGTCAATTTACAAATTTACAAAGTTTGCATTTCATCACACATCAAGTTTACAAAGTTTACATCTATCAAAACTTTAAAATTAACAATTGTTCACAAATGCATGCTCATTTTATTTAATGGTTCTTCTCGGAAGGCCAATTCTTATCTTGCGCATCTTCTTTTTACTTCTGAGCTTCAAAATTCTTGGAAATTTGTTGTTCAAGCCTTTTAGGTCTTTCGTCCCAACGTCTCAGAGTTGGATGCTTAGCCACTTCACCCTTAGGATCGAAGAGTATTCCATGCTCATGAATAATTTCATGCATCGTGAAGCGGCACATCCTTGATACTATTCCATACATTTTTGCATCAGAGAGTTGGCTCTTCCCGGCAATGGTTGATGGACCTGACGTCTGCATATGTAACATATAAGTACATACGTTGCAGGTTATATTAGATTAACACACAATGAATCAACTTACTTCTTTAGTATCCTCAGATACTATCCGCGCATATTTTCCTAAGTCATTTCTCATGAAATTACAAGTGTAATACCCGCAATGCACCGAACCAGAAAGTTGTTTATGACACTTCAAAATAGACAAAGTTAGAACGATATATAGTTTGCCTTTATTAATTGAATTATGAAATTTCAAAATATAATCTTACCGGATAGTTGGTTATGATATGCATTTCTTTCGGCCTTTGTGGATCATGTGGACCATGTAACTTTTCCACATAATATTTATATGCACTCTGAAGAACATTTATTATATCTTGATATTCTTTTTTGGGTTTGTCGAGAGAGTCGAGCACCCAAACCCTAGAGTTTTTCGGGTATATCATAAGTGCAATCCAATGATCACTATTGAAAGAAGTAATAGGTGATTATGTTAGTTTCATAATCGATAAAACGTGATTAAGGGGATATAGTGGGTATACTTACTTAAAGTTATATGCTCCGCTTATAATTTCTCTGTCCCTCCATTGAAACATGCACCACGCAATATACAACGCGGCACAATTCCTTTTTTTTCTTCTTAAGTGTGTCTTGGTCTTTATTGAAAATCTTCCTTTGAAACTTTTTCCAACCCGCACTCCAGTACTTTGCATCGTTCTGATTTAGTACTGGGTTTAGTGTACTTTGACTTATTAATGATGGGTTCAATTACCCATATTTTTTAGAGTCGTCAGAACATGAATTCAAACTGCATATGTTATGAAACACTAGTCAATATAAGACTAGAGTATCATGCTTGTGATGTCGGTTCGCTTCAGACGGAACATCCGGTGGAAGTCATCGAAAAATAGTACAAGATTAAACTCTGGGCAGTTGAATACTTCTTTTGGAACCTCCACTTCTATTGCATAACTCCTAACGAAGACACTTCAAGATATCAGTCATGAAATGATTTCAACTCCCAGTTCATACTCTTAAGTACTCGTTGGGGTAAGAATGGTTTGCTTGGTTCATACTCGATAAAATCATCGTCTCTATAGGTCCATTGATTCGTAGAAAGTGAGCCATGTTTTGTACTAGAGCCTTTAAGTGAGCCTCTAGAAGCATAGAACGTGTTTTCCCCATAGTACTAAAGAATTTGAGCATTTCAGACTTTGACTCAGAACACTGCCCAACTTGAACAATTGTCTTGTGGATTGTGCGCTTTGGGCGTGCCTCTTGATTCTCGGGCTCAAGCTCAACCGCTTGAACTGACTCTTTGAGTTGATCAGGCTCGTCCACTAGCTCTGTCACTTGAGGCTCGGCCGTTGGAACTGACTCTTTGACTTGATCAGGCTCGTCCGCTGGAACTGACTCTTCCACTTGATCAAGCTCGGCCACTTTAGGATCTGTCACTTCCTCCAGCATGTGTTGTTGAGCCATTTGTGGATCTGCCACTTTTTCGGGTAAGTGTTCCTCGAGTTCTTGAGACATTTGATGATCTGCCACTTTATCGGGCATTGGCTCCTTCTCTACCTCTTCCTCCATCTCACGCTCAACAACAGGAGATAAAGATCCTATATTTTGCATATCATGAGATGAAGGATATGTGGGGGATTGCGACGAGGAAAATAGGCGATCTACTCTGAGAACTTGTCGGAAACTGCCTCTCGAGTAATTTGATATCTCGGCTGGCCCATAATACAAAGTTATTCAGTGCATCTCCGATTGTCTCAATCCCCTCATCAGGCATTAGAAGATCCAAGGGGTCATTGATAAATTTGTCATTGATGATCTTATTGACCTGAACCTTGGTATACTCTGCAGGAATAGGCCGATTGTGAAATAAATCCCTAGGCATAGAAATGCCTCATGCAGACTCTTGGGAATGCCCTTTGCGCCCAATCAGTACATGCAGACTGCATGATGTGTACTCTTTGATATAATTTACAGGAATTTTTTCTTGTACTGATCCAACACTGCTTGGTACATCAAGTCGTACCTCTGGCACAACTATCTGTCCTGCTGCATCCTACATGATGTTTGGGTTCTCACTAATAAATTGAAAGAAGTGTCTCTCCCACTCTGCACGGTGCTCTGCAGCGTCGTTTGTGCGTGCTTGACACTTCTTATATGTGGCACCATCCTGCTTCTTGAAAGTATTCTTCCAGGGTGCTATAGAAGAGACACCTCGGGTGCGCCCTCGATGTTCCTCGTTTCCGAGAATAGATGTAAGTTGGTCATTACATCCCTTGGGCTTAACTTTCCAGTCTTCTCCAACTCAGCAATTTCCTTCGCTTTCTGAAATACTTTACTAGTCTGTGAGACGGAGAGGATATATTGGTCCTTGGGTGTTTTTTTAGCTCGACCTAGGAGCCATCTCTTAGTGCGCTGATCAGCACCTAAAACTATTCAGGTAACCTAGCCGCATGGTCCTCCTCCTCCTTTCTACTCCACTCATCCTCCTTGGCCTTATATCCACCTGGGCCAAGTTTATGTGGGAACTTATTCTTCTTATTAAGTTCTTTGAACATGATGCTCTCTTGTTTGGCTTCTTCTGAGCAATGTTGCATTTTGAATTTGTTCCATTCATTTGGCGTGATAAAGTCGTAGTCGTTGAGCGCCAACTCTCCTTTTTGAAGGTATTGTGTGTTCAATTTAGTCCTGAATGTACGAAGAGATTTCCCGATAGTCTTCAATGTGACAGCTTTAGCGTCTTCTAAGCGATCTCCTAGGAATTTATAATGCACTTTTATAAGCTGCCACAATTCGTTCTTTATAGATTTAGGGACACTCTTTTAGTTTTTCCAAACTATCTTACATTGCTCCCTGGCGAGACATCCACAATCGTTGCGTCACTTAGATGTGATTTCTTTAGGCTTCTTTGGAGCCCCATCAACATACACTTCTTCAACCTCATAGATAGATATATGCAACTTGTTCTTCTCCCGTTTTCCTCTCCTCTTCGCATTTGTAGAGGATGTAGTAGCAGCGGGCTCAACAGTTGTTGGCTCAGATGACTCAACAGCTGGGACAATAGCTGTTCTTTTCTCGACTTGGAATAATCGACGCTTGCTTTCTTGCTTTGGACGATCCTACGACGATAGACAATGTGAGCTTCAGGAATGTAATCCTCGATTAGAAGTTGCTCTAACTTGTTACTAATGCAATAATTACCTCCGCTTGAGATTCAGGAATGTAATAATCATCGGCGTCTTCTCTCATTCGCTTCTTCCTAGGCTCCACTCGATGTTCATTCTTTGGAGAGTTGTACGAAGATCGCTATCGGAGGATCCTTCAGATGAACCCTCTTTATTTGTTTTTGGAGGAGTCTCGTAGATGAGCTCCTCGACGGAACGTCCTTCTTCCGCCATAGATGAACTATTCATAGTTAAGAGACTAATGTATCAGAATTTTGGTTATGCAAAAAAGGTCTGCTGTCATATTTCATGTACGAAATAATGCACATGTAAGATGCACTTGAGGATTAGTATAGTAGCTTTAGAAGTAATAGCAGTAGTAAACTGATCAACAGTTTCAAAGGTGGGAAATGGATGAAAACTTTTCTTAGCTACAGCTCTCCTGTTGGTTGTGTTATGTATGATTCAGACTGGGCAGTGGTCTCATGCATCAGTAGTCAGCTATTACTTCTGAAGCTACTATACTAATCCTCAAGTATAGTGCTTGTGTTATGTATGCATCATATAACAACTAGCTAGATTACTATTAGTTGTTCTCTCTCTCTAGTACTGTTGTGTTACATTGGATTCTGCACAAAGTTATTGAGGCCTCAACATATTTTGTGTTGTTTTTCAAATATGTTCATGGCTGCCATGGAACCCATGGTCACATCTATTTCCTGCCAGCAGCACAAGAAAGAAGTTGTTGAAGGAAATGGATGTGTCACACGGATTTGATGACATACATGAGATAACTCAATAACAATTTGCATCATAGGCCTCTAAAAGGAATTGCTTCTCACATCACATCACAATAATCGTTTAAGTATTGTCTGTTCCTAATTTTTCCATTTAATGATGTATGTTCTGTGACAATAAGTGCATCATCAATGTTTATGATACTTAGTTATTATTTCAGATAATAATATTATTGGTGTTTCTTTAAGTATGATGAAATTAATTTATTATCCATTAGTAACCCTATAATAAATGTATTAAGGGAAAATTGACTCTC
This sequence comes from Zizania palustris, assembly GCA_019279435.1. Classification (NCBI taxonomy): domain Eukaryota; kingdom Viridiplantae; phylum Streptophyta; class Magnoliopsida; order Poales; family Poaceae; genus Zizania; species Zizania palustris. The sequence continues at coordinate 57,261,293 of JAAALK010000285.1, read as the reverse complement.
ATTATGATTATTTACATATTCATTCATGAATACACCTCAATTAAGGAAACCATAATGAGTAAACTCTCATCCAAATGGCTTGAGGGCCATGAAAAATGAATTAAAATCTATGGGCACTAATGAAAAGTATGGAATTTATGGGATGCAAGTTAAAGAAAATCCATTTATGATCTTAAGCAAGCATCGAGACAATATTACAAAATTACACATCAGCACTACGTCGCAGCCAGCCCAGCTAATTGGTGTAGGCCAGATGTGTGCAGGTGGCCAATTAGCATGGCGACGGCCTAGGAAATTGATCCAGGTCAACGCCCTCACCTTGTTGCGACGAGTAAACTGGTCTGCGCCATTGGATACAATCTGATGGCTATGACTAACCCCACCCTCCAACATAAAAAGAAAATTCCTTGAAACCCTAACCCTATTTCCATGTGAAATCTAATGATCAATAAATATAATCCTTTAATTGCTATATATATGCTTCAAAAGTGCTTGAGTTACTTAAAATTATGCTTCCGAGAGGAATCATGATGTCAAAGGAAACATATGAAGCTACAACTAATTATTCATTTTGCCTTCATCATCTATATCAATATTAATGACATAATGCAATTTAGATTTCCAAGTATAAACATGAGATAAAACAAAAAACAAACATCATGATAATAAAATGCAAGAATATGTCTAAATCAAGCACTAGAACTCACGGTCTCCGGGCGGAGGGTGGTGACGCGGATTCTAGGACGGCGGCGATGGCCGGTGGAGGGCGATAGCATGGTCTCCGGGATGGCGATGCGGGCTCGAGGATGGCGGCGACAAGCGGAGGGTGGCGGCGTAGACTCCGTGACGGTGGCGACGGGCGGAGGGTGGTGGCACGGGCTCCGGGACGACGACATGGGCTCAGGGATGAAGGCGATGGGCTTCGGGGATGGTGGCGGCGCGTGCTCCGGGACGGTGGTGCGGGCTCCGGGACGGCACGCGGCAAAGGGCTACGGGACGGCGGCGACAGACGTGGGAGTTAAAGAGGCTAATGAAACTAGGTTTCATCCAGGTGGGAGCCGAAAATTATATATAGGTGTATTAGCAGTGGTGGGAAAGATGACGTCGTCTTGCCAGCCACTGCTATTTCTCTTAGTAGTGGTAGGAGGTGACGTCACCGATCGCCACTAGTAATCCGGCCGCCCCTGCTATTCCTCTTAGTAGTGGCGGGGCGCTGACGTCACCCGACCGCCACTACTAAAAGGAATAGCAGTGGCCGGTTGGTGACGTCAGCATGCCCACCACTGATTAAACACGTGTCCGCCACTGCTAACTCTGAGGAGTATTTTTATTTTTATATCTAGCATACACTATCTACAAAGTCGAGAAACACTTTGTAGCGCAGTGGTGCGGGGGGCTCGTTTGGGGCCATGCAGTTTGAGGTTCGAACCTTGCTGTCGGTAGGTGGTTTGAGGTTTGAACCTTACTGTTGGTGTCCAAACAATTTTTTTCACTTCTTATTTTTAAAAATTTCAGCACTTTTTATTGATTTTTAAATCCTCGTTTGAACTTGAATTTTTAACCATATTCATGTTTTTAACTCTATAATTAGTTATTATCCAATAAATTTAAAACCATTATAAAAATGTATTTTTATATCCACACTCACAATCAAACACATTTTATATCCAAATTCACATATCACAACAAAAATAACATATCACATCCAAATTCACATTCAAACTTCACATATCACATCAAAAATCACATATCACATCTAAATTCACATATCCATCCAAACTTCACATATCACATCCAAATTCATATATACATCCAAACTTGACACATCACGTTTATTGGAAAGCAAGTAAACAGACACAAATCTAGGGTGGGGAAACCAGCTTACACATCGAACCGCACACCAAACCAAAACGCACTTTCAGCCCAAACCCAAAAGGAAACTATGGTTTGCTCTTCTTCTTCCTCGGTCCACTCTCTTCAAGCGATTCTTCCACTACAAAACGAAATTCATCAACTTATACCAGCATCATTAGCAATTAATTTCAGGCAATTATTATCAGTAGATTGTAGACTAGTAAACTTCGACAAACCTGAGATATCATTTTTAAGATCAACCCTTTGCTTTGCCTTCTCCGAAATGGGCACCCCATCACATTTAATTCTGGCACTCTGATGAAGCACCACAGTTGGCACGCCATTCTTCATTGTTCAGGCAGGGTTCTTTCGTCTCTTCTTGTTCTCAACAAACCCAACCTCTTTCTGGTTAAACAGATGAAAAGCCTCAACTTGCCAATCCTCAACAACCTCGGCATCATCAGGCAGTCTGAAATGTTCTCCCGCGTTCACATCATCAATACCCCTTGACCGATCATCAATATTCAGATCCAGAACATGCTCAACAGGAACAAGGGGGAGCATTCTCTTGAACTATTTCACTAGGCCCAGACATGCATTAGCAAATGATTCAATTATTCATTATATCACATACTACAAACAAACAAGTGAAGTAGTGAACAACTACAAATAAATGTAACTGTTGTGCTAATTCATTTGATCATCGGAATACTTCGCATAACTTAACATTCACATACAAATGATCAAAATTGCTAAAATTTTCTGCAAACACATGAAGGTTTATCATGCAAGTGGTGTTTAAATACACTATAATAAATCCCATTAACATTGCACAACTAATTTGATCCTTGACATGTTCTAGTAGGAAATTTGTGGGCAACATATATACTTTGGTTAATTAATCTCGTGAATGGCTCATGTATGTATATATAACATCTGAAATTTTTTGTCACTTTGATTCGGTTTTCATAGTACATTAAAAACATTATTGTTATAGTGCATTCTACTAGTAATATTATACTAAATTATATTACCATGCATAAATTAATATAACAATCAGAAATCATTTTAACCCTAAGCTCGGAAAAAATAAGACCAAAGGTTAATAATCATTTACTGACTCCGAGGCGACGAGGATGGGCTCCGGGGGCGGCACCGACGGGCTCCGAGGACGGTGGTGATGGTCGGAGGGCGGCGGCGACGTGCTCTGGGATGGCGGCGATGGGCGGAGGGCGGCGACGCGGGAGTTAGGGTTTAGAAATGAAACTAGGTTTTCGGACGACGGGGAAAAGTATATATGTGTAGTAGCAGTGGCGGGCATGATGATGTCATCCTGCCCACTACTGCTATTTTCTCTTAGTAGTGGCAGGTGATGACGTCACCAGCCCGCCACTACTAATACACTTGACTACTGATGCTCGACTTAGTAGTGGCGGGCCGCTAACATCACCCGACTGCCACTACTAAAAGGAATAGCAGTGGTGGGCTGGTGACGTCAGCATGCCCGCCACTGATTACACCTGACCACCACTACTAATAGCGGTAGGGATTATATATCTAGCATACACTGCCTACAATGTCGAGAAAGACTTTGTAGCGCAGTGGTGCAGGCGGCTTGTTTGAGGCCATGCGGTTCGAGGTTCGAACCTTGCTGACGGAAGGCGGTTTGAGGTTTGAACCTTACTGTGCTGGCCCCAAACAATAAAAAATTTTAGCACTTTTTTATTTATGTTTAAATCCTCGTTTGAACTTGAATTTTTTTAACAATAAAATACATCATAACTTATCAAATTTAAAAAAAAATAGTATTTTTCTGCCTCAGTTACTGTTTTTTATTTCATTAAGTGTGTTTCTATATATGATCAAAGTCAAAATAAGTTACAAACAATAAAAATTTTCAGCACTTTTATTGATGTTTAAATCCTCGTTTGAACTTGATTTTTTTTAACAATAAAAATACATCATAACTTATCAAATTTTAAAATTGGTATTTTTCTGCCTCAGTTACTATTTTTTATTTCATTAAGTGTGTTTCTATATATGATCAAAGTCAAAATAAGTTAAATTGAACTAATTAACCACATTCATGTCATATGAAATAATTAACCAATATTTATAGAAAAACCATATTCAGGTTTTTGACTCTAAACATAAATGATCTTGCCTTGCACTAATTTTCCATCGCCATCGGTGCGTAGATAAGGAATCATACTACCAAATGACAGTTTTGCTTCAACCACATTAATCCTTGATATGTCAACGAAAACGGCACCTCATCAAACTGATTGTATTCTTCTTCGTCTTCGACTCCATCAACTCCAACAATTCTTTGTTTTCCTGGAGCAACGATGTATTTCTTCTTGTCTTTAGGATCAAGTATGTAAATACTTGTGCCACAGATTGAGTGAGTATCCAAGGGTCATCTTTATAACCCACCTTATTAAGGTCAACTATCGTAAACCCGTAATCATCCACCTCCACACCTTCTGGATGTCTGGCCCACTGGCACTTAAATACAGGGATTTCTATAGTGTTCCCATAGTTAAGTTCCCATATTCTTCAATCAAAAGGTTTAGATCCCTCAGCCATGATGTGAAATGAAGTTTGTGCTCTTTCATAATCCATTGTTCATCGTGATCTTCATTCTTTTCACGAAGCTCTTGTAGGTGTTGTTCAACATATGGTCTCATAATCGCCAATTGATGCATTACACTGTGATGTGATTCTCTTACTGTTTGGTAGCTATTGTCTCGTATGATTTTCCTGCCTTTAGTTCCTTTACCGGTGAGTCTTCCATGGTGTCGGGACATGGGAACTCCTATTGGTTTTCCATCTCTTATGTAATCTGCATAGCACTCAATGACTTCCTCAGTCATGTAGCCCTCTATCATGGAACCCTCTGGATAAGCACGATTTCATACGTAACCCTTGAAGATAACCATTAGACGCTTGTACGCATACATATTGTGCAGGTACGTTGGACCAAGAACAAAGATTTGGTCTGCTGTATGTATCATATAGTGCTCCATAATATTAAAATATGAAGGAGGAAAGCACATCTCAAGCTGACATATAGTCTCTCTCATTTGTTTACGTAATTCATTTAACTCTTCAGTGTCGATCACCTTCTTTGATATGACGTTGAAGAAGTGACACATGCATGTTATCACCATCTTCAGAAATGAATGTTTGATTCCTCTTACTGCGATGGCGAGGAATAGCCCAAGCATAACATGACAATCATAAGTGTTGTAGCCGCTCATCCTCGAATCTTCTATGGAGACAATATTCTTTATGTTTGTTGAGAATTCTGTTGGAACTCTGATTCCATGTAGACACCTGTAGATTGATCTTTTCTCATTAATTGTGAGGTTATAGCTAGCAGCCGGAAGGAAAAAATTTCCATTGGCCCTTTCCTGTGGGTGAAGCTCGGGTCTAATTCCGAGAGTTTGAAGGCCCCTTCGTACTTTGAGTCCATCTTTTGACTTGCCCGGTATGTCTAACAAAATACCGATAATGTTTTCGAAGACATTTTCTCAATGTGCATTGTATTGATAGCATGACCAATCTCCAACTCCCTCCGATAGGGCAAATACCTAAAGAAGATTAACTACTTTTTAAATGGAGCGTCCTTTGAAATTTTTTCAGATTTCTTCCTCTTCTTTCCGAAAACAACTTTTATATTCTTCACCATTTCGAATAGAAATTTTCCGTCTCGATGTTGTGGCGGCCGTCCAAGCTCGATTGTACCGTCGAAATGTTACCTATTTCTTCAATATTTGTGGTTTCTTGGTAAAAATCTGCGGTGTCGCATATATATCGTCTTAATGAATGATGGAAGATGCACAGATTCTATATAGTACACACACATTACACATGTTGTCTTTCCTTTAACCTGTCCTGTTAGGGACATACATCCTGAGTTGTCAGCTATGGTGCAAAAGATCATGGCTCTTAGATTGAAGTGCTCTTTCTTGTGCTCATCCCACACACGAACACCATGTTCCCATAGACGTTTCATATCCTCCATCAAAGGTTCTAGAAAGATATCAATGTCATTGCCAGGTTGTTTTGGACCAGAAATTAGAGTAGTGAGCATAAGGTATTTTCTTTTATGGCACAACCATTATGGAATGTTGAACAAGCACAGAAAGATCGGCCACGTACTGTGTGGATTCCTCATCTCACTGAAGGGATTCATTCCATCTGTGCTAAGTCCCATCCTGATATTTATGGGATCCTCTAGGAAATCTGGATGGGCCAGGTCAAATGATTTCCACTGCCTAGCATCCATAGGGTGCTGAAGTTTTCCGTCCTTTCGCCCAGCGAAATGCCAGATTAATACTTCAGCATCTCTGGGATTAGAGAACATATGTTTCAAGCGATCAATCATCGGTAGGTACCACATTACTAAGGCTGAAACTTTTATCTCCGTCTTATATCCGTGCTGGTCTGCAATAACATTCTTCTTCCTCTTCTACAACCTCTTATTCTTCTTCCGGTAGTCATTGTAGTCCTCCACACAGTCATTTGCATGTTTGTATCGACTTGTGTTGCACTGCGGACAAATCTCTAACAATTCATACTCTTTTTAATATAGGATATAGTGGTTGGGGCATGCATGAATCTTCTGAACGCCCAAAGTCAATGGACAAATCATCTTCTTTGTTTGGTACGTATCAGATGGCAGACCATTGAGTTTCGGCAAAACCTTTTTTAGGAGCTGCAAAAGATCTAAAAAACTAGTGTCGGACTATCCATTGCTGGCCTTCAGTTTCATAAGCTTAAGAGTTGTGTACAACACAGTATACTTCTCATCGCAACCGTGGCGTTCCTCGTAAAGAAGGTTTTTTGATGCTTTGTCAAGTGCTTTAAAGTTATCGTAGCCTTTCATTGTAGTTCTCTGCAACAGCACCTCAGGCGCAACATTTCGCATCAGTTCATCCACATCAAATGCATCATCATCATTATGTTGATCAACATCATGTGTTATGTCCGATGTATGATCACAACCTCTTATATGTTGATGAGCATCTTGCGGCATATCAGAATCATCAGGAGGGTTTTCACCCATCTCACCGTGTTTCGTCCATATATAGTAGTTCTTCACGAAACCATTTTTCAACAAGTGAAATCGTATGGTTTCACGATCTGAACACAGATAGATCGCTTCATTCTTACAAACTTTACAAGGACAATATATTGCCGCTTCACTCTGACGGGAAGCATATTGTGCGGCAGTTTCAGTAAATTCAGTTACTCTGTTAAAATATGCCACCACATCTCCGTTGTTGGACGAGTACATCTAGGACGTGTGATCCATCTAAAACATATTATTTTAAAAAATATTAATAAATTCATTATTGTTAATTTTAGTAATTTACAAATTGAAAATATATTGATTTATCTCTCATAACAACATTAATTAAAAATGCTTTAATTCAAACTATGTATTAAGTAGAAAAAATTATTAAATAAATTAACTACATTGGTTTCTCTCTCCAAACAATATAACTCTAGATCTATAATCATAAATCAAATTAAAAAAGAGATTAAAACGACGTAAAAATGTATACAAGCGATGAATAATTGTGAGAAGGGTCATATTTCTTCATTTGGGAGAAAGAACACTATAAATGGAAGAATATTTGAAAAATTCTATTCCCAAATCCTAAATTAGTAAAACGCTAATAACTTATTATATACATGATTAAATAGAAAATAAATATGATATTCGACATGGATTTACCTCCTAGAAAGAAATCCTTCAAAAGAAACGAAAACAAAGCCCCCTCCTCTTTTTCTAGATTTTTGTCGCCATTGTATGGACCAAAATGCGAACTCCGGTAGCCTCGGGATCGGGGAGGAAGAAGGTGTGTATTTATAGTAAGAATAGTAGTGGCGGTCGCAAGTGATGTCATCAAATCATTAGTGGCGAACAGCGTAGCAGTGGTAGACAGTTTTCTGTCCGCCACTACTAGTGACTATAGTAGTGGCGGTCGGTGCTGACGTAATTAACGATCACCACTACTAGTGGCTATACTAGTGGCGGTTGTTGGCGCGACAGCGCCTGGAACCACTATAGTGGTGGGCGTCTAATAGCCTGCCACTACAGTGTTTTTGCCCAACGCCACTACAGTGACGGTTTGTAGTAGTGACAATCTAGATTTTTGCTTTAGACAACGAAACTCAATAATTATGTAATCTAAAAATAAATTAATATAAAAAACTAAAAAGACAACTTCCCCATTATCATAAGTTGTTTCTCGAAATCTTATGCCACAAAAGACCCTAAGTCAGTAAGTCTTTGTGGACTAAGCGTTTGTTTGGTAATTAAGCCTTGAGTTTTAGATTTTTATCTAGTAAGCTTTTGGATTTTCTTCTAACAATGAAACCAAACGCTACTAATTCTAAATTTAAGAATAAAGCAAATATATTTCAAATGATTGTAATTTCTATAATTTTAAATCTATTTCAAATTTGAAATTCTACAAAATTGGTTCCAGGTGGAAGATTCAGGTGAGGTGAGGTGAGATTCGGACTCTAGACCGTTTGGATCATCGATGTAAACAGTGTACTCATCAGGACAAAATACGTGGTTGTGCCTATGTGGTGACTGGTGGTGATGTTCATAGATAGCATCCAGAAATTAATGCTGACCTAAAAAAGGAGAGGCAAAAACACACGGCCATCAGAGATGCATTTCAGGCTGAGGGCCCAAAACAAATCGCAACAGTAGGTCGATTTGGCCCATTCAACCAGCCCAAACCGCATACATCCTCTAACCTAAATCGGACGGACAGGAAGCCTCGTCGCAAGATCCGCCGGCTCACGCCCGCTCGCCTATATAGACCTGACACATCTATGCCATCCGCTCCTCTAGCCGAACTGCGTCTTGCCCGCCGCGCCGCCGCCGCCGCTGCTCCCGCGAAAAATGGTACGGTTTTTTTTTCTGAAATCTGGCTCGCCGTGGAAGCTTATCTGGGTTGATACTGATTCGCTGTGCTTGTGCAGCCGTTCAAGAGGTTCGTGGAGATCGGGCGGGTGGCCCTGGTGAACTACGGCAAGGACTACGGCCGACTCGTTGTCATCGTCGATGTCGTCGACCAGAACAGGGTGAGTAGGAGCTTGTGCTGAAATGTGGATTGTGACTTGAGTTACTCTCATGAGAAGTTTATATGCCTATTGCCTAGTTTCGTGGACCTGCTGTGCCTATATTCTAGATTGAATGTTTTAGCTGTTGAAGTGATTTGATCCTAGGATTTCGTCGCGTTATTGCGGTTTTGTTAGAAATTTTGCGTTGTGCTATTAAAATGATCGGTAATATGGGATACAGTGACGCCTGCTAGCTTGCATTGACACTCCGAGTGGCAATGTTATGAAAAGGTTTGGGCTTGTGGGTAATGCCATTGCTTCCGTGCTGCGTATTTGTGAAAGGGATAGCTTTATTCTCAGAATGTGCGGTATGATGGGAATTGTGTTCAGTATAATATTTGGAGCTTACCTTCTTAGTGTTTTGTTACTTAATTTGCACCTTGATACTCTAGATTTTACAATTTTTCTCAGTGTTAAAAAGGCGGTGCCTAGCGCCGCCTAGGCGCCGATTAGGCGCTGGGCGCCGGCCTGCCGCCGTGACTTGCCTCCAGGTGGCGAGCTGGGCGGCTTAAGCGCCTCGGCAGTCAACCGTGGCCCTGGGCGGTTGACCGCGGTGCTGGGCGGCGCGGCGCAACGGTGCCAAGGCCGCTGGCGGCCGGAAACAGAGGCTGGCGGTGCGGTGGGAGCTGGAAGATGGCCCGCTCCTGCGATGGCTGGTGTGCACGCGGCCAGATCCGGCGGCGGGAGTCACACGCGGCCTGGATTTGGCCGTCGCCGTTGCCGCCGGGGGCAGGAGGGCAGGCTGCAGGGGCGGCTGGAGGGGAGGGGATGGCTGGCCTGGAAAAGCAGGAGAAGATAGAGGGGCAAGTGTGGTGAGCTCGGAGGGGAAGAGAGGAAGGAAGAGAGGGAGGGGGAAGAAAGGAAGAGAGGGAGGGGGAAGAGAGGAAGGAAGAGAGAGAGGGGAAGAGCCTGACGCCTGGTTGTCTGTCTGGTTCAAAGGAGGGGAGAGAAAAAGTAGTAAGGAGGGGAAAAGACACCTAGAAGACCGTGAAATACTTGGGACTTGCAGAAAGGTCTTGAAACTTCCAGAAAATTAATAGAAGAGGCCTTGAAACTTGTAGAAAATTAATAGGAAAGCCTGGAACTTGCAGAAAATTAATAACATACACTTAGAAAATGTGCAGACCTAGGCGCTGCCTAGGCGGCTCTAGGCGCTAGGCGCCGGGTCTCCGCCCGACTAGCACCTAGCGCCTATTAGAAGACTGATTTTTCTCCAATTTTGTAATTAGCTCTATAGATTTGACTGGAAGGCCCCTTTTCTTATCCTTGGACTGTACCTTTTTATTTGCTATGACGATTAGAACTCTGAGTTTAAAGTAGTGCTTCCCATTGTATTCCTTCCATCACTTCCTGCCTGTTATTTGGATGTTATTGAAACAGAGGCATGTGTATCATTGTACCTGGCATTGTAGTATTGGACTTGTTGTAGCAGAATTTTTAGTACCAGGTTTTTAAAATGCTAATGTTAGTATATGATAGTTTTATTAATTTTCTGATATGTTTGATTCAGTGGTAAATACTACTGGTAGATTATTTTTAATAGATTCACATGGCTTTTAAAAAAAATGTTAAGTTATTCCTTAGTGTTGTGAAGTCTTATGATATATCTGGACTGGCACCAAATTTCCTGTATCTAAGTTGCTCTGTAAAAATGTGGATCGGTCATGTTTGACCAATATAATTTGCCTACTATGTTCCTTCCAAAAAACTACCAGTCGCCACTTAATGGTTGTAAACCATTAATTTTACAGATCTCCTCTGTATCTGTTTTTGTGTTTTTATTATAATCTTGGTTACTTCGTAAGACCAAAGTGTTTTGATTACACCTTCAAATTTGGTCTGTGTACATCTGTATTCTGTTTGGTGATTTAAATGGTCACATGCATTTGTTTTATGTGATTTCAGGCACTTGTGGATGCCCCTGATATGGTCCGTTGCCAGATTAACTTCAAGCGGCTTTCTCTGACTGACATCAAGATTGACATCAAGCGTGTCCCTAAGAAGACTACCTTGCTTAAGGCAATGGAGGAAGCAGGTGATGAACTGTTATTTGACTATGCCCTTTTTTCATTTCTTGGTAAAGTGCAGTTTTAGTTGAACCTCATCCTGATTACAGATGTGAAGAACAAATGGGAGAATAGCTCATGGGGCAAGAAGCTAATTGTCCAGAAGAGGAGAGCATCGCTCAATGATTTTGACAGGTTCAAGGTCATGTTGGCAAAGATCAAGGTGATACTCAGCTCTATACTCGACTAGTACCTTTATTGAATGTTTAGCTCATGCACCATCTAATATTCTGATTGGCATATTAACAGCGTGGTGGCGCTATCAGGCAGGAGCTTGCTAAGCTTAAAAAGGAGGTTGCTGCTTCTTAGAACATTTTAGTCGTTGGCCAGTTAAGATTTTGATCAGCAATGTTTGATGTCCCTAAATCCTGAAATATCGTGCCATCCATTGTTCTTGGGATCTCATCAAAATTTTAATTTGAACTTGCTGTGTTCATTGTTCCAAAAATTCTATTCGGAATCTAAGATAGCATGCCATGTTCTTTGTGAAATTCTTCTGTAGTGGTTTCCGTGGCGATCTTTTGCTGCTCGAGCTTGAATCCATTACGGACTGGTGCTAATTAAAAGTGTCATTTCTCCTCTTTGGGTGGAGGGTAAAGCTAGACGGGAGATGTATGATGATCATTCAGAATTTAGCCATTTAGTTTTTTGTTTCGTACAATGTAAGATAGATGAGGCTACCATAAGATGACTTACGTGTTTGTTGTTTGGGCCATCTATTTTTGTCTATTTGGTGGGTCGATATGGATAAGTTAGTATGAGTTGTATAGTCATCTCTTAGGTTACAAGGTAAGGTTAGCACGTATAACAATTTCAAAGGGTAGCAGTTAAGGTTAGCACGGATTACAATTTCACAATAGCATATACCACACAGCATGTAAAAAATCTATGTGCAAAATTTTTACATTGTTTGGATGGGTACACAACTATGTTAACAAGTGAAACAATAAAAAATGCTTAATTTTTTTCTCTAGAATTAGCAATAACAGCACATCTCTAGTTCCTCTCCATTAGTCATACAATGAGCGAATCGGTCACCTTACCTTCGTCAATACACATAATTTATGTGCTGGATTAATTCAGTCCAGCATGGGGAAAGCATGGGGAAGACATGAAATAAATCAAGGCACAGGTAGAATCCAACACAGCGACACAATCCAATTTCGTACTTGAAAGAAGATTGTTGTGGGATGAATGAAACACAATCACTATAACAAGGGGACATTTTGATGGCACCGACAACACAATCCGTTTCGTCGGTTATGAGCTTCTTCCTGAGCTTGACAGCGTGCGTCTGGTTTCTCTCGTCATCCGCTTCTCCACCTTGCTCTGCATGCTCCTTTTCTTGGTCATCGACATCCGCCGCCGCCACCCACCGCCTCCGTCCAGCTACAGCAATGTGGTGGTTCGGACCGGTTGAAAGGATATGTTTTAGCTGTATATGTTTTGTTTCCTTTAGAGTTGTTTAGATTTTTCTGGTTAGATTCTCTGTATCTACATGCGTCAAAGTTGAGGCTATTTCAACCATTGAAATTAACATGCAATCACTACAACCCGCATTGGGTGCTAACGTTTCCTCCAAAATACAGGTATCAAAGCCTCGATGAAGTCACACACGTAATATGTCTTCTGTCCAGAGCACGAAGTGTCTTCTATATCAAAAAGCAGACCTCACGTCTAGTGTTCACATTATTTTTCGGGCTAGATGCCTAGACTAAAGCTCAACACAATAGCATCTAGCACCCGTAGCCAATTTGTCTGGTGTCCAAATCGAGGTACGTGATCATGGCAACTTCATTTACTCTGTCTTCGTTGGTGGTTTTGCTTGTCACAGAAAAGCTCTCCAAAAATAATTTTGTTCTTTGGTAAGCTCAAGTCATGCCAACAATCAGAGGAGCACAGCTATAAAACCATCTCAATCTTGTAGTGCAAGTGCCGCCAAATAAGATTGAAGATCTTGTCGATGGAGAAAAGGTGAAGCAATCTAATCCATATTATGCTATCTGGATTGCTAAGGATTAGTAGGTTTTGAGTTATCTACTGACATCTATAAGTCGCTACACACAAAACGACGGCTGTAGTTTAGACTGTTGTGGAGATAATCTTCTTGTCCTAGACCAAAGCATGTGCAATGAACACACACATCCCACTTGCTACAACAAAAAAGGGTGATATGTCTATGTTAGGATTTCTAGCTAAGATGAAGACACTTGCTGATGATATTTCCGCAACACGCAAGCCATTGGACAATGGAGATTTGTTTCTCATATCATCACCCGTCTTCAATCTGATTATAATCCAGTTGTGTCATTGATACTTGCAAGGGCCAAGCCAATCACAGTGGATAGCTAATAGAAACAAAAACTAATTATAAATAGTATTTCTATGTTCTAAGTTAGATTTCAATTTCTGTTTGGTTGCTAGATTTTGAGGCCTGTCACGTGTTTCGTTTGGGGCCTCCAAATTGTAGTACAACCCTGTTATTTTTCATATTTACATAACACGCGGCTTTTGAATATGATTGTCGTATATTCGACGTCTGACAAATATCACTCAACTGTAGATCGTACGCCATCGACTTTATTTTAAATTTGTTCCCATGTATATCCACACTTTATCCTTCACTCTCAACAAGATTTGTTTTTATGTTGTACATGTGTACATAAATTTATAAATTTATAGTGATTTTCGTAGACCCGAAGAGAAAAACTTCTTTTTCTGTGCAGCTAGGGATGGAATCTGATCAGATACGGGTGGAAACGAATCTGTATGATATTGTTTACCACATTTTATCCCGAATACAAATATGAATTCGGATGTTTTCGGATACGAATACAAAACGGATAATTCGAATACGAATCCGCATTCGGATGTTTACCCGGTTTAACTTGCAATGAATCCGCATTTGTATGTTCATCATTTCACAAATTTTCCTAAATGATAACTAAAATTATAGTGCATCGTTTCTTAACAAAATTAACTTTATTTCAATTTAAATCCTAGAAACACAATTAATGAGTTAAAAATAGAAAATGTGTTGATAGCAAAAATGGCATTAATGGTCAAAGTTGTCAAAATATCAATTTTTGGTAATTTGGGCCAAAAATATGCCAAGATCTGGCCAAAGACGGTCCAACCGGCCATGTAGGCCTGGTCAGACCGACCATATGGGTTCGGTTAGACCGGCCCAACCTGAGTCCGACTCCAATTAGTTGATTTCAAGCTATTTTTATCCCTAATTAATTTTGGATGACTTGGAACTCGTGTCTAACTCAGATTAGACCCCAGACACTTATGTCCAACCTCTATAAATAGAGGCAGGACCGATTCAAGGAGACCCCCCGAAAAACCCTAATAGATCCAATCTATTATTACTTTGAATCATACCTTTACTTTTCAATCTACTTTCTTGCCCTAGGTTTAGTTTAGCACGTACATCTTTGCCGGTTTGCGCTGGAAACCACCCATTCGCCACGTCGTAATCATGGTAAGTCCTTGTCGGTTCTCTCATGAATTGTCTGTTTCATCCATGTAACAAATTTCTATCGTTTTATCGGTTTTTACCGGTGATTCGGTCTCTTGGTCGAATTGCCTCTAGTTTCTTGGTGTTTCTTGTAGTGTTTCATATATATCATCTTTTCCAAGAACTTTGGATGCAATTGATCCACGGCAAAGTGGTCACCGGAGTCTGGAGATCAACCTTCGGATGCTGTCGATCAAACCAGCAGCACCCCTCTGGTCTGACCGGCACATGTCTCGCGGTCATCTGACGTGCCGACACGCCGCGGTCTGATCGACAATACGAGGCCGGTCTAACCGGGCTTCATGGCAGGCTTCGAGAACACCTCACACCGGCACCGGAGTACCCTTCAAAGCCTCCCTTCGGCCACTATCTGGTCTGACCGGAGGTTACCCTTCGGTCTAACCGACCGAAGGCCGAATGCCAGAAACCCCTTCGGTCACGCTTCACAGTACACGCCGGAGGTCACCCTTTGGCAAGACTATTCACACCGTCAATCATACCAGCGGTGTACTATCGGTCTGACCGGCTTGCTTAGGCCGGTCTGATCATCGAGTAGGCTTCGGTCAAACCGGCCCTAATTTGGCCGGTTGGGTATTTTTATCTACAACTTGGTTAATCGAATAATATTTTATATTATTTGGTTGCCTAGCGACTCCATTTATTTCCCTTCCATTGTTTAAGGGTTGTCGGAACACGACGTCGGAGTTGTGTTACGCTTAGGGTTATTCCTAAGTATCCACACTCTTTTGGATCGTCGAATCAGCATCCGTGTGTTTGGCGCTTTGTCGTCAGATTTTATCATCAACACACTTTTTTGTGACTCCGGTGGGGACACACATGCCAAGAACGTATACATCAGCGACGAGTACAGCCACTACCTCTACATCAATGGGACCCTCGACGTCGATGAATCTAGTGGGGAACTCAGAGATTGACGACAACAACATCATCGTCCCTACCCTCGATGACCTCTCCAAGGAGGATAGGGCAGAACTCAACACTAGGACGAGGGAGCTACACACTCTTTTTGTTGGGCGCTTCAACAAGACCCACGGGGGCTTCATCAAGCGTGACATCGACGTCCCCGATCTCTTCGAGGGTAAGGTAACACCATCGTCTCCTCGGCTGTCCTCCTAAGACATCGAGAAAAAGATAACCAACACAGTTGACTAGGCTGAGAAACCAAGTTGAAATGTGCCTTGGTTTCAAGTAGGTGTTGAGTGATTGACAAGATATATTCTAGGTGAAGGGGTCCCTTCGAAGGGATTCAGAGGTGTTTATCGAAGGGTTCAGTAGTTGGTGGCTGCATCTGTCCAGCGGAGTGTGTCTGTTGGAGGGGTCCGGTAGAGCACGATGATATGTTTGTACCAAAGGGCTTGGTACTTTGGGCGGTACACCGAAGTGTGTACCGAAGGTTGTTTACCGGAGAGGTCTCCGGGGTACTGGAAAATGTTGTCTACTTGTTGGTGGTGTGCAGGTGACTTCGGTGGTGACGGACAGTTCACAACGAGTGAATCTGGGTCAAGCGAGAGGCTTGAAGCTAGGCAAGCAGGGAGCTTGTTCACGAATGTTGTGTGGGGTCTAGGTCGGTCCTCGGGTCAGGGTGTGCCAGGCGAAGGTAGAAAGTGCGGAGGGTGGCTCCCGCTGAAGGTACCTCGAGGCAAAGTCCTCGGAGGCGAGGCACTTCGAAGGGTGCTCCGGAAGGAGTGACTTCGGAGTATGGTGGAAAAAGTGCTCAGAATTAAGGCAAGGCTTTCGAAGTGAGATCCGGAGGGAGGCACTCGAAGGTACACTTGACGAAGGTTTCGGAAGTCAAGGTGCATCGAAGGCATGGTCCGGATAAGGGTCTTCGTGGAGTGTGCTCGGGACTGAGACACTATGAAGGGGTGCTTATGGATATGCTTCATGCAGAGGCCTTGGACGGAGGGACTTTGGAAGGTGGCGAAGGTACTCCGAAGGTGGGGCTTTAGAGTGTGACTGTTTTGAGGTACTTCGGCCATACATGACTTCGGTTCACGGACTGATGGAGTTCGAGCTGAGAGTATCTACGAAGCTGTGGTGGTCCACTCCGGAGGTGATGGTGTGAAGTCTCAAGAGCTTTGACGGCTTTGGCTCAAAACCGTCACTATATCGAAGACTGTCTTCGGTGAAGCGAAGGCCTTTTGGCTCGAAGCTTGTCACCAAAGCTTCTGCACACTTCGTTTTGATCATGTCTACTCTGCAAAAGCTGATGTTGTATCCTCTACGAAGCTAACAAAAGAAGCCTCCAGTAAAGTAGACTACCATCTATACCCCCTTGTCTGGCTGAGACAAAAACAGTGTAAACCCTAGGGGTAAAGTAGTCTATTCTCATAGCTGAGTTGTGCCTATAAATAGTGAGGCTGGCTAGGTCTAGGTAACACTTTGAGCAACCATTTTTAGAACTCCTAGAGCTAGTCGCCACATTCATGTACTCAGTAATGTGAGTCTTTTTGTGTTCCCTGTTCATGCAATGAAATTTTCATTCTGTTCTCTGTCTATTTCTTGAACGTGTATTCCTGTTTTGCACTGCATGTGTTGATTTCTCTACGCTACACTTCGTTCTGTTCTAGCTAGAGCTTTGCTCTGTTTCTTTTCTAGAGAAGTGTGTTAGTGTTCTGTACGTGCGATGTGTGTGTATCTTTCAGTGTGTGTTCGCTCTGTGTAAACTGGAGGCAAGTCCTCTCCGATTACTAGCGAAGCACTGAGTAAAGTTGGGCTCGAGGCCTATTTTCTTTCCTTAGTCGAGGTCCTTAGCGAAGTAGGTTTTGTCTGCTTTTTGACTTTAAAAATACGAAGCCTAGTATTAGTTGCTAGTGCGGAGTATCAGTTCGAAGCCCTCAGAGGGAACTTGCTCCCGTGAAGTGTGAGGTGCGAAGCCTACTCGAAGGCACCTCATGTGCAGAGCCTGCACTATCCTTGCAGAGTTGTGTTTATGGGTTTGTGAGTGTTAGCGAAGTATCTTATTCTTTGACTTTTTACCATTTGTGAAGCCTGTGTTCGGAGCTGTAAAATACCTCCGAACCAGACCTCTGAAGGGTGTGTTTGAAGCCTATTCTACAGGAGATAGAATTTAAAACAGAAGGCTTGTTTTAGTATGAAATTTTTAAAAGCTCCCATTCACCCCCTCTGGTCGCCCATTTTGGTCCAACACAGGCCATTAGTGCTTCCGTTGCAAATATCGTAGAGGCCATAGTCGACTCGAGAATGGAGGAGAAAATGGAGGCGGTGTTTAGGAGGTTTGGATTTTTCGAGGCCACTTCCCCTACTCCAATAGCTAGTGTACCTCCTGTCTATCACATACACAGTAGGACCAACGGGAGTACCGGAAAGGCCATAGCATCTACAGCCACACCATCCATGGACGAGGCAGCATATGGCCCTGTCGGTCAGACCGACCATCAGGCCGGTCTGACTGGCTATCACATCCTTGGTCAGTTCGGCCCTATGGCCGGTCAGACCGCCCTTGTCACACACTGTGCACCGCCGCCCACGCCTATGCTACCTTATCCCACACTGCTTGCACCTCCTACTCTCGCACACCCACATAGGCCAAATTACGCCCCGTATCACGAGCCACCACGAGAGGAGGAGCCGCATGGCTGACACCACGATATACCACCGCATGTCGCGTCCCCGCACGAGAGATACGCGTAGGCAAGAGGCGTAGATGACTTTGAGGAGCAGATTCATGCACTGTTTAGAGAGTGTGCGGGTTGGACAACTAAAGGTCAGGTTAGGGTTTATCACAAGTCATACCCTGATTACTTCGACACCATCCCATACCCGCGCGACTTTAGGGTTCCTAAATTTACAAAATTTGACAGCGAAGGTAGTAAAACCACCCTAGAGCACATAGGCCAGTTCCTAGCACAGTGTGGCAAAGCTAGTGGGTCGGATGCGTTGAAGCTTAGATTATTCTCTCTATCGCTTTGTGGCACTACTTTTACTTGGTTTTCGGTGTTATCGCCGATCTCCATTCATACTTGGGCCTAGTTGGAGCAGAAGTTCCATGATTATTTTTATGCTGGAGAAACCGAGCATAGACTTTCACATTTTACATCGGTTAGACAAAAGGCTAATGAGAGTGTCTTTGAGTACGTCAAGCGTTTTAGAGACACTAGAAACCGATGTTTTATTTTGAACATTTCTGATAGAGATTTGGCCAACCTAGCTTTTAATGGTCTTCACTCTGAACTTAAGGAGAAACTGGATGGCTAGGATTTCTTTGATGTTAGTTAGGTGCTGTAGAAGGCTCTGGTTCAGGAACGCCGAGCCAAGAGTAGAAAATTCACTAAGACATTTAATAAGCCTAAGGCCGAGGTGCACGTCATGGAGCACTCCGATGAGGAATCATCAGAGAGAAAAGATGACTCGGTCGACATGTACACTACAGAGTGGACTTGGTCTAGTAAGGCCAAGCCCATCACTTGCATCGAGTTACGACCATTTCCTACCAAGAGTCGGCCTAGCGATGTGAAGTATTCTTTCGACGTGACCAAATGTGATAGAATATTTGACTTTTTGTTGAAGAACAAACTTATCAGGTTACCAAAGGGTCACGTCATTCCGACTACCAATGACTTAAAGAAGAGAGATTATTGTAAGTGGCATGATTCTCATTACCATTCTACTAATGATTGCAATGTTTTTCGTCGGTAGGTTCAATCGGCCATAGAAGGACAGTTGAAATTGGATACAAACCCCAAGATGAAGCTTGACCAAGACCCTTTCCCCGTGAACACTATCGATCTCGACGGGAAGAAGGTGCTGATTCGGCCTGAGCAGGCCAGGTCCGCTAAGTGGAAGGAGGTCATGATCGAAGAACCACACCCATACCCGCTCGTGCCGAAGAACCCTGAGGTAGGAGTGTGGAAGGTAAACACTAACACATCATCTTCGGCTGCGACTCGCAAGAAGCCGAAGGTGACATACGACATGCTGCTCTAGAAGCACAAAAAGAGGGCCGAGAAGGCAAATGCTCGGCCAGGACCTCCAGCAAGGCCGAGCCCTCCTTAGAAGAGTGGGTTAGGCCCACGATGGGTGAAGCTATTAGAGCCACCGCTTCCTCCACCATATCACTGGTCCATGGCACAGTGGCCGCCATGTTACTTTCCACCTCTCGGATACCCTACCCCATATTATGTTGCTCCATTCATGACCTCCGAATTTTATAACATGCAGGATCAGATGAGTATGCCAAGAGGTGACGTCTTCGACAGGCTATCTGTTGCACCATGAGGACACCCGAAGGTGGCATCAGAGGCCATTATCGTCAAGGTGGGGTCCCAGGACGTCCCAATCCCTAAGGGGACCTCTGCGGAGCAAGGTGAACCCGAGGAGAAATCATCGATCTGACCGTAGCCTCAGGGCCGGTAAGACCACAGTCACCATCCCGGTCTGACCAACCCACTGTGGCTGGTCCGACCGACCTTTTTCAAGTACCCAACACCAGCCAGTCTGACTAGCCCCCTATGGCCAGTCTGACCGACACAGCTTGGTCAGACCGGCCCACCAAGGCCGATCTGACCGACAACACACAGGAAGACGTCTCCACCAAGCACAAAATCGCTGAGGCCGATCCGAGCAATCCTCGTTTGGCCAAGATTTCCAGGAGCAACTTTGTGGCGCCCGGCACTAAACTGCAGCCTTCGTGGGCACCCATAGGTATGACCAAGTCCTAGAAGAGGTGGCTACAATGTCTTCAAGCCCAGGAGATGCGTGAGAAGAAGGCCGAGGATGAGCGGGACACCATCTTTGTGGAGATCCGTCCCTGACCAACGACGAAGAAGGTCTGGAAGCCCAAGCCAGTTGCTGTAAACATCCCGGCCCTACTCCTAGCGACGATGAGGACGATCTCATGGACGATGACTACACACTTATCTCTGAGGGGCCTGCTCCTCAGGAGATGGACATAAACGTCATCATGTTTCCTGCTGAGTTTGCTCTCCCGCAGGATGAGACTGAGGTTTCTCAACTAAGCCTCAACCCCCGGGAGGCTATTTTCGAGAAGCCCGAGGATACGACTCTCACCTGAAGCCTCTCTATGTCAAGGGGCACATCGAAGGGAAGCCAATCTCGAGGATGCTTGTAGATAGAGGCGCCCCCGTCAACTTGATGCCATACTCTCTACTAAATAAGCTTGGCGAGAATGAAGATGACTTGATGAGGACCAACTTGACGATCAACGGCTTCAACGGCGAGAGCTTCGAGGCCAAGGGTGTACTTTATTTGGAGCTGACGGTGGGCAACAAGACGTTGCCGACGGCGTTCTTCGTCGTCGATGTGCAAGGTAACTATAGTGTGCTACTTGGGCATGATTGGATTCACGCAAATTGTTGTATTCCGTCTACTTTGCATCAATGCCTGATTTAGTGGGACGACGATGATGTAGCGGTCGTACCATCTAACACTTCGGCCCAAGTTTCTTTGGCCGATGTGTCTATCGATGCCATCCATGATAAAGTAGAATGCTTGTCAGGTAGAGATCTCTCGGATTACGACTTTGTTAGCGTGTCTGAGGGACGTTTTGTTCTAGTGTCTATAAAGCTGGCTGGTGTAGCACAATTGTCTCTAAATTAGTAGTCATGTCTAGTAAGAGTAATCTTGATTGTCTAAAATCTCGTGTAGAGCAATACCGATCCTCTAAAGCCAGTATTGCCGAAGCCATTGAAGATTTTAGCGAAGTAGAAAAGTTAGGTCAAGGTTTTGTATCGGCCGACCCTCTAGAAGAGGTCTATATAGGATATGGTAGTATTCCAAGACCGACTTTTGTAAATCAAATTTGCAAGCTGATGAAAAGGCCAAAGTAATAAAGTTGCTTCGGTTGTATGTCGATTGTTTCACATGGGAGTACAGTGAGATGCCCGGACTAAGCCACGAGCTCATGGAGCATCGGCTGCCTATCAAACTCGGGTTTAGGCCTTATAAACAAACCCTCGTCGCTTTAATTCGGTCGTGTATGACTGAGTTAAAGAGGAGATAGAGTGATTACTCAAGGCTGAGTTTATTAGGCCATGCAGGTATGTTCGATGGGTTGCTAACATCGTGCCTGTAGAGAAGAAAGAGAGTGGCAAGATTCATGTGTGCATTGATTTCATAGACATAAACAAGGCCACTCCGAAGGACAAGTATCCCATGTCGATAGCCGACATGCTGATCAACGATGCTTCAGGACATAAGTTACTAAGTTTTCTTGATGGCAACACTGGTTATAATCAAATCTTTATGGCCTAAGAGGACGTCTATAAGATAGCCTTTCGATGCCCTGGTTTTGTTGGCTTGTTTGAGTGGGTTGTTATGACCTTTGGTTTAAAGAATGCTGGCGCAACATATCAACGTGCTATGAACTTGATCTTTCATGACTTGCTAGGAGTTATTCTAGAGGTCTACATAGATGATGTTCTAGTCAAATCGGATGCAATGGGAAACCATTTAGCCGATTTGAGAGTTGCTTTTGATAGGATGCGTCAGTATGGTTTAAAGATGAACCCGCTCAAATGTGCTTTTAGCATGTCGGCGGACAAGTTCTTGGGATTCATAATTCATGAAAGAGGTATTGAGATTGATCCTAAGAGGCTTGAGAAGATTAAGAACTTTGAAGTGCTGACATGTAAGAGAGATGTCCAGAAGTTGCTAGGAAAGGTAAATTATTTGCGTTGCTTTATATCTAACTTGTCTGACAAGATCGATACTTTTGTCCCCATACTTCGGCTAAAGAACGAAGCCGAATTCACTTGGGGGGCAAGCCATCAACGTGATTTTGAGAAAATTAAAGAGTGCTTGTCATCACCGCTTGTGGTAAGAGCACCGAAAGCCAGAATTCCGTTTCGGCTATACATTTCTATAGAAGATAGCATGATAGGGATTGTGTTGACTCAGGAGGTGGAGGGAAAGGAGTACATCATCACATTCTCGAGTAGTCGCCTTTTGGATGCCGAGATGAGGTACGTGTTCCTAGATCGGTTGTGTTTATCACTTTACTATGCATGTACCAAACTCTGCCACTATCTTCTATCTGGCACATGTATTGTTACTTGTCAAACAGATGTTATAAAGTACATGTTTCAAAAGTCGATCCTAATTGGGAGAATCGGAAAATGGACTTATGCTTTGATTGAGTATGATTTGGCTTATGAACCCCTGAAAGCTATGAAAGGCCAAGTCGTCGCAAATTTTATAGTTGATCACCATGTAGATGTCAATTGGAGTAGTGGGGATGCTTTAATTGAAGTAATTCCATGGAAACTTTACTTTGATGGTTCGGCTTGCAAGAATGGCCAAGGTGTTGGAGTTGTGCTCATATCACCTAGTGGCTTGAGTTTCGAGACCTCGCCCCGGTTAGAATTTCCTTGTAGTAATAATCAAGATGAAAATGAAGCTTTATTGCTAGGACTTAAATTGTTAGCTTCCATGGATGTTAAATATGTTCATGCATATGGTGATACAATATTAGTAGTTCAATGTAACGCCCCGATTTAATAAAACCAGGAATTTATTGAAATTCCATAGAAAATCAATAAATACAAGACGTTCATCAAACAACTGCGTACAATACGCCAATCAATCATGGTTCGTAGACCATATTATTACAAAAGAGTTAAATCAAGAGAAACTAATAAAATAAATCCGCTAGATGAACGCCTTCTTCCAGTCTCGTGCCTTGACTGGGTCGCTACTCCAGACCATCACCCTCCTCGTAGTAGACTGCCTCTGGTGGTGTAAGTCAACGGGGGTGAGTACAATCGTACTCAGCAAGCCACTGAATGCAATTATAATGCAAAGTAATAAAAAGGAAGGTAGTGGTTTACTTTTGCGGAAAAGCATATTTGTAAAGCAATTAATGTAATCAAGTTATTATTGCAGAAAAGTAAACATGAGTTCGTGCATCATCTTCTAACTCGAGGGGTACAATCAGCCCACCCTCGCTCAACAGTCCTTACATGCCATGAATAACACAACCATTCATTCACAAGTAAACTAACTGCGAGAGGTCACACAACCCGCCCTTGACCGTGGGCTCGGCTTGTCGGAAAGATTTAAAACCCTGATCATATGTGTACTACTGTACCCACAAGGCACTCATTTCCCGCACACCGTAGTATGTTAAATGACTCCTGTCACGAGAAGCTCGTGCCAAAACCTTTAGCATGGAACGCACCAATTCGATAACACCCTCTTATAGGTTTCATATGGTTTCCCAATCACTTCGGGCCACACCATACCCCCCTTGAGCCACGTCAGTACAAGTCACCCGCAGGTTGCCCCTTGCCCCCTCCACTATGGTGTTCCAAGTTGGTACGATCCATACCTCCAGTTAGGACTTACCCACTAGCCTTGTGGTTAGTACGGAAGTGCTTTGTAACAGATCCCGCAGACCGGTCCTTATAGTGCCCCGGGTGCGACCAACCAATTCCCGAGCTTGCACCCAGAACCCACCATACTTATAAGATAGCCAACTCCAATAGAATCCAGAGACGAGAATAACGGGGAAATTCATATAGTAGAATCCATCTATCTACGACTCATTCTTTTATCCTATAGCAGTTGTGTCGGTACATTGGACACTAACTAATATAATATTTTAGAGTGATAAGGAGTTAAGGCATGATAAGCATGGCTTGGGTTTACACACAAGGACGGGTATCTAATAAATATAATGTAGGGCTTGAGATTAGACTAATGCAATATTATCCTATGAGTTATAGCGATAATTTATTAAAACATGGGCTCAATTATGATCAAAATAGGGGTTTTGACTTGCCTTGTTCCGCAAACGGTGAAGGTGGGACCTCGGGGTAGGACTCCGGATCTTCGACGACGTCGTAGTCTTCCGATACGAGAAGTAAACATGACATTCAATAAACAATCCCAAAATCACCAAGACAAGCATACATGTTGGTGTTGTATTAAATAAAGGAAACAAAGCCTTAACTTCTATGGAATTATTACCTAAATATTTAAGATTAATTTTTAAAGAGGTTTCTGAATTTTATAAATTGAACTAAGTATTTATCCTAAGGGGTTTTTATTTTCCCAATTAAAAGTGAATTAAAGTGTACAAATAACCCTACTATGTTTATTGTATTAAAATAGTGAAAATAAGTTATTAAGCCTTCTGAATTTAATATATAAATTTTTAAGGGTTCTTCTGACTTATTTTAATGAAATATGAATTTAGCCCTAACGGGGTTTTTACTTTATTATTTAATAAGAAAAAAATGTGTAAAATAAACATATTGTTTTTATTGCATCAAAGTGTAGAGAATAAAAAGACAAATTTTCCAGAATAGAAATGGCCAAATTTGGATTTAAATTGAGCAAGTTATGGATTTTTAAAGTTTAAACAATTTTTCTGGATTTTTATTTAAACCAGAAACAGTCTCTGGTCCACGGTGGACCGAACCCACCATGCACCAAGCACTATTGGTGTGAACCGAGATGATCTGGACCGTGGGATCTAGATCGCTTGGCTGTGAGCGGGGTGGGGGTCTTTAAAGGGATCGGAGGGCTCGGATTGGCCGATACCGGTCAACTCCGGGCAAAGCAATCTGGGCCCTCGATGCCGGGTTCTAATCACATCCGTCCGTGCGGTATCCGACGGCCATGATCAAAACCGGCACGGTGGCGGCACGGTGGAGCCACGAGGCTTCGTCCCCAACTCCGGCCGAGCGGCGGCGAGCCACGACGATGATGAGTGGCAGCCTAATGCCCTAGGCGTCGGTGAAAATGGATAGAGGGGAGGGAGGGGAGTGCATTCATACTGGAGGCGATGACGGTGAGGGACTGACGGCGACCGGCGGCGAGGAGAGGCGGCGTGACCCTTCGGGTTGGCGGTGGCGGCATTGATCTGGTAGCGGGGGACCAAAATAGAGGCGAGGCCGAAGATGGGTGGGTGATGGCGGTCTCGGCGGTGGTGACGGCGAGGGCGGTGGCGGCTTGAGTCGCCGGTGAGGGCCTGCCGGAGAGGGAGCGGGGTAGAGGGGCTAAAAATCGGAGCAGCGGCTCAGGAGTGCGTAGTTAGGGATAACAACGCGTGGCTTGGCTGCGGTGGCGTCCAGGGTACTTTATAGGGGGTCACTAGAGACAAAAATGGCAGGCCAACCGAAGGAAACCTGAGGGGGTTCCAAAAATGCGCCAGTGAACATTCCAAACTTAACCCTCGGCGATTTCGCGCGTGATCCTGACGGGTAACAGAGGGGAAAGAATCCCCTTGCTATGGTAAGGGTGGGGGTGCGAACAATTTGGCGGAAGGCGGACAGCGTGGTGGATTACGCGCCTAGGGTTCGGCCGGCGAGAGGAAGGGGGAAGCCTTCCATGGAGAAGACAACCCTGACAGGTGGCCCCCACCTGTTAGCGGCTGCGAGCGAAAGAGAAGGGGGCCGACAGGCAGGCCAGGCTTGGCAGCGGCTAAGGGGTACGGGGCGGAGGCTGACGGCTAGGACCAGGCGAGCGCCGGTGCGGAGGAGAGAGAGGGGGAGCGCGTCGACAAGCGGGTTCCACCTGCCAGAGAGCGCTGGCTTCGGACTGAGCTGGGTTGAGGGGAAATGAGGGTTGCGGCCCAACAGGATTTAAAATGTATTTTCTATTTAAATTAATTCTAGAAAATCGATTATTTATTTAAGGCTTGAAGCACTATTGCTAAAATTTTGTAAAAATTCTTAAAAATATTTCTTGGCTTCTAGATTCCACCATAAATTTTCTAGGTTCAAATTTGAAATATTTCTCCCTATTTGCTTTAATTGGGTTCTTTTAGCCTTTACTCTAAATAATTAATTCATTTTAAATTCAGAAAATTTATTTCCCTTATTTTTATTTTATTTTTAAAACTTGGGCTTTTACAATCCTATCCCCCTTACAAAGAATCTCATCCTCTAGATTCGAAGCGAACCTCGGGAAAACTAAGGGACGGGGTTCTACTGGTGCTCCGGATTATGAGAAGGTGATGCTTCACAAACAAGCAGAGTGTTCTCTGGGTCTTGGTCAGTTGGGGTCAAATCTGAAATGCCTTTTGACATACCTTGGACCTCTTGAGTGGAGATGTGATGAACTTGAGTACGTCCCATCGGGCTTGGAATGGAGGATGACGCCTGCTTGGGGTAGGGGCACATGTTGGAGAAGTGACCCTCTTGGCGACAGTTGAAGCATATAATTGGGTTACCGTTCCTGTCCCTCTTGTACCCGGTAGCTTGCACTGGGGGTCTTCCGGTTGGAGGTGCTTGGGGTGGAATGCCTGAGCTTGGCCCTCCAAGGGTGGTCCGTGGCTCGACAGGGGTTGGGGCTTGAGGCGGGATCGCCGAGCGTGGCTTCTGCACCATTCCTTGCTGCTGGCGGTAGGAGATCATTCTTCGCTTTTTCAGGTCCACCTTGTTTTGTTCAGTTTCCTGAATGATAGCTTTGTTCACCAATTTCTGAAAATTGGCGAAGTCCCCAGAGACCAACTGAAGGGAGAGCTCGTCCTTCAGTCCCCGAAGAAATTGGCTTGGCGGGCTGCGTCCGTGTGCACTTCCTCCGGTGCATATCGGGCCAACCGGTTGAATTCGTGCAGGTACTCCATAACGGTCATGCTCCCTTGATGCAGGTCCCAGAATTCCTGCTGCTTCTGGGCTACCACGCCATACGGAACGTGGGCGGCCCGGAAAGCGGTGGTGAACTCAGCCCATGAAATTTCATGGCCCTCGGGCTGAGTCTCGGGGAAATTGTCCCACCACTCCGCGGCGGGTCCTTGGATTTTGTGAGCGGCAAATGCCATTCTCTCCTGCTCGGAATAGGGCAGAAGGTCCAACTTCTTGCCGATGGTCCTAAGCCAGTCTCCTGCCTCCATCGGATTGGTGGTGCTGGAGAATATGGGTGGCTGGACACGTAGAAACTCTGAGAGTTGAGAGACTGGTGCCGGTGCATGGATGGCGGAGCGGAGGGGAGGCTCGGGTTGCTGTTGTTGGAGACGGAACAACTGCACCTGCTGCTCTTGCATTTGTCTTTGTTGTTGCTGCACCTGGGTAAGCAGCGTGGCGATCAGCTGGTTTTGGTTTGCCATCATCTCAGCTAGTGTGGGATGATTGGCAACGGGGGCCTGCCATTGGCCGGTTGCTCCCCACTGAGGCAAATTGCCAGAGTCGCTTCCGTCACGCGGGGCATCAAATCCTTGGTTATTGGCCATCCTGAGTTTGAAGGGTTCAAAAGAAAGTGCAAATTTTTAAGGGGAATCCTTTTATTTCCCAAAATGAATGTTTTGACCTAGATGCTTACATATTTTATTTTAAATTTCTTATTAAATTTTGCACTCATGTCTTATATTCTGACATGAGCGGCACTACAAGCAAAACAATCAAATAGAAACAAACAACCGTAAACTACGTCTAAGGCAGCTCGGGGGAGGACTCGATCACTGGCTCGGCAGAGAGGGTCGGTGCAGGGGTGGTGGCGCTGGAGGGCCTGACGGAAGAGGTACTGCGCAAGATCCTCTTAGGCCTGGCTGAGGGGGTCCTAAGCGTCCCCCGCTTGCATGGTGGAAGGGGAGCAACCTCCTCGAGATCCTTCTAGAGCTCCACGATTTGGCGATGCAGCTGCGCGGTGTTGGCGATGCCCTGGCATAGAAGCTCGTTCTGACGCCTCAACTCCTCCACCTCGGCAGTCAGGTGGCGGCTCTACTGAACCCGGCGATGGAGATCGGCGTTCTCGCGGTTCAGGCTCTCTGAGGAATGGCGGTAGAAGTCGATGGTGTCGTGCTGGCTGTCGGCGTCGAAGACGGCCTCGGTGTGAAGACTGTCCATGGCCTCCAAGAGTCGCATGGTGCGGGTGATGGCGGAGTTGCGCAGGGAGAATGTGTTGACGTAGATGCTGCGATGACTCCCTAGGGTGCGCATGGGCATGAAGCGGTAGGCGGTGTTGAGAAGCTGGCCGTTGTAGACCAAACGCAGCTCAGAGAGGGCCTAGAGAGCGGCGCGCTGGCTGGCCACCATGAAGGAAGGTCCTTCGACTCTGTGGGTGTAGAACGCGGGCTGTGTGGTGGAGGGACGGATGATGACCGTGACCTCACATTATCTCTCGTTCACATCGGGAAAGATCCCGTGGAACGCGGGCTCGTGCTCGAATCTGAGGAAGTCAATGAGCATGCGAAGCTCGCGGACGAATCCAGCCTCATCGTGGAGAGTCCTACTCATGGTATGGACCAACATCTATAAAAGAGAGACATTTTTGTAAAAACTCCGGAAGATGAGGTAGTAAGTAGTTTGTAAGAAAATATGGTTAATATAAATCCTAGAGTCAGGTCTGTTTGGCTTCCTACAATCAAGTCGGCTCTGATACCATCTTGTAATGACCTGATTTAATAAAACCGAGAATTTATTGAAATTCCATAGAAAATCAATAAATACAAGACGTTCATCACACGACTACGTACAATACGCCAATCAATCATGGTTCGTAGACCATATTATTACAAAAGAGTTAAATCAAGAGAAACTAATAAAATAAATCCTCTAGATGAACGCCTTCTTCCAGTCTCGTGCCTTGACTGGGTCGCTACTCCAGACCGTCACCCTCCTCATAGTAGACTACCTCTAGTGGTGTAAGTCAACGGGGGTGAGTACAATCATACTCAGCAAGCCACTGAATGCAATTATAATGCAAGGTAATAACAAGGAAGGTAGTGGCTTACTTTTGCAGAAAAGCATATTTGTAAAGCAATTAATGCAATCAAGTTATTATTGCAGAAAAGTAAACATGAGTTCGTGCATTATCTTCTAACTCGAGGGGTACAGTCAGCCCACCCTCGCTCAACAGTCCTTACATGCCATGAATAACACAACCATTCATTCACAAGTAAACTATCTGCGAGAGGTCACACAACCCACCCTTGACCATGGGCTCGGCTTTTCAAAAAGATTTAAAACTCTAATCAGAGGTGTACTACTGTACCCACAAGACACTCATTTCCCGCACACCGCAGTGTGTTAAATGACTCCTGTCATGA
This sequence comes from Zizania palustris, assembly GCA_019279435.1. Classification (NCBI taxonomy): domain Eukaryota; kingdom Viridiplantae; phylum Streptophyta; class Magnoliopsida; order Poales; family Poaceae; genus Zizania; species Zizania palustris. The sequence continues at coordinate 57,231,703 of JAAALK010000285.1, read as the reverse complement.
GAAGCTCGTGCCAAAACCTTCAGCATGGAATGCACCAATTCAATAACACCCTCTTATAGGTTTCATATGGTTTCCCAGTCACTTCGGGCCACACCATACCCCCCTTGACCCACGTCGGTACAAGTCACCCGCAGGTTTCCCCTTGCCCCATCCACTATGGTGTTCCAAGTTGGTACGATCCATACCTCCAGTTAGGACTTACCCACTAGACTTGTGGTTAGTACGGAAGTGCTTTGTAACAGATCCCGCAGACCGGTCCTTATAATGCCCCGGGTGCGACCAACCAATTCCCGAGCTTGCACCCAGAACCCACCATACTTATAACATAGCCAACTCCAATAGAATCCAGAGATGAGAATAACAGGGAAATTCATATAGTAGAATCCATCTATCTACGACTCATTCTTTTATCCTATAGCAGTTGTGTCGGTACATTGGACACTAACTAATATAATATTGTAGAGTGATAAGGAGTTAAGGCACGATAAGCATGGCTTGGGTTTACACACAAGGACGGGTATCTAATAAATATAATGTAGGGCTTGAGATTAGACTAATGCAATATTATCCTATGAGTTATAGCGATAATTTATTAAAACATGGGCTCAATTATGATCAAAATAGGGGTTTTGACTTGCCTTGTTCCGCAAACGGTGAAGGTGGGACCTCAGGGTAGGACTCCGATCTTCGACGGCGTCGTAGTCTTCCGATACGAGAAGTAAACACGACATTCAATAAACAAGCCCAAAATCACCAAGACAAGCATACATGTTGGTGTTGTATTAAATAAAGGAAACAAAGCCTTAACTTCTATGGAATTATTACTTAAATATTTAACATTAATTTTTAAAGAGGTTTCTGAATTTTATAAATTGAACTAAGTATTTATCCTAAGGGGCTTTTATTTTCTCAATTAAAAGTAAATTAAAGTGTAAAAATAACCCTACTATGTTTATTGTATTAAAATAGTGAAAATAAGTTATTATGTCTTCTGAATTTAATATATAAATTTTTAAGGGTTCTTCTGAATTATTTTAATGAAATATGAATTTAGCCCTAACGGGGTTTTTACTTTATTATTTAATAAGAAAAAAATGTGTAAAATAAACATATTGTTTTTATTGCATCAAAGTGTAGAGAATAAAAAGACATTTTTGAGAATTGAAATGGCCAAATTTGGAGTTAAATTGAGCAAGTTATGGATTTTTAAAGTTTAAACAATTTTTCTGGATTTTTATTTAAACCAGAAAAAGTCTCTGGTCCACGGTGGACCGAACCCACCATGCACCAGGCACTATTAGCATGAACTGAGATGATCTGGACCGTAGGATCCAGATCGCATGGCTGTGAGCGGGGTGGGGGTCTTTAAAGGGATCAGAGGGCTCGGATTGGCCGGGTTCTAATCATAGCCGTCTGTGCGGTATATGACAGCCACGATCAAAACCGACACGGTGGCGGCACGGGGGAGCCAGGGGGCTTCATCCCCGACTCCGGCCGAGCGGTGACGAGCCACGACGATGATGAGCAGCGGCCTAATGCCCTAGGCATCGACGAAAATGTATAGAGGGGAGGGAGGGGAGTGCATCCATACCAGAGGCGACGACGGCGAGGGACTGATGGCGACCGACGGCGAGGAGAGGTGGCATGACCCTTCGGGTTGGCGGTGGCAGCGTTGATCTGGTGGCGGGGGACCAAAATGGAGGCGAGGCCGAGGATGGGTGGGTGATGGCGGTCTCGGCGGTGGTGATGGCGAGGGCGGCGGTGGCTCGAGTCGCTGGTGAGGGCCTGCCGGAGCGGTTCGGGAGTGCGTAGTTAGGGATAACGGCGTGTGGCTTGGCTGCGGTGGCGTCCAGGGTACTTTATAGGGGGTCACCGGAGACAAAAATGGCAGGCCAACCGAAGGAAACCTGAGGGGGTTCCAAAAATGCGCCGGCGAACATTCCAAACTTAACCCCTGGCAATTTCGTGCGTGATCCTGACGGGTAACAGAGGGGAAAGAATCCCCTAGCTATGGTAAGGGTGGGGGCGTGGCCAATTTGGTGGAAGGCGGCCGGCGAGAGAAAAGGGGAAGCCTTCCATGGAGAAGACAACCCTGACAGGTGGCCCCCACCTGTAAGCGGCTGCGAGCGAAAGAGAAGGGGGGCGACAGGCGGGCCAGGCTTGGCAGCGGCTAAGGGATACGGGGCGGAGGCTAACGGTTGGGACCAGGCGGGCACCGGTGTGGAGGAGAGAGAGGGGGAGCATGCCGACAAGTGGGTCCCACCTGCCAGAGAGCGTGGGCTTCGGACTGGGCTGGGTTGAAGGGAAATGAGGGTTGCGGCCCAACAGGATTTAAAATGTATTTCTATTTAAATTAATTCTAGAAAATCAATTATTTATTTAAGGCTTGAAGCACTGTTGCTAAATTGTTTTAAAAATTCCTAAAAATTTTTTTGGCTTCTAGATTCCACTATAAATTTTCCAGGTTCAAATTTGAAATATTTCTCCCTATTTTGCTTTAATTGGGTTCTTTTAGCCTTTACTCTAAATAATTAATTCATTTTAAATTCAGGAAATTTATTTCCCTCAATTTTATTTTATTTTTAAAACTTGGGCTGTTACATTCAACAAGTAGCTAAATATACTCAATGTTTTAATGGTTCGCTAAATAGCTACTTGGATAAATGTCTAGACATACTTGCTACTCTTGATGATTTTGAGATTTCACATGTATCTAGAGAAGCCAATTCAGTAGCAAATGACTTGTCTCAGCAAGCATCTGGTTATCAAATTAAAAGAGGTAAATTTTTCGCACAAGAAAAACCGATGCTTGACTTTATTTCATCGTGCGAGTCAGAATACATCGTTCTTACCAGCCTGACATGGCCGGTCTGACCGCAGGTGTCTCATTAGTCTGACCGACCATGCTAGGTCGGTCTGACCGCCCTATGCCAGCTGTCCAGCAACGGCCGGTCTGACCGCCCTATGTCAGGATGGTATGGGACACAAGGGGCAGGTTGAAACTTGTAATTTGAATGCCAATTCGAGCAAGATTTGGTGAGTACTTCAGGTAATCATGAGGATGATTGGAGAACTCCAATTATTCAGTATTTGAGAGATCCCAACAAGCAGGTTGATCGGAAAGTTCGGCGGCAAGCTTTAAATTTGTATTACTTCACGATGAGTTTTATCGCCGAACTATTGATGGGGTACTTTTGAGAAGTTTGAATGCCGATCAATCTAGACTTGATGTGGGTGAAGTACATGAAGGTCTTTGTGGTACTCATTATTGGCCCAGAAAATGAGTTGGATGCTCAAAAGAGTGGGTTTTTATTGGCCGACTATGACTGAGAACTGTTTTAAATATTATAGAGGATGTGAAGCATGTCAAAGGTTTGGTAATATTCAGCTTGCTCCTACATCTTTACTTAATCCTATTATCAAACCATGGCCGTTCCGAGGTTGGGCCTTGGAATTCATCGACCAAATTTATCCTTCCTCTTCAAAAGGGCATCGGTTCGTGTTGATAGCTACATATTACTTCACTAAGTGGACCGAGGACATGCCTCTTAAGAACATGACACAAAACGAGGTAATTGATTTCATATTGAAGCACATTATACATAGATTAGGTATTCCCCAAACTCTTACTATAGATCAGGGTGCTTCATTTGTTTCTAAAGAAGTATGTGATTTTGCCGAATCTTATGGTATAAAGTTGATAAAATCTTCACCATACTATGCTCAGGACAATGGTCAGGGCGATTCTAGTAATAAAACTGTGATTAAACTCATTAATAAAAAGATTGAAGATTTCCTAGAAGGTGGCATTAAGTGCTTTCCGAGGCATTATGGGCATGTAGATGATGAGGACATCACTTCACATGATACACACATGGAGCCTCCGCCTACAATTCAATTACTAGGACGAATCACACGCGCCCGTGCCCATCGCTTGAACCATGAGGTTAATTCTTTCCTTAGCAACTATGTTAATATTTGTTTGGACGGGATGCTACTGAATACTAGTGATATTTTGTTGCTTAGGAACAGGGGAGATGGAATAGAAGAGTTGGAGTTGAAGACGGAGTCGCACGGATGTTTTGAAGTCAATTTTTTGTGGTTGCATCTCTGGTCATCCTTGTTCAAAAAAAAGAGTGAAAAAAAAGAAGAGAAAAAAAATCAAAAAAGAGAAGCAACGGTAGTAACAGAGTTATCAGCGACAGTAACAGATTCTGCTTGTCCGATCTCTTGTCCGATCCCTTGTCCGATCAGCGGCAGTAACAGAATTATCAGCGGCAGTAACAGATTTTGCTTGTCCGATCCCTTGTCCGATCTCTTGTCCGATCTGCAGAGAGCTGAATTTGGCCTGTTGTTGCTTCCATTTGAGTTTTGGGCACATAGTTTCCCTCTATTGCTTGAATTTTCACATTGGTAGCACTAAGGCCAGCAACTTTGACGAGTACTAGGGAATACTTATTGAACTTGGTTTAACTGTTATTATTATCGCTAATCCTTGCTACTCACTTTGCCTTCTAAGCTACACCTTTCTCTTGGTCAGGACAGAATCATTTCTTGCAATTGCACACCACCCTCCACTTGGTTCATCACCTGTAGGCCGGTGACCTCACTGCGACGTGGTAAGAACACTTGCAAGCGTGGGTAAGGCGCTTGACGGATTGCTTCCACCACACACCCACCACCCCACCTAGCTGTTTTTCATAAGGATTATTCTTTGTTGTTTTGTCTTTTCACTAACATGGCAGCACTTATTGTACAACGTGACTTGAGCACTCACATGGGCCAGGGCGACCAGGAACAACGAAACAATCTGTTTCATACCTTCTTCCTCGTCAATAACCGTTGTGTACGTGTCATCATCGACAGTGGTAGTTGCAACAATATGGTGAGCCTCGACATGGTAACTAAGCTTCAACTTCCCACACGTGCACATCCACACCCTTACCATGTGCAATGGCTCAACGATAGCGGTAAGGTCAAGGTAACACAAACTTTGACCAGCGATATTTTGTTGCTTAGGAACAAGGGAGATGGAATAGAAGAGTTGGAGTTGAAGACGGAGTCGCACGGATGTTTTGAAGTCAAGATTTCGCTGGTTCGGACTACATCGACCACCATGCACCAAAAATGGGCATAACTTCCTCATACGAAGTCCGATTGGTGCGTTCTTTGACTTTTTGGAAAGCTGAGGAGAAGACGGATCGTTTGCCGTTGGTTTCACCTCATTTGGAGTCCCGAGTCATTCTGTGTGATTGAAACCGTCCTGCGTGACAGAACTGGGCCGTGTTGGGCCATAGTCTGAGTCTGTTCACCTTCTACTGAGTCTGTTCGCCTTCCACAGGCTGCCCACGCCCTATATAACTCACTCCAGCCGCCTTTAGGGTTAGGTTTTGCTTTGTTTGCATCTACACTTGTGTGTTTAGATCCCGCCACTTGCACCAGACCGATTGGCTGCTGCATTGGCGTTTGTGAAACCTCACCTTATCATCGTTTGTCTGTGATTTGGCATTCGACTTGTATCCTTCCTGTTCTTGCTTGTGTTCTTGGGTTCGCTTGCAGGAATTAGCCTTCGTGGCGAGGTCAATCGCGTCCTGCGTGGTTGATAACCAACGGAGACAGTGGTGTAACGATTGCAAGGTTTTGATCCGCCGGACCAGAGCCTTAGATCGCCAACGTCGAGATTCTCCACCAACCCAAGTTATCCTTTTACCTAGCGGAAGATCGGGACCAATCCCCCATCAGTAGAGTTGTAAAGCATGGTGCCACCTAGGTAAGTCCATATGAGTTGGTTTATGGACAAGAATCTGTTTTATCCGTATAGGTGAATCTTGGCCCGTTGAGGTTGCTTAAGCAAGATGGCTTATCGGTCGATGAGTATGAGACTATTTTGAAGGATGATTTGGAAGAGGTGATCAATAAGAGATTAAGAGCTCTAGAGGCAATAAAAAGAGACAAATGAAGAGTAGCTAGAGCTTACGACAAGAAAGTGAGAGCGAAATCGTTTCAAGTTGGTGACTTGGTTTGGAAGACGATTTTGCCTTTAGGCACTAAAAGCCCAAAGTTTGGTAAATGGTTGCCTAGTTTGGAAGGTCCTTTTACAGTTGTTGAAATCGCTCCAGGTAATGCATATTTTCTAGAGTCACTTCAAGGAGAGAGATTTCGTAGGGCTTTGAATGGCAGGTATTTGAAAAAGTACTTAGCTCATTGTGCTTTTGGCTCACTAAAGTTTATCAAAACGCAGGGGGGATGTGTCGATAGCAAAAAATGGCATTAATGGTCAAAGTTGTCAAAATATCACTTATTGGTAATTTGGGCCAAAAATATTCCAAGACCTATCAAAGGCCGGTCCAACCGACCATGTAGGGCCGGTCAGACCATCCATATGGGTCCGGTCAGACCAGCCCAACCTGAGAAAGACTCCAATTAGTTGATTTCAAGGTATTTTTATCCCTAATTAATTTTGGATGACTAGGATCTCGTGTCTAGGTTATATTAGACCCAAGGAACTCATTTCCATCCTCTATAAATAGATGCAGGGTCGATTCAAGGAGACTCTCTAAAAAAACCCTAATAGATCCAATCTATTATTACTTTGAATCACACCTTTACTTTTCAATCTACTTTCTTGCCGTAGGTTTAGTTTAGCATGTACATCTTTGCTGGTTTGCGCTGGAAACCACCCGTTTGCCATGTCGTAATCATGGTAAGTCCTTTTCGGTTCGCTCGTGAATCGTCCGTTTCATCCACGTAACGGATTTCTATCGTTTTATCGGTTTTTACCGGTGATTCAGTCTCTTAGCTGAATTGCCTCTGATTTCTTGGTGTTTCTTATAGTGTTTCATCTCTACCATATTCTCCAAGAACTTTGGTTGCAATTCATCCATGGCAAGGCGGTCGACGAAGTCTGGAGATCAACCTTCGGAGGCTATCGGTCTGACCGACGACACCTCTCCAGTCTGACCGGCCCATGCCGCGCGGTCATCTGACGCGCTGGCATGCCTCGGTCCAACTAACAATATGAGGCTGGCCTGACCGGTCTTTGCGACAGGCTTTGGGAATGCCTCGCATCGGCACGGGAGTACCCTTCGGAGCCCCCTTCGGCCTGACCGACCGAAGGCCGAAGACCGAAGTCCCCTCCGGTCATGCTTCGTAGTACACGCCGGAGGTCACCCTTCGGCAAGACCATTCGCACTGTCAGTTAGACCGGTGGTGTACTGTTGGTCTGACCGACTTGCTTAGGCCAGTCTGACCACCGGGTAGGCTTCAGTCCAACCAGCCCTAATTTGGCCGTAATATTTTTATATTGTTTGGTTGCCTGGTGACTCCGTTTATTTCCCTTACCAATGTTTAAGGGTCGTCGGAATGTGATGTCTGCGTTGTGTTATGCTTAGGGTTATTCCTAAGTATCCGCACACTTTTGGATCGTCAGATCGACGTCCATGTGTGTGGCGCTTCGTCATCAGATTTTAGTGTCAACAAAATGTATGTAAAAATACAAAAAATTATATGGAATGAGATATGTTATTGTTGACGCCAAGATTTGTTAAATCCCAAAATCCCACTATGGGTTGCCGCATGGTCAACAAAAGGTCAAATAGGATCCGGTCAAAGAAAGTGAGAGGAGTCCGTCCGCAATAGTTGCATGATCAGATAGGGGAACCGATGGAGATAAGAGCAAAAGATGGTTACAGATTCATCCGGAATCGACTGGATAAGTTACTTGGTCGACAAATCTATGGACTATAAATATGTATCCCTTAGGTTAGATTAGGTAACTCTCGTTCAATCAATCAATCGGAGCATCACCACCCTTGTGCCCCAATGTTATCCGGTGGGACTCGGGCGCTCAGAGCTAGGCTGCATCATTTGATCTCCGGCGAAGAGGTCAGTCCCGACACCCCGACATCCATACCAACTAGGTTAGTATCCTCATGGCTGCATCGGTTTAGTTTGATCTCTTGAGGAGAATGGTGAAACAATATGGTCGCCGATTGTTCTCAGTATATTTGGCTAGGTCTAAGGCTGCATCAGTTAAGTTTGATCTCTTAGATTGATGTGATCTAGGTCTGATAGTCTAAGGCTTCATCGGTTAGGTCTGACATCTCTTGTTATTGTATCTTTTCATGCCGTATATTGTTCATCTAAATAAAGTTTGCCCGATTCATTGATATATTGTTCGGATCACTGTGACTAGATACTGTCTTGGTTAGGTCCCATATAGTTATTGTGATGATCTCCATGACATAGATATGTTATCTGGCATGCTTTATTTATTTATTTCTATCAGAGTACAAGCTGATAGGTTATCTTTAATTCATTTCGTATCATATTCACCGTCGAAGGGTGCACATCGGCCTATATGCACGATCTATCTTTTCTATTGGCCGATGGCGCGCTCGCTCGATTGGATCAACTTGGGCTATTGACCTTATGGCTGATCAGCACGCTGATTCATTATTTTATTGTTTCTTCCACGGTCCTCGGCTCGCCAGCCGATCAGCTATGCTACTAACATTTATCTTTTTCGATCCCTTACCAGTTGCAGGGTCAAACTGATTGGCATGCCCTGAACCCCTTTTCTGAGAGCGTAGGACCTGCACTGGAGTTAAGAAAATATCCCAGTCCACTTGTGTGTCAGTGTGTGACCAAAAAGCACACTAACACACTTTTGGCACACTCAGTGGGACCATCTCCAACAATTTTGCCATGGCGGGTGAGCTCGATAAGTGAAATGTTATCCTAATCACCATGGATGCTCTGTCCTAGGATCAGAGGACAGAGGTGCAACAACACGTGGGGGAATTCTAGAAGTCATGCTTGCAAGTCTACGACATGAATCGGCTGGGTCCCGTTCAGAGGGCCCTGTTTCCAATGCAAGTGCTGATCATAGAGGGTGGTCAGCCAACAGAGAACTCTCAGGCCTATCTCCAAGAAGTCATCGATCAGGCGATTTGCCAATCGTTGGTCAGCCAATCAGGGACACTGGCCAAGACTATTCAAGGGCTGATCAAGGAGGCCATCAGAGGCATAGTGGTTCGCAAGGTACCGCAAGGTCCGACGTACCTCTCCAATGACGCATTGAGGCTACTATAGCACACTCGGCCGACGTCACTACCGCAAGGGCCGATGAGACTAGACCAACTGAACTCTTCACTCGGCTATGAAGGTGACAAGGCGACCCAGCCATCGGCCCCCTCACATAGTCCGCCCCAAGGAATGCCAGGAAAGGCCAACAAGAATGCGCAAGAGCGGTTCCCATCATCCGACCCAAGTATTCCAGGGCAAGGAGTGCCGCAAGTGATGTATGGCATCGCAAGATACCCCCAGCAGACCTCATGCCACTAAGGGGGGCACCCAATATCATTCCCCCTTGATATCATCAGACGGCGTACTACGGAGCAATGTCCTACAGTGATGCAAGGCAATATAGATATGATGCTGCTTAGTGGGACCAGTATCAACAAGAGCCAATGCATGGTCAATGTTCGTCGCTGGGCCAATAGGAAGACGAGTGGGTAAATCGGATCACAGAGCTCATTAAGGATCAATTTGGGTTGAAGCCCAAAGAGTAGACATACATGTATCGGTGGCCATATCCAGAATGGTTTGATCGAGTGCCACTGCCAAGCCGATACAAGGTGCCGGATTTCACCAAGTTCTCAGGACAGGACTCGATCTCCACGATCGAGCACATTAGTCGGTTTTTTGCCCAGTGTGGGGAGGCATCGGTTGACGAAGTGCTGAAGGTCCGATTTTTCTCGCTATCCCTATTAGGATTGGCCTTCACATGATTTTCTTCTCTGCCGGCGGATTCCATCATAGGATGGGTTGACCTAGAAAATAAGTTTCAGAAGTACTTGTTTGTCGGCATCCAAGATATGAAGTTGACCGACTTGATGTCCGTGAAACAAAGGATGAATGAGTCGGTCCTAGATTATATATGGAGATTCCAGGACATGCGAAGCAGATGTTACAGTGTGAATCTTAGTGACAGTCAGTTGGCAGAGCTGGCGTTTAAGGGACTCTTGAGCCCTATCAGGGAGAAGTTTTCATCACATGATTTCAAAAGACTCTCGCAACTACCGCAGAGAGTATCGGCCGATGAGATCCGATTCCAAGAAGCCAGACAAGACAAGTACCAGAAGAAGGTTGCGTACACCCAAGTGTACCACTCGGACTCCGACGAGGACAGTGACTCTGACGTAGAGGTCGGGATGGTCGAGTAGTCTAAGAACAAGAAATAGATTGCATGCCCATGGATAAAACCGGTCGAAAAGGAAGAGAAGTATGACTTTGATATCAACAAGGCCAATAAAATATTTGACCTGTTGCTTAGGGAGAAGCAAATTTACTTATCGTTTGGCCATATAATACCACCTGCCAAAGAACTGAAGAAGAAAAAATATTGCAAGTGGCATAACTCACCATCGTACCATACTAACGAATGCAAGGTCTTTAGGCAGCAAATCCAATCGGCCGTAGAACAAGGCCGAATCAAGTTTGATGATGGGAGACAACTGATGAATATGGACGGACATCCATACCCAATCAACATGGTGCACACACACTATGGTGATAATCGGCATACAAGGAATGGAAGGCGGACCAACGCAAATGTCACCTCAGCAAGACTTATCGAAAAATATCAGAAGAGGTCGGTAGAAAGGGAAGGTAGCGGAGATAGCCGTAGCCATTCGCATTTAAATCCCCGTTGGAATTGCGACTTCTTCATACTTTGTTGGAACAAAGGGTTGCAGCTACCATCCATGGACGACTGCCTGAGATGCAATGGGGCGCCAGGTGATCATCGGCCACGTAACGACGAGTCAAGGTGGCGAGATCAAAGAACTGTGCGCTAAAGGTTGTCACCTCCAAGGATATTGGTGCTATAAAGGCTTGGCCCCATCGGCCCAGAAGAAATCGACCTGACGACCAATAATGATGAAGGCATATCGGAGAAGCCACAATGGTGCCCCTGGGGAATTTTTACATGAAGCTAGAAAATAAGGGTGTAGTTTCTGCGGAAAAGAGAAGGAAGGGCACAAGTTCACAATGAAGGAGTTGATCGCCCCCCTAAGATCAGGAGCGAATGGTGCCCACAAGATAAGGCCGATCACGACGACAAGAAAGATACAGAGATAAACATGGTCTTCTACCTTCCTACAGAGTATCTGGCCATCTCAGAGGAAGACACGGAGCAGGCCGATACCAGGGCTCAATTAATGCTAGCTCCACAGCCAACATTTTTTGATAAACTAGAAGATCTAGAGCATCGATGAGAAACCAAGTTGAGATGTGCCTTGGTTTCAGTCTTTGAAGAGTGATTGACATATTTTGTTCTGGGCGAAGGGGTCCCTACAAAGGAGGTTTGGAGGTGTGTTCACCGAAGGGTTTGGTGTTTGTTGGCTGCACTTGTATGCAGTGAAGTATATCTATCGGTGGGGTCTGGTAGAATACATTCCGAAGGTTGTACTGAAGGGCTCGACACTTTGGGCGGGACACCGAAGTGTGTACCAGAGGGTGTTATACCCAGAGAGGCCTCCGGGGTATCGGATACACTCGTATGCTTGTTGTTGGTGTGCATGTGATTTCAGAGGTGACGGGACTGTCAACACAGCAGGTGAAATAGGTCAAGTAGGGAGCTTAGTGCCAGGCAAGAAGGGAGCTTGGTCACGGAGGCTGTGCGAAGTCAAGGTCGGTCCTTGGGTCAAGTTGCGCTAGTCGAAGGCAGGAAGTGCGGAGGGGGACTCCGGCTGAAGATACCTCGAGGAAAAGTCCTTGGAGGCGAGGCACTTTGAAGGGTACTCTGGATGGAGGTACTTCAAAGGTTAGCGAACGAAGTCCTCAGGAATGAGGCAAGACTTCCAAGTGTGCTCCGGACAGAGACACTTGGAAGGACACCAGACGAAGATCTTAGAAGTTGAGGTGCATCGAATGCATGGTCCGGGTAAGGCTCATCGGGAGTGTGCTCAAGGTTGAGACACTATGAAGGAGTGCTTATGGAAGTGCTTCATGCGGAGGCCTTGGATGAAGGAGGGACTTTGGAAGGTGGTGGACAAACCCTCTAGTGGGAGGTACTTCTAAGGTGGGGCTTCGAAGTCAGGATGACCTGATGTGCTTCGGTCATGAATTGCTTTGGTACATGGACGGGCGTAGTTCGAGCTAAGGGTAGTTGCGAAGACATGGTGGTCCACTACAGAGGTGATGGTACGAAGACTCGAGGGCTTTGACGACTTCGGCTCAAAACCGTCCCTTGAATTGAAGACAGACTTTGGTTTAGTGAAGACCTATAGGTTCGAAGCCTACTACTGAAGCCACTACAACACTTCGCATGCGAAGGGGGATCCAAAGATTCTGGTCTGCAAAACTGACACAAAAGGAGCTTCCAATAAAGTAGACTACCGACTATACCCTCGCGACTGCCGGAGGCAGTAAAGTTGTAAACCCTAGGGGTATAGTAGTCTCTTCGCAGGTATGAGTTGTGCCTATAAAAGAAGAGGCAGACTAAGGTCTAGGGCAACACAATGCACTTCACTTTTAGAACCTTCTATACTCTCGGTAGCCTAGAGTCAGCCGCCACATAGACTCATATGTATGCTCAAATTTTGTGAAGGTATTTTTGTGTTCCATTTTCATGCAATGAAGTTTTCATTTTATCTGTGATTTTCTTCAACATGGATTTGTTTGTATTATTCGCTGGGTTGTGCTGAAGTTTTGAGGGTATTCTTTGTTCTGTGCAAACCTAAGTATCTGCTCTATGTTCTTGCTAACGAAGTGTCCTTTGTATTTCGTGCGTGCGAACTCTGTGGGTGAAATTTCGGAGTACAATTCGCTCTGTGCATATCAGAGGCCAGTCCTCACATATTACCAGCGAAGTATTGTCCTTTGTGGGCAAGTGAAGCTGCTTTTCCATAGCATTTCCAAAGCCTTCCTAGCCATTTAGTTTTGCTAAGTCCTGTTCGGAGCACTCCTTAGTGCGAAGCCTAGTACTTATTACTAGTGCAAAGCTCCTGATCAAAGCTCTTTGAGGGAAACACACCTATGCGGAGTACTATTTTGCAAAGTCTGCTCAAAGGCACCTCTGTGTGCGGAGCCTACACATACATAGCCAAGCTTAGTGCGATTTCGAGTGTCCGGGTGTGAGCGAAGTCTTCTGGAATTCGAACTTTTTCCCTATGCGAAGCCTATGTTCGAAGTGTGCTCCATACCTCCGAACCTTACTCTGCGAAGTGCGTGTTCAAAGTCTATTCCGTAGAAGAGAAAATTGAAAAGCTCACATTCCCCCCTTCTAGTCTCCTATTTCGGTCCAACAATTGGTATCAGAGCAGGTTAAGATCACCAGTTGACCTTAACCGGTTTTGTGATCATTTGGCGACATGGACAGAGTCAGTAAAATTCCTCTATTTGATGGAACTGACTTTGCTTAATGGAAGGTTCGCATGGAGGCTTATTTATAAAGTCAAGGAAGTGCGGTTTGGGAGATTGTGGACTCGGAATATGTAATTCCTGAGACCCGCACTACTTAGGCTGAGAAACAAAATTATGAGAGCAACAACAAAGCTAAAAATATACTATTTACAAGCCTGAGTAGGAGTGAATTTGATCGAGTCTAGCATCTCAAGACTGCTAGGGAAATTTTGTCAACACTCATTATTTTTCATGAGGGCTCAACACAAATCAAGGCTAGCCGCTAGAGCACATACAATCAAAAATATCAGTTGTTTGTGCAAGGCCCTGGCGAATCTATAGATGCCATGTTTTCTCGCTTTGATGCGATAGTGAGTAATTTGCGCTCCACTGGCACGCTTGCTTATTGTGATGATCGTAGCATATGGGAGGTAAAGATATCCAGTATTGAGGAGTCCACATGTTATGACACATTAACCTATGATGAGCTCTTTAGCAAGCTCAAGTCCAAATAGATTTCCAAGGCATCTCTTGTAGGGCATAGAAACTCTTTGCCTCCTCCTATGGCACTAGTTTCTAGCTCTAGCCATGGCACCTCTACAGAACCAAGCACATCTGGTACTTATGTTCTTGCAGGTGGTTTTGCTTTATCCTCCCTGGTCTCTATTACAAAAGAGCAGGTAGATACTCTTGATGATAGAGCTTACTCTCATTGCTAGGAAATTCAGCCATTTCTACAATGAGAGATGGGATCAGTGGAGAGGTGGTTTTAGAGGGTGCTTTGAGTGTGGTGACACTTCTCACATTAAGGTTGATTGTCCTAGGCTTAAGAGGAGAGAAGAGAGTGAGTGCCCCAAACACCACAAGAAAAAGAGGAAACCCTTCTCTAGGGGTAAGCACGACAAGGTGGCTAAGAGGGTAGCCAAGGCCGCTTCCAAAGCCTTTGTGGTGGCTCTCAATGACATCGACACATCTTCAACTGAGGAGTCTAGCTCTAAGGAGGAGGAGCCTTCAAAGGAGGAGAATAAGGTGAAGGACTTTAGCGACCTTTGCTTCATGGCCGACATCATCCACAGGAGCGATGAACTAGAATCATTTGAGGTACCATTATCCTATGACCAGATTTCTATCAAAGTAGATGAACTGAACGATGTACTCATTGATCAGGATAGATTACTAAAACAAGTTGCTAGAGAGAGAAAAGAACTTAGACTTAGACTTAAATCTTTTTCAACCAAATATGCCATGCTTAAGTCTAAGATTGATGATGCTGATTGTGAGTCCTATACTATCTGGTCTGACCGGAGGTTACCCTTCGGTCTAACCGACCGAAGGCCGAATGCCAGAAACCCCTTCGGTCACGCTTCACAGTACACGCCGGAGGTCACCCTTTGGCAAGACTATTCACACCGTCAATCATACCAGCGGTGTACTATCGGTCTGACCGGCTTGCTTAGGCCGGTCTGATCATCGAGTAGGCTTCGGTCAAACCGGCCCTAATTTGGCCGGTTGGGTATTTTTATCTACAACTTGGTTAATCGAATAATATTTTTATATTATTTGGTTGCCTAGCGACTCCATTTATTTCCCTTCCATTGTTTAAGGGTTGTCGGAACACGACGTCGGAGTTGTGTTACGCTTAGGGTTATTCCTAAGTATCCACACTCTTTTGGATCGTCGAATCAGCATCCGTGTGTTTGGCGCTTTGTCGTCAGATTTTAGCATCAACACACTTTTTTGTGACTCCGGTGGGGACACACATGCCAAGAACGTATACATCAGCGACGAGTACAGCCACTACCTCTACATCAATGGGACCCTCGACGTCGATGAATCTAGTGGGGAACTCAGAGATTGACGACAACAACATCATCGTCCCTACCCTCGATGACCTCTCCAAGGAGGATAGGGCAGAACTCAACACTAGGACGAGGGAGCTACACACTCTTTTTGTTGGGCGCTTCAACAAGACCCACGGGGGCTTCATCAAGCGTGACATCGACGTCCCCGATATCTTCGAGGGTAAGGTAACACCATCGTCTCCTCGGCTGTCCTCCTAAGACATCGAGAAAAAGATAACCAACACAGTTGACTAGGCTGAGAAACCAAGTTGAAATGTGCCTTGGTTTCAAGTAGGTGTTGAGTGATTGACAAGATATATTCTAGGTGAAGGGGTCCCTTCGAAGGGATTCAGAGGTGTTTATCGAAGGGTTCAGTAGTTGGTGGCTGCATCTGTCCAGCGGAGTGTGTCTGTTGGAGGGGTCCGGTAGAGCACGATGATATGTTTGTACCGAAGGGCTTGGTACTTTGGGCGGTACACCGAAGTGTGTACCGAAGGTTGTTTACCGGAGAGGTCTCCGGGGTACTGGAAAATGTTGTCTACTTGTTGGTGGTGTGCAGGTGACTTCGGTGGTGACGGACAGTTCACAACGAGTGAATCTGGGTCAAGCGAGAGGCTTGAAGCTAGGCAAGCAGGGAGCTTGTTCACGAAGGTTGTGTGGGGTCTAGGTCGGTCCTCGGGTCAGGGTGTGCCAGGCGAAGGTAGAAAGTGCGGAGGGTGGCTCCCACTGAAGGTACCCCGAGGCAAAGTCCTCGGAGGCGAGGCACTTCGAAGGGTGCTCCGGAAGGAGTGACTTCGGAGTATGGTGGAAAAAGTGCTCAGAATTAAGGCAAGGCTTTCGAAGTGAGATCCGGAGGGAGGCACTCGAAGGTACACTTGACGAAGGTTTCGGAAGTCAAGGTGCATCGAAGGCATGGTCCGGATAAGGGTCTTCGTGGAGTGTGCTCGGGACTAAGACACTATGAAGGGGTGCTTATGGATATGCTTCATGCAGAGGCCTTGGACGGAGGGACTTCGGAAGGTGGCGAAGGTACTCCGAAGGTGGGGCTTTAGAGTGTGACTGTTTTGAGGTACTTCGGCCATACATGACTTCGGTTCACGGACTGATGGAGTTCGAGCTGAGAGTATCTACGAAGCTGTGGTGGTCCACTCCGGAGGTGATGGTGTGAAGTCTCAAGAGCTTTGACGGCTTTGGCTCAAAACTGTCACTATATCGAAGACTGTCTTCGGTGAAGCGAAGGCCTTTTGGCTCGAAGCTTGTCACCAAAGCTTCTGCACACTTCGTTTTGATCATGTCTACTCTGCAAAAGCTGATGTTGTATCCTCTACGAAGCTAACAAAAGAAGCCTCCAGTAAAGTAGACTACCATCTATACCCCCTTGTCTGGCTGAGACAAAAACAGTGTAAACCCTAGGGGTAAAGTAGTCTATTCTCATAGCTGAGTTGTGCCTATAAATAGTGAGGCTGGCTAGGTCTAGGTAACACTTTGAGCAACCATTTTTAGAACTCCTAGAGCTAGTCGCCACATTCATGTACTCAGTAATGTGAGTCTTTTTGTGTTCCCTGTTCATGCAATGAAATTTTCATTCTGTTCTCTGTCTATTTCTTGAACGTGTATTCCTGTTTTGCACTGCATGTGTTGATTTCTCTACGCTACACTTCGTTCTGTTCTAGCTAGAGCTTTGCTCTGTTTCTTTTCTAGAGAAGTGTGTTAGTGTTCTGTACGTGCGATGTGTGTGTATCTTTCAGTGTGTGTTCGCTCTGTGTAAACTGGAGGCAAGTCCTCTCCGATTACTAGCGAAGCACTGAGTAAAGTTGGGCTCGAGGCCTATTTTCTTTCCTTAGTCGAGGTCCTTAGCGAAGTAGGTTTTGTCTGCTTTTTGACTTTCAAAATACGAAGCCTAGTACTAGTTGCTAGTGCGGAGTATCAGTTCGAAGCCCTCAGAGGGAACTTGCTCCCGTGAAGTGTGAGGTGCGAAGCCTACTCGAAGGCACCTCATGTGCAGAGCCTGCACTATCCTTGCAGAGTTGTGTTTATGGGTTTGTGAGTGTTAGCGAAGTATCTTATTCTTTGACTTTTTACCATTTGTGAAGCTTGTGTTCGGAGCTGTAAAATACCTCCGAACCAGACCTCTGAAGGGTGTGTTTGAAGCCTATTCTACAGGAGATAGAATTTAAAACAGAAGGCTTGTTTTAGTATGAAATTTTTAAAAGCTCCCATTCACCCCCTCTGGTCGCCCATTTTGGTCCAACACAGGCCATTAGTGCTTCCGTTGCAAATATCGTAGAGGCCATAGTCGACTCGAGAATGGAGGAGAAAATGGAGGCGGTGTTTAGGAGGTTTGGATTTTTCGAGGCCACTTCCCCTACTCCAATAGCTAGTGTACCTCCTGTCTATCACATACACAGTAGGACCAACGGGAGTACCGGAAAGGCCATAGCATCTACAACCACACCATCCATGGACGAGGCAGCATATGGCCCTGTCGGTCAGACCGACCATCAGGCCGGTCTGACCGGCTATCACATCCTTGGTCAGTTCGGCCCTATGGCCGGTCAGACCGCCCTTGTCACACACTGTGCACCGCCGCCCACGCCTATGCTACCTTATCCCACACTGCTTGCACCTCCTACTCTCGCACACCCACATAGGCCAAATTACGCCCCGTATCACGAGCCACCACGAGAGGAGGAGCCGCATGGCTGACACCACGATATACCACCGCATGTCGCGCCCCCGCACGAGAGACACGCGTAGGCAAGAGGCGTAGATGACTTTGAGGAGCGGATTCATGCACTGTTTAGAGAGTGTGCGGGTTGGACAACTAAAGGTCGGGTTAGGGTTTATCACAAGTCATACCCTGATTACTTCGACACCATCCCATACCCGCGCGACTTTAGGGTGCCTAAATTTACAAAATTTGACAGCGAAGGTAGTAAAACCACCCTAGAGCACATAGGCCAGTTCCTAGCACAGTGTGGCAAAGCTAGTGGGTCGGATGCGTTGAAGCTTAGATTATTCTCTCTATCGCTTTGTGGCACTACTTTTACTTGGTTTTCGGTGTTATCGCCGATCTCCATTCATACTTGGGCCTAGTTGGAGCAGAAGTTCCATGATTATTTTTATGCTGGAGAAACCGAGCATAGACTTTCACATTTTACATCGGTTAGACAAAAGGTTAATGAGAGTGTCTTTGAGTACGTCAAGCGTTTTAGAGACACTAGAAACCGATGTTTTATTTTGAACATTTCTGATAGAGATTTGGCCAACCTAGCTTTTAATGGTCTTCACTCTGAACTTAAGGAGAAACTGGATGGCTAGGATTTATTTGATGTTAGTTAGGTGCTGTAGAAGGCTCTGGTTCAGGAACGCCGAGCCAAGAGTAGAAAATTCACTAAGACATTTAATAAGCCTAAGGCCGAGGTGCACGTCATGGAGCACTCCGATGAGGAATCATCAGAGAGAAAAGATGACTCAGTCGACATGTACACTACAGAGTGGACTTGGTCTAGTAAGGCCAAGCCCATCACTTGCATCGAGTTACGACCATTTCCTACCAAGAGTCGGCCTAGCGATGTGAAGTATTCTTTCGACGTGACCAAATGTGATAGAATATTTGACTTTTTGTTGAAGAACAAACTTATCAGGTTACCAAAGGGTCACGTCATTCCGACTACCAATGACTTAAAGAAGAGAGATTATTGTAAGTGGCATGATTCTCATTACCATTCTACTAATGATTGCAATGTTTTTCGTCGGTAGGTTCAATCGGCCATAGAAGGACAGTTGAAATTGGATACAAACCCCAAGATGAAGCTTGACCAAGACCCTTTCCCCGTGAACACTATCGATCTCGATGGGAAGAAGGTGTTGATTCGGCCTGAGCAGGCCAGGTCCGCTAAGTGGAAGGAGGTCATGATCGAAGAACCACACCCATACCCGCTCGTGCCGAAGAACCCTGAGGTAGGAGTGTGGAAGGTAAACACTAACACATCATCTTCGGCTGCGACTCGCAAGAAGCCGAAGGTGACATACGACATGCTGCTCTAGAAGCACAAAAAGAGGGCCGAGAAGGCAAATGCTCGGCCAGGACCTCCAGCAAGGCCGAGCCCTCCTTAGAAGAGTGGGTTAGGCCCACGATGGGTGAAGCTATTAGAGCCACCGCTTCCTCCACCATATCACTGGTCCATGGAACAGTGGCCGCCATGTTACTTTCTGCCTCTCGGATACCCTACCCCATATTATGTTGCTCCATTCATGACCTCCGAATTTTATAACATGCAGGATCAGATGAGTATGCCAAGAGGTGACGTCTTCGACAGGCTATCTATTGCACCATGAGGACACCCGAAGGTGGCATCAGAGGCCATTATCGTCAAGGTGGGGTCCCAGGACGTCCCAATCCCTAAGGGGACCTCTGCGGAGCAAGGTGAACCCGAGGAGAAATCTTCGATCTGACCGTAGCCTCAGGGCCGGTAAGACCACAGTCACCATCCCGGTCTGACCAGCCCACTGTGGCTGGTCCGACCGACCTTTTTCAAGTACCCAGCACCAGCCAGTCTGACTAGCCCCCTATGGCCAGTCTGACCGACACAGCTTGGTCAGACCGGCCCACCAAGGCCGATCTGACCGACAACACACAGGAAGACGTCTCCACCAAGCACAAAATCGCTGAGGCCGATCCGAGCAATCCTCGTTTGGCCAAGATTTCCAGGAGCAACTTTGTGGCGCCCGGCACTAAACTGCAGCCTTCGTGGGCACCCATAGGTATGACCAAGTCCTAGAAGAGGTGGCTACAATGTCTTCAAGCCCAGGAGATGCGTGAGAAGAAGGCCGAGGATGAGCGGGACACCATCTTTGTGGAGATCCGTCCCTGACCAACGACGAAGAAGGTCTGGAAGCCCAAGTCGGTTGCTGTAAACATCCTGGCTCCTACTCCTAGCGACGATGAGGACGATCTCATGGACGATGACTACACACTTATCTCTGAGGGGCCTGCTCCTCAGGAGATGGACATAAACGTCATCATGTTTCCTGCTGAGTTTGCTCTCCCGCAGGATGAGACTGAGGTTTCTCAACTAAGCCTCAACCCCCGGGAGGCTATTTTCGAGAAGCCCGAGGATACGACTCTCACCTGAAGCCTCTCTATGTCAAGGGGCACATCGAAGGGAAGCCAATCTCGAGGATGCTTGTAGATAGAGGCGCCCCCGTCAACTTGATGCCATACTCTCTACTAAATAAGCTTGGCGAGAATGAAGATGACTTGATGAGGACCAACTTGACGATCAACGGCTTCAACGGCGAGAGCTTCGAGGCCAAGGGTGTACTTTATTTGGAGCTGACGGTGGGCAACAAGACGTTGCCGATGGCGTTCTTCGTCGTCGATGTGCAAGGTAACTATAGTGTGCTACTTGGGCATGATTGGATTCACGCAAATTGTTGTATTCCGTCTACTTTGCATCAGTGCCTGATTTAGTGGGACGACGATGATGTAGCGGTCGTACCATCTAACACTTCGGCCCAAGTTTCTTTGGCCGATGTGTCTATCGATGCCATCCATGATAAAGTAGAATGCTTGTCAGGTAGAGATCTCTCGGATTACGACTTTGTTAGCGTGTCTGAGGGACGTTTTGTTCTAGTGTCTGTAAAGCTGGCTGGTGTAGCACAATTGTCTCTAAATTAGTAGTCATGTCTAGTAAGAGTAATCTTGATTGTCTAAAATCTCGTGTAGAGCAATACCGATCCTCTAAAGCCAGTATTGCCGAAGCCATTGAAGATTTTAGCGAAGTAGAAAAGTTAGGTCAAGGTTTTGTATCGGCCGACCCTCTAGAAGAGGTCTATATAGGATATGGTAGTATTCCAAGACCGACTTTTGTAAATCAAAATTTGCAAGCTGATGAAAAGGCCAAAGTAATAAAGTTGCTTCGGTTGTATGTCGATTGTTTCACATGGGAGTACAGTGAGATGCCCGGACTAAGCCACGAGCTCATGGAGCATCGGCTGCCTATCAAACTCGGGTTTAGGCCTTATAAAAAAACCCTCGTCGCTTTAATTCGGTCGTGTATGACTGAGTTAAAGAGGAGATAGAGTGATTACTCAAGGCTGAGTTTATTAGGCCATGCAGGTATGTTCGATGGGTTGCTAACATCGTGCCTGTAGAGAAGAAAGGGAGTGGCAAGATTCATGTGTGCATTGATTTCATAGACATAAACAAGGCCACTCCGAAGGACAAGTATCCCATGTCGATAGCCGACATGCTGATCAACGATGCTTCAGGACATAAGTTACTAAGTTTTCTTGATGGCAACACTGGTTATAATCAAATCTTTATGGCCTAAGAGGACGTCTATAAGATAGCCTTTCGATGCCCTGGTTTTGTTGGCTTGTTTGAGTGGGTTGTTATGACCTTTGGTTTAAAGAATGCTGGCGCAACATATCAACGTGCTATGAACTTGATCTTTCATGACTTGCTAGGAGTTATTCTAGAGGTCTACATAGATGATGTTCTAGTCAAATCGGATGCAATGGGAAACCATTTAGCCGATTTGAGAGTTGCTTTTGATAGGATGCGTCAGTATGGTTTAAAGATGAACCCGCTCAAATGTGCTTTTAGCATGTCGGCGGACAAGTTCTTGGGATTCATAATTCATGAAAGAGGTATTGAGATTGATCCTAAGAGGCTTGAGAAGATTAAGAACTTTGAAGTGCTGACATGTAAGAGAGATGTCCAGAAGTTGCTAGGAAAGGTAAATTATTTGCGTTGCTTTATATCTAACTTGTCTGACAAGATCGATACTTTTGTCCCCATACTTCGGCTAAAGAACGAAGCCGAATTCACTTGGGGGGCAAGCCATCAACGTGATTTTGAGAAAATTAAAGAGTGCTTGTCATCACCGCTTGTGGTAAGAGCACCGAAAGCCAGAATTCCGTTTCGGCTATACATTTCTATAGAAGATAGCATGATAGGGATTGTGTTGACTCAGGAGGTGGAGGGAAAGGAGTACATCATCACATTCTCGAGTAGTCGCCTTTTGGATGCCGAGATGAGGTACGTGTTCCTAGATCGGTTGTGTTTATCACTTTACTATGCATGTACCAAACTCTGCCACTATCTTCTATCTGGCACATGTATTGTTACTTGTCAAACAGATGTTATAAAGTACATGTTGCAAAAGTCGATCCTAATTGGGAGAATCGGAAAATGGACTTATGCTTTGATTGAGTATGATTTGGCTTATGAACCCCTGAAAGCTATGAAAGGCCAAGTCGTCGCAAATTTTATAGTTGATCACCATGTAGATGTCAATTGGAGTAGTGGGGATGCTTTAATTGAAGTAATTCCATGGAAACTTTACTTTGATGGTTCGGCTTGCAAGAATGGCCAAGGTGTTGGAGTTGTGCTCATATCACCTAGTGGCTTGAGTTTCGAGACCTCGCCCCGGTTAGAATTTCCTTGTAGTAATAATCAAGATGAATATGAAGCTTTATTGCTAGGACTTAAATTGTTAGCTTCCATGGATGTTAAATATGTTCATGCATATGGTGATACAATATTAGTAGTTCAATGTAACGCCCCGATTTAATAAAACCAGGAATTTATTGAAATTCCATAGAAAATCAATAAATACAAGACGTTCATCAAACGACTGCGTACAATACGCCAATCAATCATGGTTCGTAGACCATATTATTACAAAAGAGTTAAATCAAGAGAAACTAATAAAATAAAGCCGCTAGATGAACGCCTTCTTCCAGTCTCGTGCCTTGACTGGGTCGCTACTCCAGACCATCACCCTCCTCGTAGTAGACTGCCTCTGGTGGTGTAAGTCAACGGGGGTGAGTACAATCGTACTCAGCAAGCCACTGAATGCAATTATAATGCAAAGTAATAAAAAGGAAGGTAGTGGTTTACTTTTGCGGAAAAGCATATTTGTAAAGCAATTAATGTAATCAAGTTATTATTGCAGAAAAGTAAACATGAGTTCGTGCATCATCTTCTAACTCGAGGGGTACAATCAGCCCACCCTCGCTCAACAGTCCTTACATGCCATGAATAACACAACCATTCATTCACAAGTAAACTAACTGCGAGAGGTCACACAACCCGCCCTTGACCGTGGGCTCGACTTGTCGGAAAGATTTAAAACCCTGATCATATGTGTACTACTGTACCCACAAGGCACTCATTTCCCGCACACCGTAGTATGTTAAATGACTCCTGTCACGAGAAGCTCGTGCCAAAACCTTTAGCATGGAACGCACCAATTCGATAACACCCTCTTATAGGTTTCATATGGTTTCCCAATCACTTCGGGCCACACCATACCCCCCTTGAGCCACGTCGGTACAAGTCACCCGCAGGTTGCCCCTTGCCCCCTCCACTATGGTGTTCCAAGTTGGTACGATCCATACCTCCAGTTAGGACTTACCCACTAGCCTTGTGGTTAGTACGGAAGTGCTTTGTAACAGATCCCGCAGACCGGTCCTTATAGTGCCCCGGGTGCGACCAACCAATTCCCGAGCTTGCACCCAGAACCCACCATACTTATAAGATAGCCAACTCCAATAGAATCCAGAGACGAGAATAACGGGGAAATTCATATAGTAGAATCCATCTATCTATGACTCATTCTTTTATCCTATAGCAGTTGTGTCGGTACATTGGACACTAACTAATATAATATTTTAGAGTTATAAGGAGTTAAGGCATGATAAGCATGGTTGGGTTTACACACAAGGACGGGTATCTAATAAATATAATGTAGGGCTTGAGATTAGACTAATGCAATATTATCCTATGAGTTATAGCGATAATTTATTAAAACATGGGCTCAATTATGATCAAAATAGGGGTTTTGACTTGCCTTGTTCCGCAAACGGTGAAGGTGGGACCTCGGGGTAGGACTCCGGATCTTCGACGACGTCGTAGTCTTCCGATACGAGAAGTAAACATGACATTCAATAAACAATCCCAAAATCACCAAGACAAGCATACATGTTGGTGTTGTATTAAATAAAGGAAACAAAGCCTTAACTTCTATGGAATTATTACCTAAATATTTAAGATTAATTTTTAAAGAGGTTTCTGAATTTTATAAATTGAACTAAGTATTTATCCTAAGGGGTTTTTATTTTCCCAATTAAAAGTGAATTAAAGTGTACAAATAACCCTACTATGTTTATTGTATTAAAATAGTGAAAATAAGTTATTATGCCTTCTGAATTTAATATATAAATTTTTAAGGGTTCTTCTGACTTATTTTAATGAAATATGAATTTAGCCCTAACGGGGTTTTTACTTTATTATTTAATAAGAATAAAATGTGTAAAATAAACATATTGTTTTTATTGCATCAAAGTGTAGTGAATAAAAAGACAAATTTTCCAGAATAGAAATGGCCAAATTTGGATTTAAATTGAGCAAGTTATGGATTTTTAAAGTTTAAACAATTTTTCTGGATTTTTATTTAAACCAGAAACAGTCTCTGGTCCACGGTGGACCGAACCCACCAAGCACCAAGCACTATTGGTGTGAACCGAGATGATCTGGACCGTGGGATCTAGATCGCTTGGCTGTGAGCGGGGTGGGGGTCTTTAAAGGGATCGGAGGGCTCGGATTGGCCGATACCGGTCAACTCCGGGCAAAGAAATCTGGGCCCTCGATGCCGGGTTCTAATCACATCCGTCCGTGCGGTATCCGACGGCCATGATCAAAACCGGCACGGTGGCGGCACGGTGGAGCCACGGGGCTTCGTCCCCAACTCCGGCCGAGCGGCGGCGAGCCACGACGATGATGAGTGGCAGCCTAATGCCCTAGGCGTCGGTGAAAATGGATAGAGGGGAGGGAGGGGAGTGCATTCATACTGGAGGCGATGACGGTGAGGGACTGATGGCGACCGGCGGCGAGGAGAGGCGGCGTGACCCTTCGGGTTGGCGGTGGCGGCATTGATCTGGTAGCGGGGGACCAAAATAGAGGCGAGGCCGAAGATGGGTGGGTGATGGCGGTCTCGGCGGTGGTGACGGCGAGGGCGGTGGCGGCTCGAGTCACCGGTGAGGGCCTGCCAGAGAGGGAGCGGGGTAGAGGGGCTAAAAATCGGAGCAGCGGCTCAGGAGTGCGTAGTTAGGGATAACAACGCGTGGCTTGGCTGCGGTGGTGTCCAGGGTACTTTATAGGGGTCACTAGAGACAAAAATGGCAGGCCAACCGAAGGAAACCTGAGGGGGTTCCAAAAATGCGCCGGTGAACATTCCAAACTTAACCCTCGGCGATTTCGCGCGTGATCCTGACGGGTAACAGAGGGGAAAGAATCCCCTTGCTATGGTAAGGGTGGGGGTGCGAACAATTTGGCGGAAGGCGGCCAGTGTGGTGGATTACGCGCCTAGGGTTCGGCCGGCGAGAGGAAGGGGGAAGCCTTCCATGGAGAAGACAACCCTGACAGGTGGCCCCCACCTGTTAGCGGCTGCGAGCGAAAGAGAAGGGGGCCGACAGGCAGGCCAGGCTTGGCAGCGGCTAAGGGGTACGGGGCGGAGGCTGACGGCTAGGACCAGGCGAGCGCCGGTGCGGAGGAGAGAGAGGGGGAGCGCGTCGACAAGCGGGTCCCACCTGCCAGAGAGCGCTGGCTTCGGACTGAGCTGGGTTGAGGGGAAATGAGGGTTGCGGCCCAACAGGATTTAAAATGTATTTTCTATTTAAATTAATTCTAGAAAATCGATTATTTATTTAAGGCTTGAAGCACTGTTGCTAAAATTTTGTAAAAATTCTTAAAAATATTTCTTGGCTTCTAGATTCCACCATAAATTTTCTAGGTTCAAATTTGAAATATTTCTCCCTATTTTGCTTTAATTGGGTTCTTTTAGCCTTTACTCTAAATAATTAATTCATTTTAAATTCAGAAAATTTATTTCCCTCATTTTTATTTTATTTTTAAAACTTGGGCTTTTACAATCCTATCCCCCTTACAAAGAATCTCATCCTCTAGATTCGAAGCGAACCTCGGGAAAACTAAGGGACGGGGTTCTACTGGTGCTCCGGATTATGAGAAGGTGATGCTTCACAAACAAGCAGAGTGTTCTCTGGGTCTGGGTCAGTTGGGGTCAAATCTGAAATGCCTTCTGACATACCTTGGACCTCTTGAGTGGAGATGTGATGAACTTGAGTACGTCCCATCGGGCTTGGAATGGAGGATGACGCCTGCTTGGGGTAGGGGCACATGTTGGAGAAGTGACCCTCTTGGCGACAGTTGAAGCATATAATTGGGTTACCGTTCCTGTCCCTCTTGTACCCTGTAGCTTGCACTGGGGGTCTTCCGGTTGGAGGTGCTTGGGGTGGAATGCCTGAGCTTGGCCCTCCAAGGGTGGTCCGTGGCTCGACAGGGGTTGGGGCTTGAGGCGGGATCGCCGAGCGTGGCTTCTGCACCATTCCTTGCTGCTGGCGGTAGGAGATCATTCTTCGCTTTTTCAGGTCCACCTTGTTTTGTTCAGTTTCCTGAATGATAGCTTTGTTCACCAATTTCTGAAAATTGGCGAAGTCCCCGGAGACCAACTGAAGGGAGAGCTCGTCCTTCAGTCCCCGAAGAAATTGGCTTGGCGGGCTGCGTCCGTGTGCACTTCCTCCGGTGCATATCGGGCCAACCGGTTGAATTCGTGCAGGTACTCCATAACGGTCATGCTCCCTTGATGCAGGTCCCAGAATTCCTGCTGCTTCTGGGCTACCACGCCATACGGAACGTGGGCGGCCCGGAAAGCGGTGGTGAACTCAGCCCATGAAATTTCATGGCCCTCGGGCTGAGTCTCGGGGAAATTGTCCCACCACTCCGCGGCGGGTCCTTGGATTTTGTGAGCGGCAAATGCCATTCTCTCCTGCTCGGAATAGGGCAGAAGGTCCAACTTCTTGCCGATGGTCCTAAGCCAGTCTCCTGCCTCCATCGGATTGGTGGTGCTGGAGAATATGGGTGGCTGGACACGTAGAAACTCTGAGAGTTGAGAGACTGGTGCTGGTGCATGGATGGCGGAGCGGAGGGGAGGCTCGGGTTGCTGTTGTTGGAGACGGAACAACTGCACCTGCTGCTCTTGCATTTGTCTTTGTTGTTGCTGCACCTGGGTAAGCAGCGTGGCGATCAGCTGGTTTTGGTTTGCCATCATCTCAGCTAGTGTGGGATGATTGGCAACGGGGGCCTGCCATTGGCCGGTTGCTCCCCACTGAGGCAAATTGCCAGAGTCGCTTCCGTCACGCGGGGCATCAAATCCTTGGTTATTGGCCATCCTGAGTTTGAAGGGTTCAAAAGAAAGTGCAAATTTTTAAGGGGAATCCTTTTATTTCCCAAAATGAATGTTTTGACCTAGATGCTTACATATTTTATTTTAAATTTCTTATTAAATTTTGCACTCATGTCTTATATTCTGACATGAGCGGCACTACAAGCAAAACAATCAAATAGAAACAAACAACCGTAAACTACGTCTAAGGCAGCTCGGGGGAGGACTCGATCACTGGCTCGGCGGAGAGGGTCGGTGCAGGGGTGGTGGCGCTGGAGGGCCTGACGGAAGAGGTACTACGCAAGATCCTCTTAGGCCTGGCTGAGGGGGTCCTAAGCGTCCCCCGCTTGCATGGTGGAAGGGGAGCAACCTCCTCGAGATCCTTCTAGAGCTCCACGATTTGGCGATGCAGCTACGCGGTGTTGGCGATGCCCTGGCATAGAAGCTCGTTCTGACGCCTCAACTCCTCCACCTCGGCAGTCAGGTGGCGGCTCTACTGAACCCGGCGATGGAGATCGGCGTTCTCGCGGTTCAGGCTCTCTGAGGAATGGCGGTAGAAGTCGATGGTGTCGTGCTGGCTGTCGGCGTCGAGGACGGCCTCGGTGTGAAGACTGTCCATGGCCTCCAAGAGTCGCATGGTGCGGGTGATGGCGGAGTTGCGCAGGGAGAATGTGTTGACGTAGATGCTGCGATGACTCCCTAGGGTGCGCATGGGCATGAAGCGGTAGGCGGTGTTGAGAAGCTGGCCGTTGTAGACCAAACGCAGCTCAGAGAGGGCCTGGAGAGCGGCGCGCTGGCTGGCCACCATGAAGGAAGGTCCTCCGACTCTGTGGGTGTAGAACGCGGGCTGTGTGGTGGAGGGACGGATGATGACCGTGACCTCACATTATCTCTCGTTCACATCGGGAAAGATCCCGTGGAACGCGGGCTCGTGCTCGAATCTGAGGAAGTCAATGAGCATGCGAAGCTCGCGGACGAATCCAGCCTCATCGTGGAGAGTCCTACTCATGGTATGGACCAACATCTATAAAAGAGAGACATTTTTGTAAAAACTCCGGAAGATGAGGTAGTAAGTAGTTTGTAAGAAAATATGGTTAATATAAATCCTAGAGTCAGGTCTGTTTGGCTTCCTACAATCAAGTCGGCTCTGATACCAGCTTGTAATGCCCTGATTTAATAAAACCGAGAATTTATTGAAATTCCATAGAAAATCAATAAATACAAGACGTTCATCACACGACTACGTACAATACGCCAATCAATCATGGTTCGTAGACCATATTATTACAAAAGAGTTAAATCAAGAGAAACTAATAAAATAAATCCTCTAGATGAACGCCTTTTTCTAGTCTCGTGCCTTGACTGGGTCGCTACTCCAGACCGTCACCCTCCTCATAGTAGACTACCTCTAGTGGTGTAAGTCAACGGGGGTGAGTACAATCATACTCAGCAAGCCACTGAATGCAATTATAATGCAAGGTAATAACAAGGAAGGTAGTGGCTTACTTTTGCAGAAAAGCATATTTGTAAAGCAATTAATGCAATCAAGTTATTATTGCAGAAAAGTAAACATGAGTTCATGCATTATCTTCTAACTCGAGGGGTACAGTCAGCCCACCCTCGCTCAACAGTCCTTACATGCCATGAATAACACAACCATTCATTCACAAGTAAACTATCTGCGAGAGGTCACACAACCCACCCTTGACCATGGGCTCGGCTTTTCAAAAGATTTAAAACTCTAATCAGAGGTGTACTACTGTACCCACAAGACACTCATTTCCCGCACACCGCAGTGTGTTAAATGACTCCTGTCATGAGAAGCTCGTGCCAAAACCTTCAGCATGGAATGCACCAATTCAATAACACCCTCTTATAGGTTTCATATGGTTTCCCAGTCACTTCGGGCCACACCATACCCCCCTTGACCCACGTCGGTACAAGTCACCCGCAGGTTTCCCCTTGCTCCATCCACTATGGTGTTCCAAGTTGGTACGATCCATACCTCCAGTTAGGACTTACCCACTAGACTTGTGGTTAGTACGGAAGTGCTTTGTAACAGATCCCGCAGACCGGTCCTTATAGTGCCCCGGGTGCGACCAACCAATTCCCGAGCTTGCACCCAGAACCCACCATACTTATAACATAGCCAACTCCAATAGAATCCAAAGATGAGAATAACGGGGAAATTCATATAGTAGAATCCATCTATCTACGACTCATTCTTTTATCCTATAGCAGTTGTGTTGGTACATTGGACACTAACTAATATAATATTGTAGAGTGATAAGGAGTTAAGGAACGATAAGCATGGCTTGGGTTTACACACAAGGACGGGTATCTAATAAATATAATGTAGGGCTTGAGATTAGACTAATGCAATATTATCCTATGAGTTATAGCGATAATTTATTAAAACATGGGCTCAATTATGATAAAAATAGGGGTTTTGACTTGCCTTGTTCCGCAAACGGTGAAGGTGGGACCTCGGGGTAGGACTCCGATCTTCGACGGCGTCGTAGTCTTCCGATACGAGAAGTAAACACGACATTCAATAAACAAGCCCAAAATCACCAAGACAAGCATACATGTTGGTGTTGTATTAAATAAAGGAAACAAAGCCTTAACTTCTATGGAATTATTACTTAAATATTTAACATTAATTTTTAAAGAGGTTTCTGAATTTTATAAATTGAACTAAGTATTTATCCTAAGGGGCTTTTATTTTCTCAATTAAAAGTAAATTAAAGTGTAAAAATAACCCTACTATGTTTATTGTATTAAAATAGTGAAAATAAGTTATTATGTCTTCTGAATTTAATATATAAATTTTTAAGGGTTCTTCTGAATTATTTTAATGAAATATGAATTTAGCCCTAACGGGGTTTTTACTTTATTATTTAATAAGAAAAAAATGTGTAAAATAAACATATTGTTTTTATTGCATCAAAGTGTAGAGAATAAAAAGACATTTTTGAGAATTGAAATGGCCAAATTTGGAGTTAAATTGAGCAAGTTATGGATTTTTAAAGTTTAAACAATTTTTCTGGATTTTTATTTAAACCAGAAAAAGTCTCTGGTCCACGGTGGACCGAACCCACCATGCACCAGGCACTATTAGCGTGAACTGAGATGATCTGGACCGTAGGATCCAGATCGCATGGCTGTGAGCGGGGTGGGGGTCTTTAAAGGGATCGGAGGGCTCGGATTGGCCGGGTTCTAATCATAGCCGTCTGTGCGGTATATGACAGCCACGATCAAAACCGACACGGTGGCGGCACGGGGGAGCCAGTGGGCTTCATCCCCGACTCCGGCCGAGCGGTGACGAGCCACGACGATGATGAGCAGCGGCCTAATGCCCTAGGCATCGACGAAAATGTATAGAGGGGAGGGAGGGGAGTGCATCCATACCAGAGGCGACGACGGCGAGGGACTGATGGCGACCGACGGCGAGGAGAGGTGGCATGACCCTTCGGGTTGGCGGTGGCAGCGTTGATCTGGTGGCGGGGGACCAAAATGGAGGCGAGGCCGAGGATGGGTGGGTGATGGTGGTCTCGGCGGTGGTGACGGCGAGGGCGGCAGTGGCTCGAGTCGCTGGTGAGGGCCTGCCGGAGCGGTTCGGGAGTGCGTAGTTAGGGATAACGGCGTGTGGCTTGGCTGCGGTGGCATCCAGGGTACTTTATAGGGGGTCACTGGAGACAAAAATGGCAGGCCAACCGAAGGAAACCCGAGGGGGTTCCAAAAATGCGCCGGCGAACATTCCAAACTTAACCCGTGGCAATTTCGTGCGTGATCCTGACGGGTAACAGAGGGGAAAGAATCCCCTAGCTATGGTAAGGGTGGTGAGGAGCCATGCTGAATAGCGTGGGCCTCATGGCTCTAGAAGTGATGAGTCATTGTCAACGATAGTCAACGAGGACTGAAGAAGAGAAGAGATCTGCTGTTTTATGGGCCGCGTGTGACTCAGGTACACGGGCAGCGAGCGACTGTCGGGCAGAGGAGGCTGCGAAGTCGGGCTGGCCCAATCCGGGTACATGGGCGAGGAGCAGCAGAAGACCCACTGGGCTGTTGACCAGGATTGACTCAGGTACACGGGCGGTGAGCGATTGCCGGGCTGAGAGAGCTGCGGAGTCGGGCCGGCCCAATCCGGGTATCTGGTGCAAAGCTGGTGGAGGCTTTGTCAGTTTCGGCGTAAAACTGACAACCGTTGATTCTGTATCCAACTGTCCAGAAGAGTAGCTTCCGGATATGTCATCTGTTACTCTAGGCCCACAGTCAGTCAGTTGTGTCTGTAAAAATACCTAAGGGCAGTAGAGTCTTTTTCTGTATTTTTGAGTCTGTAAAAACCCTAAGGGGCTGGTAGAATATTCCTAGTGTTGGGCTGCCTATAAATAGCACCCCAATCCCTAGGGTTTGGACTACCCTTTTGAGCTGAAATCAAATCCACCTATTGGGTCACTTTGTCTCCCGTTTTCTCTCTCCTGTGTGCGCCGCCAGGGTCTTCCTCTCCCTGTTCTTGCATTATTTTGTCTCAAATCTCTTGGATGCTTTTAATCCTTGGTCCCTGGAGAATTTATTGTTTGCATCTGGTTGGTTTGGAGAGTTATTGAGTTGGATTCGGGCTGCTGTATTTATTTCTTGGGAAGAAGCTTCTTCGGCTGGGTGTGTTCTTCACGGTGGTAGTACTAGTTCTTGCTGTTGCAAATAGTACTGCTTTACTGTAGCTACAGTGTTCGGCTGCAGCTTTTCTCCTTCTATCGCCCAGCTTTTTGATCGAAGCAGACAATCTCTTTTGCTTTTTCCTGGTGTGTCTGCTGAAGCTCGGTTCTGTGCGAAGCCCCTCAACTCCGTGAGGCAAGCTCCGATCGAACCTTGTCAAAGGCTTCGCTCAGTTTTTCGAACTTCGGTTTCTGTGTCTGAGTTGCTAGCTTCGAAGTTCCCCTGTATCGAAATCATCGCATACTTCGAACTGGCATACTCCGAATCTATCTGTTCGAAGTGCACACTTCGTTAGGCTTCGAAGTGGGGTTCGAAGTTTCTGTCTGTTCTGACAGACTTCGCTTCTTTGTTCGAAGGTTATCTGTTTGTGTGTTGTGTTCGAAGTTTTTTTGTGTTCGAAGGTTTAGCTCCGAAAGCTTTCGGTTCTAAGTGTGTTCGAAGTTTTGTCTTCGAAGTGTATACTTCGAAGAAGGCTTCGGCACTGTTTACTTCGCTCCGAAGCTCGTGACTCGAAGTTGCGTTCGAAGTCTTGTCTTCGAAGCGCTTACTTCGAACCAAGCTCCGGCACTGCTTTTACTTCGCTTCGAAGTACACTTCGCTTCTTACTTCTTCGAACTAGGCTAGACAGTGACACCTTCGGCATTTCGGACAGACTCCGACACCAACCTCCGAAGCAGACCTCGACGTGCGAAGGGGGCTTCGCCGAGACCCGAACAGGAGACAACTTTGGACAGTAACTTCTCTTTTCACTCTATACATACTTAGATCATTTCATTGAGAAGTTTAGGCCTGTTATAACTTGTTCATCTGCCTAGATTGCACTACTTTAGTTTTACACTGTTTATCATCAGATGCTTCTAGGTTAGAAACCTTTAGACTTAGGCCTTCTGTTTATTTTCTGCTGCATAGTATCTTTGAGGTGCGTTGGGTATTGGGAACAGGCCATTGATTCGAAAGAATTTTTAAGGCGCCCATTCACCCCCCTCTGGTCGCTACTTTCGGTCCTACAGGTGGGGGCGTGGCCAATTTGGTGGAAGGCGGCCGGCAAGAGAAAAGGGGAAGCCTTCCATGGAGAAGACAACCCTAACAGGTGGCCCCCACCTGTAAGCGGCTGCGAGCGAAAGAGAAGGGGGGCAACAGGCGGGCCAGGCTTGGCAGCGGCTAAGGGATACGGGGCGGAGGCTGACGGTTGGGACTAGGCGGGCACCGGTGTGGAGGAGAGAGAGGGGGAGCATGCCGACAAGTGGGTCCCACCTGCCAGAGAGCTTGGGCTTCGGACTGGGCTGGGTTGAAGGGAAATGAGGGTTGCGGCCCAACAGGATTTAAAATGTATTTTCTATTTAAATTAATTCTAGAAAATCAATTATTTATTTAAGGCTTGAAGCACTGTTGCTAAATTTTTTTAAAAATTCCTAAAATTTTTTTGGCTTCTAGATTCCACTATAAATTTTCCAGGTTCAAATTTGAAATATTTCTCCCTATTTTGCTTTAATTGGGTTCTTTTAGCCTTTACTCTAAATAATTAATTCATTTTAAATTCAGGAAATTTATTTCCCTCAATTTTATTTTATTTTTAAAACTTGGGCTGTTACATTCAACAAGTAGCTAAATATACTCAATGTTTTAATGGTTCGCTAAATAGCTACTTGGATAAATGTCTAGACATACTTGCTACTCTTGATGATTTTGAGATTTCACATGTATCTAGAGAAGCCAATTCAGTAGCAAATGACTTGTCTCAGCAAGCATCTGGTTATCAAATTAAAAGAGGTAAATTTTTCGCACAAGAAAAACCTTAACCGGTTCTAAACCCCAGTAGTGACTATGACGTCTCCTGGCAAGGTCCCGTCCTTGGAGGCCTATGGCTATAATTATTGGAAGACTCGCATGCGAGCCTATCTCATGAGCCAGGGTTCGGACATATGGGAAATTTGCGTTCACACCACATTTGTCATTCTGCCAGTTACTGAGCAAGGTACTGCTGGTATCATTGCTCAGCATCTGAGCAACAGTAAGGCTGTGAACATTTTATTTTCTGGTTTAGGTCCCACTGAATTTGAGCGAGTGAGTCATCTCTCCACTGCGAGAGAGATCTGGGCTACCCTCAAGGCACACCATGAGGGAACAGCACAGGTCAAGGCTCGGCTCTATCAGACCTACCGGCGTGAATATGAGAATTTCACACAGAAGCCGGGTGAATCTGTTGAGGCTTTGTTTGGTCGCTTTCAGTCGATCATTAACAAGCTTCGGGACAACAAGGCTGAGGGTGCTCAGTTAGTCTCAGATCACGAGCAGGCGCTCAAGGTTCTTCATACCTTGGACCCAAAGATCTGGGAGATCAAGGTATCCTCTATCGTTGAGAGCACTTCTTACGATACCTTGACCATTTCTGAGTTATTTAGCAAGCTGAAGGCCACTGAGGTAGATATCCAGCTGAGATCAAATCTCACTGGTTCGGGATCAAAATCCCTGGCCCTTGCTACACCTTCTGTTGATCCCTCTGCTGTGAGTTGTGCTGGGTTCTCTTTGATGTCTATCACTGAGGACCAGCTTGACTCTTTGGGAGATGATGAGTTGTGTCTGTTTAACAACCGGGTGCGTCGTGTCTATGACAAAAGAATGTTCAAAAGACACGGCACAAAATCCGGATGCTTTGAGTGTGGTGATCTAGGACACTTCATCGCCGACTGCCCCAAGCGCAACGGCCACAAGAAGGGCACCAGTGGCAGCTTCCACGACTCCGGCAAGCATGAGAGCCCCTCCTTCACCAAGGGCAAGCCGAAGACTCGGTTCTTCAAGAAAGCCCTGAAGGACTACCGGCGAGAGAACAAGAAGCGCGACAAGGCCTTCTTCGCCGAGATGGAGAAAAGCTACTCCAAGAGATCCACGTCTTCTTCCTCTTCATCAAGCTCAAGTGATGAGGAGATTACCATCAAGAAGGGGAAGGACAAGGATGATCCGGCGGGCCTCTGCTTCATGGCCTTCGGAGACAAGCCGAAGAGTCACTCACACCAGCGCCGAAGATCCCGCAAGAGCTTCTGCTCCATGGCTCTTGGGGATAGAGAAGAAAAGAGCTCCTCCGACGACTCCGACGACGACGATAGCAAGGTATCATCTTATGAGCGCGAAATTGTCGATTTACTTGAGAGCAATCGTCAGGAGTTAAAATATCGGGAGAAACTGCTTAGGGGGGCTAAGAAAAGGATAGATGAGTTAGAGAGTGAGCTTGCCGTGGCCAACGGTAGGATTGAGAGTCTATCCTCTTCCCCTTGCTTGGGTGTTAGCAGTGAGTGCCCGAAGTGTGAGGTGCTTCTGTGTGACCTGTCGACTCTGAAGTCCAGGTACACAGAAAGGGTTGATGAGAGGGACGCTTTGGCCACTGAGCTTGAAAGCGCTCAGCAGGAGCTGAAAGATGCTCACGCCACTGTCGTCGCACCCTGTGTTGATTGCCCATCTCATCTAGCTGCCTTAGCTGAGCTGAAATCCAAGGGCGATGAGCATTTGGGTGATGTTGAGAGGTTGAGAGCTGAGCTTGCCCAGACTAGGCTAGAGCTTGAGACACTGTCAGTTCCACCCACTGTCTGTGAGAACTGCCTGTCTCTTAGAATGGAGTTGATTAAGCTAAAAGCCGGGAAGTCTGTCCAAGTAGAGAATGAGTGTGAGACCTGTTTGTCTCAGGTGGAGGTTCTAGCTTCTTTGAGAGAGGAGCTAGCTGATTCTCAGAATGAGAACTTTTACCTCCGGTCTATCCTGAGTTGGATCAGTGCCAGAGAGCCACAGCTTGGCATGATGATCCAGCAGTTCAAGAGGCAGGATGGGTTTGGGGTAGGTTACACCTACACCAAGGCTGACTTTGAGAGTGCCCTCAGCCGGGCAGTGGAGTGGAGTAAAATGACTCCAGAGCAGAGGTATCCCAAGACTCACTCCACTGAGACCTCCCAGGCTTGTCAGCCCAAGGATGGAGTGATCCATGAACCACCCAAAGCTCCACCCAAGAAGCCTATCTGGGTTCCTAAGCCCAAACTCCTCCACTCTTCTCTAGACTCTCTTCCTGGACCCTCTCAGCCCAAGAAGACCACACCAAACACTACCAAGCCCAAGAACCCCAAGCCTCAACCACATCCCAAGAAGCCTACCTATCATTGTGAGTATTGTCAGAGAGACGGGCATCTTGCGGAGTTTTGCTTCAGGAGGAAGCGGGTTGAGAGAGCAGAGAGGGCTCGTAGTGATCAGGTGCAGTTCTACCAGCAGGGTGGTAGACTGCGTGTTCCTCGGCGCGGGGAGAGGCTGGAGGCCAGGCCGCGTCGTGTAGATGGTGGTAGAGGAGACGGTTTTCGTACCCGTGCTCCAGTTGGTGGTGTTCGTTCCGGCAGAGTTCCAGACCGAGTTGGCTACGGTTCTGGACCTCGTGGTCGTAAGGTTAGGAAGAACCATGGACCGCGCTTTGAGCCGCGTTTTGGTCCAAATTCTTATGATGGTTTTCGCTTTCCATCTTTTGAGCAGATGGCTCGACACTGGTTTAGCTCTTTTGCTAAACCTGGTGCCGGACCATTTGCTCCCACTTACAGACATTGATTGTGCAGGACCGGGGACTGGAGGATGTTTGGATCATGGACTCAGGATGCTCTCGCCACATGACGGGACATCGCAGATGGTTCTCCAGTCTCACTCCCCCGAGCTCCAAAGAGTACATTACATTCGGGAACAGCGGTCAAGGGAAAGTAAGTGGCATAGGCTCAATCAGCATCTCAGACCATTTCTCTTTAAAGAATGTTGCTTTGGTTAAAAATCTGAACTTTAATTTAATCTCTGTGTCGCAACTTCTTGAGGATGGTTTGGAAGTGCGTTTTAAGAAGGGAAATTCTTCTGTGATTGATTCTAGAGGGTCTTTGGTTTGTCAGATTTTACCCTTCGGTAAAGTTTTTCGAATTGACTTCTCTAGTTCTTTTGGCCCTTCTCGCTGTTTGATTGCTGGATCTTCTTCTGAGCTCTGGAAGTGGCATAGGAGGTTAGGTCATTTGAGTTTTGATCTGCTAGTCAGGTTAAGCTCTATGGACCTCATCCGAGGATTGCCCAAGCTTAAAATGGAGAAGGATCTAGTTTGTCATCCCTGTCGTCATGGGAAAATGGTTGCCGCTTCTC
The DNA here is from genome assembly GCA_019279435.1 of Zizania palustris. Lineage (NCBI taxonomy): Eukaryota > Viridiplantae > Streptophyta > Magnoliopsida > Poales > Poaceae > Zizania > Zizania palustris. Next base: position 57,194,340 of record JAAALK010000285.1, on the reverse strand, counting down.
ATTCACCTGTGACTCAGGTGATGACTTCGTATCCAGGCGAGCTTTTGCATTTGGACACTGTAGGTCCAGCTCGGGTACGCTCAGTCGGTGGGAAGTGGTATGCACTTGTGATTGTTGACGACTTTTCTCGTTTTTCGTGGGTTTTCTTTTTGGAGTCTAAGGATGAAACTTTTCATTTTGTCCATGACCTGATTTTGAAGCTGAAGAATGAGAACAATGGTCGGATGCGAGCAATTCGCTCTGACAACGGCTCTGAGTTCAAGAACTCTCAGTTCGTCAGCTTCTGTGGTGATCAGGGTCTGGACCATCAGTTCTCTTCTCCTTACACTCCCCCACAGAACGGCGTTGTGGAACGGAAGAACCGCACGCTAGTTGAGATGGCCAGGACGATGCTCGACGAGCACAGGAGTCCTAGGCGTTTTTGGGCTGAAGCCATGAACACGGCTTGCTATCTTGCCAACCGTATTTTTCTTCGAGCTTACATTGGTAAGACTTCATATGAGTTGCGGTTTGGCAGACAGCCCAAGGTAACCCACTTGCGAGCGTTTGGCTGCAAGTGCTTTGTGCTCAAGAAGGGAGGGCATTTGGACAAGTTTGAGTCTCGTTGCTGGGATGGTATTTTTCTTGGTTATGCATTGCATTCTCGAGGCTTCCGTGTTTGGAACCTCGAATCCCAGCTGCTTGTCGAGACGTGCGAGGTTTCTTTTGATGAGTCCTTGCCTTCTTTGACTCCTTCGTTTGAGCTTTCTGGTGATGATGAGCTCGGAGAGTCCATCTTCGAGGAAGATGAGGATACTCCAGCTGCTGTTGAGGGCGGGCATTCTGCATCCCCCGCAGAGCCCACACCTTCTGTGACTTCGACTGATGATGAGGGCGGACCTCTGATCACTTCTTCCACTTCGATCGAGCCCCCTCAGTCGAGTCCAGAGGTGCCAGCTGCTGACTCCGGTGAGGTGACTTCAGATCACCAGGGAACCCGAGCAGTTCAGCGTGACCACCCCTCAGAGCTCATCATTGGTGATTTGACTGAGAGGACTTTGCGTTCTTCTGCCTCTCTCGCTGTGTTTGCTGAATCTGCGTTTGTTGCATCTTTTGAGCCCAGAGACATTTCTCATGCTCTCTCTGATTCTAATTGGATTAATGCCATGCAAGAAGAGCTTGAGAATTTTGTCCGCAATCGGGTTTGGACACTAGTTGAGCCGCCACCAGGATGCAACCCCATAGGCACCAAGTGGGTATTCAAGAACAAACAAGGTGAAGATGGGGTTGTGGTGCGCAACAAGGCTCGACTAGTCGCCCAGGGTTATTGCCAGAAGGAAGGTATTGACTTTGAAGAAACCTTCGCTCCTGTGGCCCGTCTTGAGTCCATTCGTATTCTTCTAGCTTTTGCCGTTTCAAAGGGTTTTAAGCTTTTTCAAATGGACGTTAAGAGTGCTTTTCTGAACGGGTTCATAGAGGAGGAGGTATATGTTAGGCAACCCCCCGGTTTTGAGAACCCCAAGTTTCCTCGACATGTTTTTAAGTTGCATAAAGCTTTATACGGGTTGAAGCAAGCCCCCAGGGCTTGGTATGACCGGTTGAAGCAATTTTTGTTGGGGAAGGGCTTTGTGATGGGTTCTGTGGACAAAACTCTTTTCTTGCTCAGAGATGCTTCAGATTTTTTAGTTGCTCAGATTTACGTGGACGATATTATCTTTGGCGGTACTACTGATTCTCTTGTGTCCAAGTTTTCTGAGCAGATGCACAGTGAGTTTGAGATGAGCCTCATGGGTGAGCTTAAGTACTTTTTAGGGCTCCAGATCAAGCAGACCAAGGACGACACCTTCATCCACCAAGGTAAGTATACTCGTGACATGCTTAAGAAATTTGACTTTGGTGGTGAATTGAAGCCGCAGATGACCCCGATGGGCACTTCTGGGGGTTTGGACAAGGACGAGAGCGGTGTCAAGGTCAATGAGAGAGAATTTCGAGGGATGATCGGTTCGCTGTTGTACTTGACGGCAACAAGACCGGACATACAGTTCGCCGTGGGACTTTGCGCGCGTTTTCAGTCTTCACCACGCGCATCTCACCGGCAGGCTGTCAAGCGCATTTTCAGGTATCTCACCTATGCGCCTGATCTTGGTCTTTATTATTCAGCATCATCATCACTTGATTTATCTGGCTTTTCGGACGCTGATTTTGGTGGGTGCCGGTTGGATCGCAAGTCGACTTCTGGTACTTGCCAGTTTCTTGGTTCTTCCCTTGTATCTTGGTCTTCTCGAAAGCAATCTGGAGTTGCTCTTTCGACCACAGAGGCTGAGTATGTAGCTGCTGCTAGCTGCTGCTCACAGATGGTTTGGATGATTTCTACTCTACGAGACTTTGGGTTGTTCTTTCCTACCAGGGTTCCATTATTTTGCGACAGCACTAGTGCTATTAGTGTAGGGAAAAACCCATGTCTTCATTCAAAAACCAAACACATTGATGTGCGCTTTCACTTCTTGCGGGATCAATATGAGAAAGGTGTCATTGACCTTATTCATGTTGATACCCATCATCAGTTGGCTGACATTTTCACCAAACCCCTAGATCAATCTACTTTTGAGCGTTTACGAGGGGATTTGGGTGTTGTGTATCCTTTCTAGGATTTTTTGCGTCAGTTTTCTTTTTACTCTTTTCTTGAGTCCTTTTGTGTGTATTCATATCTTGCATATTCACGTATCACACTTTAGAGATGCTTCTGTTATATGATTGAACTGCTTTACTTAGTCTAGCGGGTACATGCTTTTGATTACATGTCGATGATC
>JAAALK010000285.1:57113088-57191451 GCA_019279435.1 Zizania palustris | reverse complement strand
CCTTTTGAACGTAAGTGCAGAACGCCTCTACTTTGGGACCAAACTGGTGAATCCCAAGTATTCGGAACAGACATTCTTCGTGAAGCTGAAGAAAAGGTACGGATCATCAGAGACCGACTCAAGACAGCCCAATCTCGACAAAAGAGCTACGCAGACAATCGTCGCCGAGACCTAGCCTTTGAAGAAGGAGATCATGTCTACCTTCGGGTTACACCTCTCCGTGGTACTCAACGGTTTAACATGAGAGGAAATTGGCCCCTCGATATGTTGGACCATTCCCCATTATCCGACGTCAAGGCGAAGTAGCTTATCAGTTGGAACTACCACCCTCATTGGCTGGAGTGCACGATGTATTCCACGTATCTCAACTCAAGAAGTGTCTCCGCGTCCCCACAGAACAAGTGGATCTTCAGCAGTTGGATGTCCAAGAGGATCTGACCTATGTGGAAAAGCCGGTCAAGATATTGGAAGTCAAAGAAAGAACCACCAAGAGTCGAGTCATCCGTTTCTGCAAAGTGCAGTGGAGCAATCATCCGGTAGAGGAAGCTACATGGGAAAAAGAAGATGAACTCAAGGCACAGCATCCTGAGCTATTCGAGGATTGATCCGAATCTCGAGGACGAGATTCTCTGTAAGGGGGATAGGATTGTAACACCCTAGAAATCAAAAAGGATTAAAATAAAATAAAAATATTATTTAAATCATTTCTGGTTTATTATTAAAGGAAAATTCATAAAAGAACCCAAATAAAGCCAAACAGGGAGAAATACTCAAAATTTGGACCTGAAAATTTTATGAGATGAACTAGAGATCAAAATATAATTTTAGGAATTTTTACAAATTTTTATCAACAGTGGTTCAACCCTTAAACAAATAAATGAATTACTGGAATTATTTTTAAATCAGAAAACCATTTTAATCCTTAATGGGCCTCAACCCCGAATCCTCCCTCAGCCCGGCCCAGCCCATTCGTGAGCCACTGACCTGTGGGTCCCGCCTGTCGGCGCCGCTCCCCTCGTCTCTCACCCGCTCGCGCCCACCTCGGCCCACCAGTCAGCCTCAGCTCCGCCCCTTTCGCCCGCTGACAGCCGTGGCCCGCTTGTCGGGTTTTCCTTTTCTGTTGCGCCCGCTGACAGATGGGGGCCACCTGTCAGCATCATCTTCTTCATTGGAAGGGGATCCCCCTTCCTTACCCAGCGAGATCCCCTCCCAAATCCGCCGCCGGCCGCCCGATTTCGCCCAACCGAGCACTGGATCGTGATCCCCTCACTCCGGCGATCTCTTTCCATCCAAACCCGACGCGGATTCATGAGTATAGAAGCCTCCCTGTACGCATGGAAGCTCGCCGGCGCAAAAATGGAACCCCTCGGATTTCCACCGGCATCCTTCCCTCATTACGCCAGCAAGCCCCCTATTTAAGCCCCTCCGGTCACCGCACTCACCTCACACCGCCGTAGCCCGAGCCTTAGCCCTCCTGAGCGCTCCCTCTTCATTTTCGGGTTTTCCCCTCTACTCCACCTCCGGCGAGACTTCGTCGCCGCCTCAGACCCCCGCCGCCCTAGCCACCGCCACCGTCGGGTCCGTCGTCGACCGCCCCACCTCGGCATCCACTCCGTTGGCCGAGGACGCCGCCGGATCGCCGTCGCCGTCGAGCACACCGAACGCCCTACTCCGTCTACCCTCGCCGCCGGCCGCCGGCCGTCACCCTCCGTCGCCGCCAGAGGTACCATCGTGATCTCCGTCCTCTCCTCTTTCCATTTTCGCCAATAGCTAGGCCCCTAGGCCCTCGCCGTCGCCGCCGTGGCCGCACCCGAGCCTGTCGTCGCCGGAGACGAAGGGTAAACTACCCTCGTCACCGTGTGCCGTGCCGGAATCCATCCGAGCCGCACGATCCCGAACGGACGGTCCAGATTAGATCCAGTGGGGATCTAATCTGAGCCCTCAGATCCGGTCAAACCGGTATCTTTTAATCTGGCGGTCAATCTCTATTTAAAAGCTTGACTTAATCCTGTGCGTCCACGTATACCCTTTCGCCACGTTTTAATCTGAGCCGTCCGATTTCATTAAACCCACCCGCCTCGCATCTGGCCGTTGGATCCAGATCCGACGATCCAGATCGCTCGGGTCCACGCGCATAGACACGGGTTCACGGTGAACCTGGTTCACCGTGGACCAGGGACTGTTTTTCAGTTTAAATAAAATTCAGAAAATTGTTTAAACTTTGAAAATTCATATCTTGCTCATTTTAACTCCAAATTTCACCATTCAAATTTTGTTAAAACCAGAATATTATTCTCTACACATTAATGTCATAAAAACAGTATGTTTCTGTTACCCAAATATTCTTAATAAATAAATGAATAAAAATCCCTTAGGATTAAAATTAATAATACAGAAAATAAATTAGGAAAAATCCTAAAAAGTTAAACTTCACTGTTTTATGCAAAAACTCAGAATAATAAAATATTACTTCACATAAAAACACCCACAACTATGTATGTTCTTCTGTTTGGTAATTTTTATCTGTTTATTGAATGTATTATTTATTTTTCCGTATCAAGAAGACTACGAGTCCGTCGAGGAGCAGGAGTTCTACCCCGAGGTTCCTCCATCCCCCTTTGCTTATCAAGGCAAGTCATCGACCCTTCTGTGGAAACAGTTGATCATTATTGAGCCCATGTTTTAATAAATTATCGCTATAACTCATAGGCTAATATTGCATTAGTCCAATAATCAAGCCTTACACTTATATTTATTAGACCCCCATCCTTGTGTGCAAACCCAAGCCATGCTTATTGAGCCTTAACTCCTTGTCACTCTACTATAAAAATATTAGCTAGTGCCCAATGTACCGGCACAACTGCTATAGGATAAAAAGAATGAGTCATAGATAGCTGGATTCTGTATATGAATTTCCCCGTTATTCTCGTCTCTGGACTCTGTTGGAGTTGGCTAAGTTATAAGTATGGTGGGTTCCGGGTGCAAGCTCGGGCACTGGTTTGTCGCACCTAGGGCACTATAAGGACCGGTCTGCGGGATCTGTTGCAAAGCACTTCCGTACCAACCACAAGTCTAATGGGTAAGCCCTAACTGGAAGTATGGAATACTCCGGCTCGATGCACCATAGAGGAGGGGGCAAGGGGCTAGCCTGCGGGCGACTTGTACCGACGAGGCTCAAGGGGGGGTATGGTGGGGCTCCGATGCGTCGGGACACCATATGAAACCCATAAGAGGGTGCTGTTGGGTCGGGGAGGACTATATGGAAGGTTTTGGCACGAGTTCCCGTGTGATGGGTCATCTCGTTACACTTCGGTGTAGGTGATGAGTGCGTGCCTTGTGGGTACAGTGGTACATCTCTGATCAGAGTAATCCAATCTTTTCGAAAAGCCGAGCCCACGGTCAAGGGCGGGTTGTGTGACTACTCGCAGTTAGTTTACAATTGTTTGAATGGTCAAGTTACTCATGGCACGTAAGGACTGTTGAGCGAGGTGGGGCTGACTGTACCCCTCGAGTTAGAAGATGATGATGCACACACACATGTTTACTTTTCCGTACTAATAAATTGCTCACATTTAAAGCTTTACAATTATGCTGCTTCCGCAAAACTAGCCACTATCTCCCTTGTTATTACCTTGCATTATATTTGCATTCGGTGGCTTGCTGAGTACATCTGTACTCACCCCGTTGACTTACAACATCAGAGCCAGTCTACTACGAGGAGGATGAAGGTCTGGAGTAGCGACCCAGTCAAGGCGAGACTGGAAGGAGGCGTTCATCTAGTACCCTTATTTTGTTAGTTTCTCTTCACCTTTATTCACTTTTGTATTAATGCGGTCTACGAACCGTGAATGATTGCCCGTATTGTACGTGGTCGAATGATGAACGTCTTGTTTTATTGATTTTCTATGGAATTTCAATAAAGTCCTGATTTATTGAATCGGGGTGCGACACTAGATTACTATTAGTTGTTCTCTCTCTCTAGTACTGTTGTGTTACATTGGATTCTGCACAAAGTTATTGAGGCCTCAACATATTTTGTGTTGTTTTTCAAATATGTTCATGGCTGCCATGGAACCCATGGTCACATCTATTTCCTGCCAGCAGCACAAGAAAGAAGTTGTTGAAGGAAATGGATGTGTCCCACGGATTTGATGACATACATGAGATAACTCAATAACAATTTGCATCATAGGCCTCTAAAAGGAATTGCTTCTCACATCACATCACAATAATCGTTTAAGTATTGTCTGTTCCTAATTTTTCCATTTAATGATGTATGTTCTGTGACAATAAGTGCATCATCAATGTTTATGATACTTAGTTATTATTTCAGATGATAATATTATTGGTGTTTCTTTAAGTATGATGAAATTAATTTATTATCCATTAGTAACCCTATAATAAATGTATTAAGGGAAAATTGACTCTCATTATGATTATTTACATATTCATTCATGAATACACCTCAATTAAGGAAACCATAATGAGTAAACTCTCATCCAAATGGCTTGAGGGCCATGAAAAATGAATTAAAATCTATGGGAACTAATGAAAAGTATGGAATTTATGGGATGCAAGTTAAAGAAAATCCATTTATGATCTTAAGCAAGCATCGAGACAATATTACAAAATTACACATCAACACTACGTCACAGCCAGCCCAGCTAATTGGTGTAGGCCAGATGTGTGCAGGTGGCCAATTAGCATGGCGACGGCCTAGGAAATTGATCCAGGTCAACGCCCTCACCCTGTTGCGACGAGTAAACTGGTCTGCGCCATTGGATACAATCTGATGGCTATGACTAACCCCACCCTCCAACATAAAAAGAAAATTCCTTGAAACCCTAACCCTATTTCCATGTGAAATCTAATGATCAATAAATATAATCCTTTAATTGCTATATATATGCTTCAAAAGTGCTTGAGTTACTTAAAATTATGCTTCCGAGAGGAATCATGATGTCAAAGGAAACATATGAAGCTACAACTAATTATTCATTTTGCCTTCATCATCTATATCAATATTAATGACATAATGCAATTTAGATTTCCAAGTATAAACATGAGATAAAACAAAAAACAAACATCATGATAATAAAATGCAAGAATATGTCTAAATCAAGCACTAGAACTCACGGTCTCCGGGCGGAGGGTGGTGACGCGGATTCTAGGACGGCGGCGATGGCCGGCGGAGGGCGGTAGCATGGTCTCCGGGATGGCGATGCGGGCTCGAGGATGGCGGCGACAAGCGGAGGGTGGCGGCGCAGACTCCGTGACGGTGGCGACGGGCGGAGGGTGGTGGCACGGGCTCCGGGACGGCGGCATGGGCTCAGGGATGAAGGCGATGGGCTCCAGGGACGGTGGCGGCGCGGGCTCCGGGACGGCACGCGGCAAAGGGCTACGGGACGGCGGCGACAGACGTGGGAGTTAAAGAGGCTAATGAAACTAGGTTTCATCCAGGTGGGAGCCGAAAATTATATATAGGTGTATTAGCAGTGGTGGACAAGATGACGTCGTCTTGCCAGCCACTGCTATTTCTCTTAGTAGTGGTAGGAGGTGACGTCACCGATCGCCACTAGTAATCCGGCCGCCCCTGCTATTCCTCTTAGTAGTGGCGGGGCGCTGACGTCACCCGACCGCCACTACTAAAAGGAATAGCAGTGGCCGGTTGGTGACGTCAGCATGCCCACCACTGATTAAACACGTGTCCGCCACTGCTAACTCTGAGGAGTATTTTTATTTTTATATCTAGCATACACTATCTACAAAGTCGAGAAACACTTTGTAGCGCAGTGGTGCGGGGGGCTCGCTTGGGGCCATGCAATTTGAGGTTCGAACCTTGCTGTCGGTAGGTGGTTTGAGGTTTGAACCTTACTGTTGGTGTCCAAACAATTTTTTTCACTTCTTATTTTTAAAAATTTCAGCACTTTTTATTGATTTTTAAATCCTCGTTTGAACTTGAATTTTTAACCATATTCATGTTTTTAACTCTATAATTAGTTATTATCCAATAAATTTAAAACCATTATAAAAATGTATTTTTATATCCACACTCACAATAAAACACATTTTATATCCAAATTCACATATCACAACAAAAATAACATATCACATCCAAATTCACATTCAAACTTCACATATCACATCAAAAATCACATATCACATCTAAATTCACATATCCATCCAAACTTCACATATCACATCCAAATTCATATATACATCCAAACTTGACACATCACGTTTATTGGAAAGCAAGTAAACAGACACAAATCTAGGGTGGGGAAACCAGCTTACACATCGAACCGCACACCAAACCAAAACGCACTTTCAGCCCAAACCCAAAAGGAAGCTATGGTTTGCTCTTCTTCTTCCTCGGTCCACTCTCTTCAAGCGATTCTTCCACTGCAAAACGAAATTCATCAACTTATACCAGCATCATTAGCAATTAATTTTAGGCAATTATTATCAGTAGATTGTAGACTAGTAAACTTCGACAAACCTGAGATATCATTTTAAGATCAACCCTTTGCTTTGCCTTCTCCGAAATGGGCACCCCATCACATTTAATTCTGGCACTCTGATGAAGCACCACAGTTGGCACGCCATTCTTCATTGTTCTGGCAGGGTTCTTTCGTCTCTTCTTGTTCTCAACAAACCCAACCTCTTTCTGGTTAAACAGATGAAAAGCCTCAACTTGCCAATCCTCAACCAACTCGGCATCATCAGGCAGTCTGAACTGTTCTCCCGCGTTCACATCATCAATACCCCTTGACCGATCATCAATATTCAGATCCAGAACATGCTCAACAGGAACAAGGGGGACCATTCTCTTGAACTATTTCACTAGGCCCAGACATGCATTAGCAAATGATTCAATTATTCATTATATCACATACTACAAACAAACAAGTGAAGTAGTGAACAACTACAAATAAATGTAACTGTTGTGCTAATTCATTTGATCATCGGAATACTTCGCATAACTTAACATTCACATACAAATGATCAAAATTGCTAAAATTTTCTGCAAACACATGAAGGTTTATCATGCAAGTGGTGTTTAAATACACTATAAATAAATCCCATTAACATTGCACAACTAATTTGATCCTTGACATGTTCTAGTAGGAAATTTGTGGGCAACATATATACTTTGGTTAATTAATCTCGTGAATGGCTCATGTATGTATATATAACATCTTAAATTTTTTGTCACTTTGATTCGGTTTTCATAGTACATTAAAAAACATTATTGTTATAGTGCATTCTACTAGTAATATTATACTAAATTATATTACCATGCATAAATTAATATAACAATCAGAAATCATTTTAACCCTAAGCTCGGAAAAAATAAGACCAAAGGTTAATAATCATTTACTGACTCCGGGGCGACGAGGATGGGCTCCGGGGGCGGCACCGACGGGCTCCGAGGATGGTGGTGATGGTCGGAGGGCGGCGGCGACGTGCTCTGGGATGGCGGCGATGGGCGGAGGGCGGCGACGCGGGAGTTTAGGGTTTAGAAATGAAACTAGGTTTCGGACGACGGGGAAAAGTATATATGTGTAGTAGCAGTGGCGGGCATGATGATGTCATCCTGCCCACTACTGCTATTTTCTCTTAGTAGTGGCAGGTGATGACGTCACTAGCCCGCCACTACTAATACACTTGACTGCTGATGCTCGACTTAGTAGTGGCGGGCCGCTAACATCACCCGACTGCCACTACTAAAAGGAATAGCAGTGGTGGGCTGGTGACGTCAGCATGCCCGCCACTGATTACACCTGACCACCACTACTAATAGCGGTAGGGATTATATATCTAGCATACACTGCCTACAATGTCGAGAAAGACTTTGTAGCGCAGTGGTGCAGGCGGCTTGTTTGAGGCCATGCGGTTCGAGGTTCGAACCTTGCTGACGGAAGGCGGTTTGAGGTTTGAACCTTACTGTGCTGGCCCCAAACAATAAAAAATTTTAGCACTTTTTTATTTATGTTTAAATCCTCGTTTGAACTTGAATTTTTTTAACAATAAAAATACATCATAACTTATCAAATTTAAAAAAAAATAGTATTTTTCTGCCTCAGTTTACTGTTTTTTATTTCATTAAGTGTGTTTCTATATATGATCAAAGTCAAAATAAGTTACAAACAATAAAAATTTTTAGCACTTTTATTGATGTTTAAATCCTCGTTTGAACTTGATTTTTTTAACAATAAAAATACATCATAACTTATCAAATTTTAAAAATTGGTATTTTTCTGCCTCAGTTTACTATTTTTTATTTCATTAAGTGTGTTTCTATATATGATCAAAGTCAAAATAAGTTAAATTTGAACTAATTAACCACATTCATGTCATATGAAATAATTAACCAATATTTATAGAAAAACCATATTCAGGTTTTTGACTCTAAACATAAATGATCTTGCCTTGCACTAATTTTCCATCGCCATCGGTGCGTAGATAAGGAATCATACTACCAAATGACAGTTTTGCTTCAACCACATTAATCCTTGATATGTCAACGAAAAACGGCACCTCATCAAACTGATTGTATTCTTCTTCGTCTTCGACTCCATCAACTCCAACAATTCTTTGTTTTCCTGGAGCAACGATGTATTTCTTCTTGTCTTTAGGATCAAGTATGTAAAATACTTGTGCCACAGATTGAGTGAGTATCCAAAGGTCATCTTTATAACCCACCTTATTAAGGTCAACTATCGTAAACCCGTAATCATCCACCTCCACACCTTCTGGATGTCTGGCCCACTGGCACTTAAATACAGGGATTTCTATAGTGTTCCCGTAGTTAAGTTCCCATATTCTTCAATCAAAAGGTTTAGATCCCTCAGCCATGATGTGAAATGAAGTTTGTGCTCTTTCATAATCCATTGTTCATCGTGATCTTCATTCTTTTCACGAAGCTCTTGTAGGTGTTGTTCAACATATGGTCTCATAATCGCCAATTGATGCATTACACTGTGATGTGATTCTCTTACTGTTTGGTAGCTATTGTCTCGTATGATTTTCCTGCCTTTAGTTCCTTTACCGGTGAGTCTTCCATGGTGTCGGGACATGGGAACTCCTATTGGTTTTCCATCTCTTATGTAATCTGCATAGCACTCAATGACTTCCTCAGTCATGTAGCCCTCTATCATGGAACCCTCTAGATAAGCACGATTTCATACGTAACCCTTGAAGATAACCATTAGACGCTTGTACGCATACATATTGTGCAGGTACGTTGGACCAAGAACAAAGATTTGGTCTGCTGTATGTATCATATAGTGCTCCATAATATTAAAATATGAAGGAGGAAAGCACATCTCAAGCTGACATATAGTCTCTCTCATTTGTTTACGTAATTCATTTAACTCTTCAGTGTCGATCACCTTCTTTGATATGACGTTGAAGAAGTGACACATGCATGTTATCACCATCTTCAGAAATGAATGTTTGATTCCTCTTACTGCGATGGCGAGGAATAGCCCAAGCATAACATGACAATCATAAGTGTTGTAGCCGCTCATCCTCGAATCTTCTATGGAGACAATATTCTTTATGTTTGTTGAGAATTCTGTTGGAACTCTGATTCCATGTAGACACCTGTAGATTGATCTTTTCTCATTAATTGTGAGGTTATAGCTAGCAGCCGGAAGGAAAAAATTTCCATTGGCCCTTTCCTGTGGGTGAAGCTCGGGTCTAATTTCGAGAGTTTGAAGGTCTCTTCGTACTTTGAGTCCATCTTTTGACTTGCCCGGTATGTCTAACAAAATACCGATAATGTTTTCGAAGACATTTTCTCAATGTGCATTGTATTGATAGCATGACCAATCTCCAACTCCCTTCGATAGGGCAAATACCTAAAGAAGATTGACTACTTTTTAAATGGAGCGTCTTTTGAAATTTTTTCAGATTTCTTCCTCTTCTTTCCGAAAACAACTTTTATATTCTTCACCATTTCGAATAGAAATTTTCCGTCTCGATGTTGTGGCGGTCGTCCAAGCTCGATTGTACCGTCGAAATGTTACCTATTTCTTCGATATTTGTGGTTTCTTGGTAAAAATCTGCGGTGTCGCATATATATCGTCTTAATGAATGATGGAAGATGCACAGATTCTATATAGTACACACACATTACACATGTTGTCTTTCCTTTAACCTGTCCTGTTAGGGACATACATCCTGAGTTGTCAGCTATGGTGCAAAAGATCATGGCTCTTAGATTGAAGTGCTCTTTCTTGTGCTCATCCCACACACGGACACCATGTTCCCATAGACGTTTCATATCCTCCATCAAAGGTTCTAGAAAGATATCAATGTCATTGCCAGGTTGTTTTGGACCAGAAATTAGAGTAGTGAGCATAAGGTATTTTCTTTTATGGCACAACCATTATGGAATGTTGAACAAGCACAGAAAGATCGGCCACGTACTGTGTGGATTCCTCATCTCACTGAAGGGATTCATTCCATCTGTGCTAAGTCCCATCCTGATATTTATGGGATCCTCTAGGAAATCTGGATGGGCCAGGTCAAATGATTTCCACTGCCTAGCATCCATAGGGTGCTGACGTTTTCCGTGCTTTCGCCCAGCGAAATGCCAGATTAATACTTCAGCATCTCTGGGATTAGAGAACATATGTTTCAAGCGATCAATCATCGGTAGGTACCACATTACTAAGGCTGAAACTTTCATCTCCGTCTTATATCCGTGTTGGTCTGCAATAACATTCTTCTTCCTCTTCTACAACCTCTTATTCTTCTTCCGGTGGTCATTGTAGTCCTCCACACAGTCATTTGCATGTTTGTATCGACTTGTGTTGCACTGCGGACAAATCTCTAACAATTCATACTCTTTTTAATATAGGATATAGTGGTTGGGGCATGCATGAATCTTCTGAACGCCCAAAGTCAATGGACAAATCATCTTCTTTGTTTGGTACGTATCAGATGGCAGACCATTGGGTTTCGGCAAACCTTTTTTAGGAGCTGCAAAAGATCTAAAAAACTAGTGTCGGACTATCCATTGTTGGCCTTCAGTTTCATAAGCTCAAGAGTTGTGTACAACACAGTATACTTCTCATCGCAACCGTGGCGTTCCTCGTAAAGAAGGTTTTTTGATGCTTTGTCAAGTGCTTCAAAGTTATCGTAGCCTTTCGTTGTAGTTCTCTGCAACAGCACCTCAGGCGCAACATTTCGCATCAGTTCATCCACATCAAAAGCATCATCATCATTATGTTGATCAACATCATGTGTTATGTCTGATGTATGATCACAACCTCTTATATGTTGATGAGCATCTTGCGGCATATCAGAATCATCAAGAGGGTTTTCACCCATCTCACCGTGTTTCGTCCATATATAGTAGTTCTTCACGAAACCATTTTTCAACAAGTGAAATCGTATGGTTTCACGATCTGAACACAGATAGATCGCTTCATTCTTACAAACTTTACAAGGACAATATATTGCCGCTTCACTCTGACGGGAAGCATATTGTGCGGCAGCTTCAGTAAATTCAGTTACTCTGTTAAAATATGCCACCACATCTCCGTTGTTGGACGAGTACATCTAGGACGTGTGATCCATCTAAAACATATTATTTTAAAAAATATTAATAAATTCATTATTGTTAATTTTAGTAATTTACAAATTGAAAATATATTGATTTATCTCTCATAACAACATTAATTAAAAATGCTTTAATTCAAACTATGTATTAAGTAGAAAAAATTATTAAATAAATTAACTACATTGGTTTCTCTCTCCAAACAATATAACTCTAGATCTATAATCATAAATCAAATTAAAAAAGAGATTAAAACGACGTAAAAATGTATACAAGTGATGAATAATTGTGAGAAGGGTCATATTTCTTCATTTGGGAGAAAGAACACTATAAATGGAAGAATATTTGAAAAATTCTATTCCCAAATCCTAAATTAGTAAACGCTAATAACTTATTATATACATGATTAAATAGAAAATAAATATGATATTCGACATGGATTTACCTCCTAGAAAGAAATCCTTCAAAAGAAACGAAAACAAAGCCCCCTCCTCTTTTTCTAGATTTTTGTCGCCATTGTATGGACCAAAATGCGAACTCCGGTAGCCTCGGGATCGGGGAGGAAGAAGGTGTGTATTTATAGTAAGAATAGTAGTGGCGGTCGCAAGTGATGTCATCAAATCATTAGTGGCGAACAGCGTAGCAGCGGTAGACAGTTTTCTGTCCGCCACTACTAGTGACTATAGTAGTGGCGGTCGGTGCTGACGTAATTAACGATCACCACTACTAGTGGCTATACTAGTGGCGGTTGCTGGCGCGACAGCGCCTGGAACCACTATAGTGGTGGGCGTCTAATAGCCTGCCACTACAGTGTTTTTGCCCAACGCCACTACAGTGGCGGTTTGTAGTAGTGACAATCTAGATTTTTGCTTTAGACAACGAAACTCAATAATTATGTAATCTAAAAATAAATTAATATAAAAAACTAAAAAAACAACTTCCCCATTATCATAAGTTGTTTCTCGAAATCTTATGCCACAAAAGACCCTAAGTCAGTAAGTCTTTGTGGACTAAGCGTTTGTTTGGTAATTAAGCCTTGAGTTTTAGATTTTATCTAGTAAGCTTTTGGATTTTCTTCTAACAATGAAACCAAACGCTACTAATTCTAAATTTAAGAATAAAGCAAATATATTTCAAATGATTGTAATTTCTATAATTTTAAATCTATTTCAAATTTGAAATTCTACAAAACTGGTTCCAGGTGGAAGATTCAGGTGAGGTGAGGTGAGATTCGGACTCTAGACCGTTTGGATCATCGATGTAAACAGTGTACTCATCAGGACAAAATACGTGGTTGTGCCTATGTGGTGACTGGTGGTGATGTTCATAGATAGCATCCAGAAATTAATGCTGACCTAAAAAAGGAGAGGCAAAAACACACGGCCATCAGAGATGCATTTCAGGCTGAGGGCCCAAAACAAATCGCAACAGTAGGTCGATTTGGCCCATTCAACCAGCCCAAACCGCATACATCCTCTAACCTAAATCGGACGGACAGGAAGCCTCGTCGCAAGATCCGCCGGCTCACGCCCGCTCGCCTATATAGACCTGACACATCTATGCCATCCGCTCCTCTAGCCGAACTGCGTCTTGCCCGCCGCGCCGCCGCCGCCGCTGCTCCCGCGAAAAATGGTACGGTTTTTTTTTCTGAAATCTGGCTCGCCGTGGAAGCTTATCTGGGTTGATACTGATTCGCTGTGCTTGTGCAGCCGTTCAAGAGGTTCGTGGAGATCGGGCGGGTGGCCCTGGTGAACTACGGCAAGGACTACGGCCGAC
Source organism: Zizania palustris (assembly GCA_019279435.1). Lineage (NCBI taxonomy): Eukaryota > Viridiplantae > Streptophyta > Magnoliopsida > Poales > Poaceae > Zizania > Zizania palustris. The sequence continues at coordinate 57,178,103 of JAAALK010000285.1, read as the reverse complement.
TCGTTGTCATCGTCGATGTCGTCGACCAGAACAGGGTGAGTAGGAGCTTGTGCTGAAATGTGGATTGTGACTTGAGTTACTCTCATGAGAAGTTTATATGCCTATTGCCTAGTTTCGTGGACCTGCTGTGCCTATATTCTAGATTGAATGTTTAGCTGTTGAAGTGATTTGATCCTAGGATTTCGTCGCGTTATTGCGGTTTTGTTAGAAATTTTGCGTTGTGCTATTAAAATGATCGGTAATATGGGATACAGTGACGCCTGCTAGCTCGCATTGACACTCCGAGTGGCAATGTTATGAAAAGGTTTGGGCTTGTGGGTAATGCCATTGCTTCCGTGCTGCGTATTTGTGAAAGGGATAGCTTTATTCTCAGAATGTGCGGTATGATGGGAATTGTGTTCAGTATAATATTTGGAGCTTACCTTCTTAGTGTTTTGTTACTTAATTTGCACCTTGATACTCTAGATTTTACAATTTTTCTCAGTGTTAAAAAGGCGGTGCCTAGCGCCGCCTAGGCGCCGATTAGGCGCTGGGCGCCGGCCTGCCGCCGTGACTTGCCTCCAGGTGGCGAGCTGGGCGGCCTAAGCGCCTCGGCAGTCAACCGTGGCCCTGGGCGGTTGACCGCGGTGCTGGGCGGTGCGGCGCAACGGTGCCAAGGCCGCTGGCGGCCGGAAACAGAGGCTGGCGGTGCGGTGGGAGCTGGAAGATGGCCCGCTCCTGCGATGGCTGGCGTGCACGCGGCCAGATCCGGCGGCGGGAGTCACACGCGGCCTGGATTTGGCCGTCGCCGTTGCCGCCGGGGGCAGGAGGGCAGGCTGCAGGGGCGGCTGGAGGGGAGGGGATGGCTGGCCTGGAAAAGCAGGAGAAGATAGAGGGGCAAGTGTGGTGAGCTCGGAGGGGAAGAGAGGAAGGAAGAGAGGGAGGGGGAAGAAAGGAAGAGAGGGAGGGGGAAGAGAGGAAGGAAGAGAGAGAGGGGAAGAGCCTGACGCCTGGTTGTCTGTCTGGTTCAAAGGAGGGGAGAGAAAAAGTAGTAAGGAGGGGAAAAGACACCTAGAAGACCGTGAAATACTTGGGACTTGCAGAAAATTAATAGAAGAGGTCTTGAAACTTCCAGAAAATTAATAGAAGAGGCCTTGAAACTTGTAGAAAATTAATAGGAAAGCCTGTAACTTGCAGAAAATTAATAACATACACTTAGAAAATGTGCAGACCTAGGCGCTGCCTAGGCGGCTCTAGGCGCTAGGCGCCGGGTCTCCGCCCGACTAGCGCCTAGCGCCTATTAGAAGACTGATTTTTCTCCAATTTTGTAATTAGCTCTATAGATTTGACTGGAAGGCCCCTTTTCTTATCCTTGGACTGTACCTTTTTATTTGCTATGACGATTAGAACTCTGAGTTTAAAGTAGTGCTTCCCATTGTATTCCTTCCATCACTTCCTGCCTGTTATTTGGATGTTATTGAAACAGAGGCATGTGTATCATTGTACCTGGCATTGTAGTATTGGACTTGTTGTAGCAGAATTTTTAGTACCAGATTTTTAAAATGCTAATGTTAGTATATGATAGTTTTATTAATTTTCTGATATGTTTGATTCAGTGGTAAATACTACTGGTAGATTATTTTAATAGATTCACATGGCTTTTAAAAAAATGTTAAGTTATTCCTTAGTGTTGTGAAGTCTTATGATATATCTGGACTGGCACCAAATTTCCTGTATCTAAGTTGCTCTGTAAAATGTGGATCGGTCATGTTTGACCAATATAATTTGCCTACTATGTTCCTTCCAAAAAACTACCAGTCGCCACTTAATGGTTGTAAACCATTAATTTTACAGATCTCCTCTGTATCTGTTTTTGTGTTTTTATTATAATCTTGGTTACTTCGTAAGACCAAAGTGTTTTGATTACACCTTCAAATTTGGTCTGTGTACATCTGTATTCTGTTTGGTGATTTAAATGGTCACATGCATTTGTTTTATGTGATTTCAGGCACTTGTGGATGCCCCTGATATGGTCCGTTGCCAGATTAACTTCAAGCGGCTTTCTCTGACTGACATCAAGATTGACATCAAGCGTGTCCCTAAGAAGACTACCTTGCTTAAGGCAATGGAGGAAGCAGGTGATGAACTGTTATTTGACTATGCCCTTTTTTCATTTCTTGGTAAAGTGCAGTTTTAGTTGAACCTCATCCTGATTACAGATGTGAAGAACAAATGGGAGAATAGCTCATGGGGCAAGAAGCTAATTGTCCAGAAGAGGAGAGCATCGCTCAATGATTTTGACAGGTTCAAGGTCATGTTGGCAAAGATCAAGGTGATACTCAGCTCTATACTCGACTAGTACCTTTATTGAATGTTTAGCTCATGCACCATCTAATATTCTGATTGGCATATTAACAGCGTGGTGGCGCTATCAGGCAGGAGCTTGCTAAGCTTAAAAAGGAGGTTGCTGCTTCTTAGAACATTTTAGTCGTTGGCCAGTTAAGATTTTGATCAGCAATGTTTGATGTCCCTAAATCCTGAAATATCGTGCCATCCATTGTTCTTGGGATCTCATCAAAATTTTAATTTTGAACTTGCTGTGTTCATTGTTCCAAAAATTCTATTCGGAATCTAAGATAGCATGCCATGTTCTTTGTGAAATTCTTCTGTAGTGGTTTCCGTGGCGATCTTTTGCTGCTCGAGCTTGAATCCATTACGAACTGGTGCTAATTAAAAGTGTCATTTCTCCTCTTTGGGTGGAGGGTAAAGCTAGACGGGAGATGTATGATGATCATTCAGAATTTAGCCATTTAGTTTTTTGTTTCGTACAATGTAAGATAGATGAGGCTACCATAAGATGACTTACGTGTTTGTTGTTTGGGCCATCTATTTTTGTCTATTTGGTGGGTCGATATGGATAAGTTAGTATGAGTTGTATAGTCATCTCTTAGGTTACAAGGTAAGGTTAGCACGTATAACAATTTCAAAGGGTAGCAGTTAAGGTTAGCACGGATTACAATTTCACAATAGCATATACCACACAGCATGTAAAAAATCTATGGGCAAAATTTTTACATTGTTTGGATGGGTACACAACTATGTTAACAAGTGAAACAATAAAAAATGCTTAATTTTTTTTCTCTAGAATTAGCAATAACAGCACATCTCTAGTTCCTCTCCATTAGTCATACAATGAGCGAATCGGTCACCTTACCTTCGTCAATACACATAATTTATGTGCTGGATTAATTCAGTCCAGCATGGGGAAAGCATGGGGAAGACATGAAATAAATCAAGGCACAGGTAGAATCCAACACAGCGACACAATCCAATTTCGTACTTGAAAGAAGATTGTTGTGGGATGAATGAAACACAATCACTATAACAAGGGGACATTTTGATGGCACCGACAACACAATCCGTTTCGTCGGTTATGAGCTTCTTCCTGAGCTTGACAGCGTGCGTCTGGTTTCTCTCGTCATCCGCTTCTCCACCTTGCTCTGCATGCTCCTTTTCTTGGTCATCGACATCCGCCGCCGCCACCCACCGCCTCCGTCCAGCTACAGCAATGTGGTGGTTCGGACCGGTTGAAAGGATATGTTTTAGCTGTATATGTTTTGTTTCCTTTAGAGTTGTTTAGATTTTTCTGGTTAGATTCTCTGTATCTACATGCGTCAAAGTTGAGGCTATTTCAACCATTGAAATTAACATGCAATCACTACAACCCGCATTGGGTGCTAACGTTTCCTCCAAATACAGGTATCAAAGCCTCGATGAAGTCACACACGTAATATGTCTTCTGTCCAGAGCACGAAGTGTCTTCTATATCAAAAAGCAGACCTCACGTCTAGTGTTCACATTATTTTTCGGGCTAGATGCCTAGACTAAAGCTCAACACAATAGCATCTAGCACCCGTAGCCAATTTGTCTGGTGTCCAAATCGAGGCACGTGATCATGGCAACTTCATTTACTCTGTCTTCGTTGGTGGTTTTGCTTGTCACAGAAAAGCTCTCCAAAATAATTTTGTTCTTTGGTAAGCTCAAGTCATGCCAACAATCAGAGGAGCACAGCTATAAAACCATCTCAATCTTGTAGTGCAAGTGCCGCCAAATAAGATTGAAGATCTTGTCGATGGAGAAAAGGTGAAGCAATCTAATCCATATTATGCTATCTGGATTGCTAAGGATTAGTAGGTTTTGAGTTATCTACTGACATCTATAAGTCGCTACACACAAAACGACGGCTGTAGTTTAGACTGTTGTGGAGATAATCTTCTTGTCCTAGACCAAAGCATGTGCAATGAACACACACATCCCACTTGCTACAACAAAAAAGGGTGATATGTCTATGTTAGGATTTCTAGCTAAGATGAAGACACTTGCTGATGATATTTCCGCAACACGCAAGCCATTGGACAATGGAGATTTTGTTTCTCATATCATCACCCGTCTTCAATCTGATTATAATCCAGTTGTGTCATTGATACTTGCAAGGGCCAAGCCAATCACAGTGGATAGCTAATAGAAACAAAACTAATTATAAATAGTATTTCTATGTTCTAAGTTAGATTTCAATTTCTGTTTGGTTGCTAGATTTTGAGGCCTGTCACGTGTTTCGTTTGGGGCCTCCAAATTGTAGTACAACCCTGTTATTTTTCATATTTACATAACACGCGGCTTTTGAATATGATTGTCGTATATTCGACGTCTGACAAATATCACTCAACTGTAGATCGTACGCCATCGACTTTATTTTAAATTTGTTCCCATGTATATCCACACTTTATCCTTCACTCTCAACAAGATTTGTTTTTATGTTGTACATGTGTACATAAATTTATAAATTTATAGTGATTTTCGTAGACCCGAAGAGAAAAACTTCTTTTTCTGTGCAGCTAGGGATGGAATCTGATCAGATATGGGTGGAAACGAATCTGTATGATATTGTTTACCACATTTTATCCCGAATACAAATATGAATTCAGATGTTTTCGGATACGAATACAAAACGGATAATTCGAATACGAATCCGCATTCGGATGTTTACCCGGTTTAACTTGCAATGAATCCGCATTTGTATGTTCATCATTTCACAAATTTTCCAAAATGATAACTAAAATTATAGTGCATCGTTTCTTAACAAAATTAACTTTATTTCAATTTAAATCCTAGAAACACAATTAATGAGTTAAAAATAGAAAATGTGTTGATAGCAAAAATGACATTAATGGTCAAAGTTGTCAAAATATCAATTTTTGGTAATTTGGGCCAAAAATATGCCAAGATCTAGTCAAAGACGGTCCAACCGGCCATGTATGCCCGGTCAGACCGACCATATGGGTTCGGTTAGACCGGCCCAACCTGAGTCCGACTCCAATTAGTTGATTTCAAGCTATTTTTATCCCTAATTAATTTTGGATGACTTGGAACTCGTGTCTAACTCAGATTAGACCCCAGACACTCATGTCCAACCTCTATAAATAGAGGCAGGACCGATTCAAGGAGACCCCCCGAAAAACCCTAATAGATCCAATCTATTATTACTTTGAATCATACCTTTACTTTTCAATCTACTTTGTTGCCCTAGGTTTAGTTTAGCATGTACATCTTTGCCGTTTTGCGCTGGAAACCACCCATTCGCCACGTCGTAATCATGGTAAGTCCTTGTCGGTTCTCTCATGAATTGTCTGTTTCATCCATGTAACAAATTTCTATCGTTTTATCGGTTTTTACCGGTGATTCGGTCTCTTGGTCGAATTGCCTCTAGTTTCTTGGTGTTTCTTGTAGTGTTTCATATATATCATCTTCTCCAAGAACTTTGGATGCAATTGATCCACGGCAAAGTGGTCACCGGAGTCTGGAGATCAACCTTCGGATGCTGTCGATCAAACCAGCAGCACCCCTCTGGTCTGACCGGCACGTGTCTCGCGGTCATCTGACGTGCCGACACGCCGCGGTCTGATCGGCAATACGAGGCCGGTCTAACCGGGCTTCATGGCAGGCTTCGAGAACACCTCACACCGGCACCGGAGTACCCTTCAAAGCCTCCCTTCGGCCACTATCTGGTCTGACCGGAGGTTACCCTTCGGTCTAACCGACCGAAGGCCGAATGCCAGAAACCCCTTCGGTCACGCTTCACAGTACACGCCGGAGGTCACCCTTTGGCAAGACTATTCACACCGTCAATCATACCAGCGGTGTACTATCGGTCTGACCGGCTTGCTTAGGCCGGTCTGATCATCGAGTAGGCTTCGGTCAAACCGGCCCTAATTTGGCCGGTTGGGTATTTTTATCTACAACTTGGTTAATCGAATAATATTTTTATATTATTTGGTTGCCTAGCGACTCCATTTATTTCCCTTCCATTGTTTAAGGGTTGTCGGAACACGACGTCGGAGTTGTGTTACGCTTAGGGTTATTCCTAAGTATCCACACTCTTTTGGATCGTCGAATCAGCATCCGTGTGTTTGGCGCTTTGTCGTCAGATTTTAGCATCAACACACTTTTTTGTGACTCCGGTGGGGACACACATGCCAAGAACGTATACATCAGCGACGAGTACACCCACTACCTCTACATCAATGGGACCCTCGACGTCGATGAATCTAGTGGGGAACTCAGAGATTGACGACAACAACATCATCGTCCCTACCCTCGATGACCTCTCCAATGAGGATAGGGCAGAACTCAACACTAGGACGAGGGAGCTACACACTCTTTTTGTTGGGCGCTTCAACAAGACCCACGGGGGCTTCATCAAGCGTGACATCGACGTCCCCGATCTCTTCGAGGGTAAGGTAACACCATCGTCTCCTCGGCTGTCCTCCTAAGACATCGAGAAAAAGATAACCAACACAGTTGACTAGGCTGAGAAACCAAGTTGAAATGTGCCTTGGTTTCAAGTAGGTGTTGAGTGATTGACAAGATATATTCTAGGTGAAGGGGTCCCTTCGAAGGGATTCAGAGGTGTTTATCGAAGGGTTCAGTAGTTGGTGGCTGCATCTGTCCAGCGGAGTGTGTCTGTTGGAGGGGTCCGGTAGAGCACGATGATATGTTTGTACCAAAGGGCTTGGTACTTTGGGCGGTACACCGAAGTGTGTACCGAAGGTTGTTTACCGGAGAGGTCTCCGGGGTACTGGAAAATGTTGTCTACTTGTTGGTGGTGTGCAGGTGACTTCGGTGGTGACAGACAGTTCACAACGAGTGAATCTGGGTCAAGCGAGAGGCTTGAAGCTAGGCAAGTAGGGAGCTTGTTCACGAAGGTTGTGTGGGGTCTAGGTCGGTCCTCGGGTCAGGGTGTGCCAGGCGAAGGTAGAAAGTGCGGAGGGTGGCTCCCGCTGAAGGTACCCCGAGGCAAAGTCCTCGGAGGCAAGGCACTTCGAAGGGTGCTCCGGAAGGAGTGACTTCGGAGTATGGTGGAAAAAGTGCTCAGAATTAAGGCAAGGCTTTCGAAGTGAGATCCGGAGGGAGGCACTCGAAGGTACACTTGACGAAGGTTTCAGAAGTCAAGGTGCATCGAAGGCATGGTCCGGATAAGGGTCTTCGTGGAGTGTGCTCGGGACTGAGACACTATGAAGGGGTGCTTATGGATATGCTTCATGCAGAGGCCTTGGACAGAGGGACTTCGGAAGGTGGCGAAGGTACTCCGAAGGTGGGGCTTTAGAGTGTGACTGTTTTGAGGTACTTCGGCCATACATGACTTCGGTACACGGACTGATGGAGTTCGAGCTAAGAGTATCTACGAAGCTGTGGTGGTCCACTCCGGAGGTGATGGTGTGAAGTCTCAAGAGCTTTGACGGCTTTGGCTCAAAACCGTCACTATATCGAAGACTGTCTTCGGTGAAGCGAAGGCCTTTTGGCTCGAAGCTTGTCACCAAAGCTTCTGCACACTTCGTTTTGATCATGTCTACTCTGCAAAAGCTGATGTTGTATCCTCTACGAAGCTAACAAAAGAAGCCTCCAGTAAAGTAGACTACCATCTATACCCCCTTGTCTGGCTGAGACAAAAACAGTGTAAACCCTAGGGGTAAAGTAGTCTATTCTCATAGCTGAGTTGTGCCTATAAATAGTGAGGCTGGCTAGGTCTAGGTAACACTTTGAGCAACCATTTTTAGAACTCCTAGAGCTAGTCGCCACATTCATGTACTCAGTAATGTGAGTCTTTTTGTGTTCCCTGTTCATGCAATGAAATTTTCATTCTGTTCTCTGTCTATTTCTTGAACGTGTATTCCTGTTTTGCACTGCATGTGTTGATTTCTCTACGCTACACTTCGTTCTGTTCTAGCTAGAGCTTTGCTCTGTTTCTTTTCTAGAGAAGTGTGTTAGTGTTCTGTACGTGCGATGTGTGTGTATCTTTCAGTGTGTGTTCGCTCTGTGTAAACTGGAGGCAAGTCCTCTCCGATTACTAGCGAAGCACTGAGTAAAGTTGGGCTCGAGGCCTATTTTCTTTCCTTAGTCGAGGTCCTTAGCGAAGTAGGTTTTGTCTGCTTTTTGGCTTTCAAAATAAGAAGCCTAGTACTAGTTGCTAGTGCGGAGTATCAGTTCAAAGCCCTCAGAGGGAACTTGCTCCCGTGAAGTGTGAGGTGCGAAGCCTACTCGAAGGCACCTCATGTGCAGAGCCTGCACTATCCTTGCAGAGTTGTGTTTATGGGTTTGTGAGTGTTAGCGAAGTCTCTTATTCTTTGACTTTTTACCATTTGTGAAGCCTGTGTTCGGAGCTGTAAAATACCTCCGAACCAGACCTCTGAAGGGTGTGTTGAAGCCTATTCTACAGGAGATAGAATTTAAAACAGAAGGCTTGTTTTAGTATGAAATTTTTAAAAGCTCCCATTCACCCCCTCTGGTCGCCCATTTTGGTCCAACACAGGCCATTAGTGCTTCTGTTGCAAATATCGTAGAGGCCATAGTCGACTCGAGAATGGAGGAGAAAATGGAGGCGGTGTTTAGGAGGTTTGGATTTTTCGAGGCCACTTCCCCTACTCCAATAGCTAGTGTACCTCCTGTCTATCACATACACAGTAGGACCAACGGGAGTACCGGAAAGGCCATAGCATCTACAGCCACACCATCCATGGACGAGGCAGCATATGGCCCTGTCGGTCAGACCGACCATCAGGCCGTCTGACCGGCTATCACATCCTTGGTCAGTTCGGCCCTATGGCCGGTCAGACCGCCCTTGTCACACACTGTGCACCGCCGCCCACGCCTATGCTACCTTATCCCACACTGCTTGCACCTCCTACTCTCGCACACCCACATAGGCCAAATTACGCCCCGTATCACGAGCCACCACGAGAGGAGGAGCCGCATGGCTGACACCACGATATACCACCGCATGTCGCGCCCCCGCACGAGAGACACGCGTAGGCAAGAGGCGTAGATGACTTTGAGGAGCGGATTCATGCACTGTTTAGAGAGTGTGCGGGTTGGACAACTAAAGGTCGGGTTAGGGTTTATCACAAGTCATACCCTGATTACTTCGACACCATCCCATACCCGCGCGACTTTAGGGTGCCTAAATTTACAAAATTTGACAGCGAAGGTAGTAAAACCACCCTAGAGCACATAGGCTAGTTCCTAGCACAGTGTGGCAAAGCTAGTGGGTCGGATGCGTTGAAGCTTAGATTATTCTCTCTATCGCTTTGTGGCACTACTTTTACTTGGTTTTCGGTGTTATCGCCGATCTCCATTCAGACTTGGGCCTAGTTGGAGCAGAAGTTCCATGATTATTTTTATGCTGGAGAAACTGAGCATAGACTTTCACATTTTACATCGGTTAGACAAAAGTCTAATGAGAGTGTCTTGAGTACGTCAAGCGTTTTAGAGACACTAGAAACCGATGTTTTACTTTGAACATTTCTGATAGAGATTTGGCCAACCTAGCTTTTAATGGTCTTCACTCTGAACTTAAGGAGAAACTGGATGGCTAGGATTTATTTGATGTTAGTTAGGTGCTGTAGAGGCTCTGGTTCAGGAACGCCGAGCCAAGAGTAGAAAATTCACTAAGACATTTAATAAGCCTAAGGCCGAGGTGCACGTCATGGAGCACTCCGATGAGGAATCATCAGAGAGAAAAGATGACTCGGTCGACATGTACACTACAGAGTGGACTTGGTCTAGTAAGGCCAAGCCCATCACTTGCATCGAGTTACGACCATTTCCTACCAAGAGTCGGCCTAGCGATGTGAAGTATTCTTTCGACGTGACCAAATGTGATAGAATATTTGACTTTTTGTTGAAGAACAAACTTATCAGGTTACCAAAGGGTCACGTCATTCCGACTACCAATGACTTAAAGAAGAGAGATTATTGTAAGTGGCATGATTCTCATTACCATTCTACTAATGATTGCAATGTTTTTCGTCGGTAGGTTCAATCAGCCATAGAAGGACAGTTGAAATTGGATACAAACCCCAAGATGAAGCTTGACCAAGACCCTTTCCCCGTGAACACTATCGATCTCGACGGGAAGAAGGTGCTGATTCGGCCTGAGCAGGCCAGGTCCGCTAAGTGGAAGGAGGTCATGATCGAAGAACCACACCCATACCCGCTTGTGTCGAAGAACCCTGAGGTAGGAGTGTGGAAGGTAAACACTAACACATCATCTTCGGCTGCGACTCGCAAGAAGCCGAAGGTGACATACGACATGCTGCTCTAGAAGCACAAAAAGAGGGCCGAGAAGGCAAATGCTCGGCCAGGACCTCCAGCAAGGCCGAGCCCTCCTTAGAAGAGTGGGTTAGGCCCACGATGGGTGAAGCTATTAGAGCCACCGCTTCCTCCACCATATCACTGGTCCATGGCACAGTGGCCGCCATGTTACTTTCCGCCTCTCGGATACCCTACCCCATATTATGTTGCTCCATTCATGACCTCTGAATTTTATAACATGCAGGATCAGATGAGTATGCCAAGAGGTGACGTCTTCGATAGGCTATCTGTTGCACCATGAGGACACCCGAAGGTGGCATCAGAGGCCATTATCGTCAAGGTGGGGTCCCAGGACGTCCCAATCCCTAAGGGGACCTCTGCGGAGCAAGGTGAACCGGAGGAGAAATCGTCGATCTGACCGTAGCCTCAGGGCCGGTAAGACCACAGTCACCATCTCGGTCTGACCAGCCCACTGTGGCTGGTCCGACCGACCTTTTTCAAGTACCCAGCACCAGCCAGTCTGACCAGCCCCCTATGGCCAGTCTGACCGACACAGCTTGGTCAGACCGGCCCACCAAGGCCGATCTGACCGACAACACACAGGAAGACGTCTCCACCAAGCACAAAATCGCTGAGGCCGATCCGAGCAATCCTCGTTTGGCCAAGATTTCCAGGAGCAACTTTGTGGCGCCCAGCACTAAACTGCAGCCTTCGTGGGCACCCCTAGGTATGACCAAGTCCTAGAAGAGGTGGCTACAATGTCTTCAAGCCCAGGAGATGCGTGAGAAGAAGGCCGAGGATGAGCGGGACACCATCTTTGTGGAGATCCGTCCCTGACCAACGACGAAGAAGGTCTGGAAGCCCAAGCCGGTTGCTGTAAACATCCCGGCTCCTACTCCTAGCGACGATGAGGACGATCTCATGGACGATGACTACACACTTATCTCCGAGGGGCCTGCTCCTCAAGAGATGGACATAAACGTCGTCATGTTTCCTGCTGAGTTTGCTCTCCCGCAGGATGAGACTGAGGTTTCTCAACTAAGCCTCAACCCCCGGAGGCTATTTTCGAGAAGCCCGAGGATACGACTCTCACCTGAAGCCTCTCTATGTCAAGGGGCACATCGAAGGGAAGCCAATCTCGAGGATGCTTGTAGATAGAGGCGCCCCCGTCAACTTGATGCCATACTCTCTACTAAATAAGCTTGGCGAGAATGAAGATGACTTGATGAGGACCAACTTGACGATCAACGGCTTCAACGGCGAGAGCTTCGAGGCCAAGGGTGTACTTTATTTGGAGCTGACGGTGGGCAACAAGACGTTGCCGACGGCGTTCTTCGTCGTCGATGTGCAAGGTAACTATAGTGTGCTACTTGGGCATGATTGGATTCACGCAAATTGTTGTATTCCGTCTACTTTGCATCAGTGCCTGATTTAGTGGGACGACGATGATGTAGCGGTCGTACCATCTAACACTTCGGCCCAAGTTCTTTGGCCGATGTGTCTATCGATGCCATCCATGATAAAGTAGAATGCTTGTCAGGTAGAGATCTCTCGGATTACAACTTTGTTAGCGTGTCTGAGGGACGTTTTGTTCTAGTGTCTGTAAAGCTGGCTGGTGTAGCACAACTGTCTCTAAATTAGTAGTCATGTCTAGTAAGAGTAATCTTGATTGTCTAAAATCTCGTGTAGAGCAATACCGATCCTCTAAAGCCAGTATTGCCGAAGCCATTGAAGATTTTAGCGAAGTAGAAAAGTTAGGTCAAGGTTTTGTATCGGCCGACCCTCTAGAAGAGGTCTATATAGGATATGGTAGTATTCCAAGACCGAATTTTGTAAATCAAAATTTGCAAGCTGATGAAAGGCCAAAGTAATAAAGTTGCTTCGGTTGTATGTCGATTGTTTCACATGGGAGTACAGTGAGATGCCCGGACTAAGCCACGAGCTCATGGAGCATCGGCTGCCTATCAAACTCGGGTTTAGGCCTTATAAACAAACCCTCGTCGCTTTAATTCGGTCATGTATGACTGAGTTAAAGAGGAGATAGAGTGATTACTCAAGGCTGAGTTTATTAGGCCATGCAGGTATGTTCGATGGGTTGCTAACATCGTGCCTGTAGAAGAAAAGGGAGTGGCAAGATTCATGTGTGCATTGATTTCATAGACATAAACAAGGCCACTCCGAAGGACAAGTATCCCATGTCGATAGCCGACATGCTGATCAACGATGCTTCAGGACATAAGTTACTAAGTTTTCTTGATGGCAACACTGGTTATAATCAAATCTTTATGGCCTAAGAGGACGTCTATAAGATAGCCTTTCGATGCCCTGGTTTTGTTGGCTCGTTTGAGTGGGTTGTTATGACCTTTGGTTTAAAGAATGCTGGCGCAACATATCAACGTGCTATGAACTTGATCTTTCATGACTTGCTAGGAGTTATTCTAGAGGTCTACATAGATGATGTTCTAGTCAAATCGGATGCAATGGGAAACCATTTAGCCGATTTGAGAGTTGCTTTTGATAGGATGCGTCAGTATGGTTTAAAGATGAACCCGCTCAAATGTGCTTTTAGCATGTCGGCGGACAAGTTCTTGGGATTCATAATTCATGAAAGAGGTATGGAGATTGATCCTAAGAGGCTTGAGAAGATTAAGAACTTGAAGTGCTGACATGTGAGAGAGATGTCCAGAAGTTGCTAGGAAAGGTAAATTATTTGCGTTGCTTATATCTAACTTGTCTGACAAGATCGATACTTTTGTCCCCATACTTCGGCTAAAGAACGAAGCCGAATTCACTTGGGGGGCAAGCCATCAACGTGATTTTGAGAAAATTAAAGAGTGCTTGTCATCACCGCTTGTGGTAAGAGCACCGAAAGCCAGAATTCCGTTTCGGCTATACATTTCTATAGAAGATAGCATGATAGGGATTGTGTTGACTCAGGAGGTGGAGGGAAAGGAGTACATCATCACATTCTCGAGTAGTCGCCTTTTGGATGCCGAGATGAGGTACGTGTTCCTAGATCGGTTGTGTTTATCACTTTACTATGCATGTACCAAACTCTGCCACTATCTTCTATCTGGCACATGTATTGTTACTTGTCAAACTGATGTTATAAAGTACATGTTGCAAAAGTCGATCCTAATTGGGAGAATCGGAAAATGGACTTATGCTTGATTGAGTATGATTTGGCTTATGAACCCCTGAAAGCTATGAAAGGCCAAGTCGTCGCAAATTTTATAGTTGATCACCATGTAGATGTCAATTGGAGTAGTGGGGATGCTTTAATTGAAGTAATTTCATGGAAACTTTACTTTGATGGTTCGGCTTGCAAGAATGGCCAAGGTGTTGGAGTTGTGCTCATATCACCTAGTGGCTTGAGTTTCGAGACCTCGCCCCGGTTAGAATTTCCTTGTAGTAATAATCAAGATGAATATGAAGCTTTATTGCTAGGACTTAAATTGTTAGCTTCCATGGATGTTAAATATGTTCATGCATATGGTGATACAATATTAGTAGTTCAATGTAACGCCCCGATTAATAAAACCAGGAATTTATTGAAATTCCATAGAAAATCAATAAATACAAGACGTTCATCAAACGACTGCGTACAATACGCCAATCAATCATGGTTCGTAGACCATATTATTACAAAAGAGTTAAATCAAGAGAAACTAATAAAATAAATCCGCTAGATGAACGCCTTCTTCCAGTCTCGTGCCTTGACTGGGTCGCTACTCCAGACCATCACCCTCCTCGTAGTAGACTGCCTCTGGTGGTGTAAGTCAATGGGGGTGAGTACAATCGTACTCAGCAAGCCACTGAATGCAATTATAATGCAAGTAATAAAAAGGAAGGTAGTGGTTTACTTTTGCGGAAAAGCATATTTGTAAAGCAATTAATGTAATCAAGTTATTATTGCAGAAAAGTAAACATGAGTTCGTGCATCATCTTCTAACTCGAGGGGTACAATCAGCCCACCCTCGCTCAACAGTCCTTACATGCCATGAATAACACAACCATTCATTCACAAGTAAACTAACTGCGAGAGGTCACACAACCCGCCCTTGACCGTGGGCTCGGCTTGTCGGAAAGATTTAAAACCCTGATCATATGTGTACTACTGTACCCACAAGGCACTCATTTCTCGCACACCGTAGTATCTTAAATGACTCCTGTCACGAGAAGCTCGTGCCAAAACCTTTAGCATGGAACGCACCAATTCGATAACACCCTCTTATAGGTTTCATATGGTTTTCCCAGTCACTTCGGGCCACACCATACCCCCCTTGAGCCACGTCGGTACAAGTCACCCGCAGGTTGCCCCTTGCCCCCTCCACTATGGTGTTCCAAGTTGGTACGATCCATACCTCCAGTTAGGACTTACCCACTAGCCTTGTGGTTAGTACGGAAGTGCTTTGTAACAGATCTCGCAGACCGGTCCTTATAGTGCCCCGGGTGCGACCAACCAATTCCCGAGCTTGCACCCAGAACCCACCATACTTATAACATAGCCAACTCCAATAGAATCCAGAGACGAGAATAACGGGGAATTCATATAGTAGAATCCATCTATCTATGACTCATTCTTTTATCCTATAGAAGTTGTGTCGTACATTGGACACTAACTAATATAATATTTTAGAGTGATAAGGAGTTAAGGCATGATAAGCATGGCTTGGGTTTACACACAAGGACGGGTATCTAATAAATATAATGTAGGGCTTGAGATTAGACTAATGCATATTATCCTATGAGTTATAGCGATAATTTATTAAAACATGGCTCAATTATGATCAAAATAGGGGTTTTGACTTGCCTTGTTCCGCAAACGGTGAAGGTGGGACCTCGGGGTAGGACTCCGGATCTTCGACGACGTCGTAGTCTTCCGATACGAGAAGTAAACATGACATTTCAATCAACAATCCCAAAATCACCAAGACAAGCATACATGTTGGTGTTGTATTAAATAAAGGAAACAAAGCCTTAACTTCTATGGAATTATTACCTAAATATTTAAGATTAATTTTTAAAGAGGTTTCTGAATTTTATAAATTGAACTAAGTATTTATCCTAAGGGGTTTTTATTTTCCCAATTAAAAGTGAATTAAAGTGTACAAATAACCCTACTATGTTTATTGTATTAAAATAGTGAAAATAAGTTATTATGCCTTCTGAATTTAATATATAAATTTTTAAGGGTTCTTCTGACTTATTTTAATGAAATATGAATTTAGCCCTAACGGGGTTTTACTTTATTATTAATAAGAATAAAATGTGTAAAATAAACATATTGTTTTTATTGCATCAAAGTGTAGAGAATAAAAAGACAAATTTTCCAGAATAGAAATGGCCAAATTGGATTTAAATTGAGCAAGTTATGGATTTTTAAAGTTTAAACATTTTTGCTGGATTTTTATTTAACCGAAACATTCTCTGGTCCACGGTGGACCGAACCCACCATGCACCAAGCACTATTGGTGTGAACCGAGATGATCTGGACCGTGTGGATCTAGACTCGCTTGGCTGTGAGCGGGGTGGGGGTCTTTAAAGGGATCGGAGGGCTCGGATTGGCCGATACCGGTCAACTCCGGTCAAAGCAATCTGGGCCCTCGATGCCGGGTTCTAATCACATCCGTCCGTGCGTATCCGACGGCCATGATCAAAACCGCACGGTGGCGGCACGGTGGAGCCACGGGGCTTCGTCCCCAACTCCGGCCGAGGCGCGGCGAGCCACGACGATGATGAGTGGCAGCCTAATGCCCTAGCGGTCGGTGAAAATGGATAGAGTGGAGGAGGGGAGTGCATTCATACTGGAGGCGATGACGGTGAGGGACTGATGGCGACCGGCGGCGAGGAGAGGCGGCGTGACCCTTCGGGTTGGCGGTGGCGGCAGTGATCTGGTAGCGGGGGACCAAATAGAGGCGAGGCCGAGATGGGTGGTTATGGCGGTCTCGGCGGTGGTGACGGCGAGGGCGGTGGCGGCTCGAGTCGCCGGTGAGGGCCTGCCAGAGAGGGAGCGGGGTAGAGGGGCTAAAAATCGGAGCAGCGGCTCAGGAGTGCGTAGTTAGGGATAACAGCGCGTGGCTTGGCTGCGTGGCGTCCAGGGTACTTTATAGGGGGTCACTAGAGACAAAAATGGCAGGCCAACCGAAGGAAACCTGAGGGGTTCCAAAAATGCGCCGGTGAAACTTCCAAACTTAACCCTCGGCGATTTCGCGCGTGATCCTGACGGGTAACAGAGGGGAAAGAATCCCCTTGCTATGGTAAGGGTGGGGGTGCGAACATTTGGCGGAAGGCGGCCAGCGTGGTGGATTACGCGCCTAGGGTTCGGCCGACGAGAGGAAGGGGGAAGCCTTCCATGGAGAAGACACCCTGACAGTGGCCCCCACCTGTTAGCGGCTGCGAGCGAAAGAGAAGGGGGCCGACAGGCAGGCTAGGCTTGGCAGCGGCTAAGTGGTACGGGGCGGAGGCTGACGGCTGGGACCAGGCGAGCGCCGGTGCGGAGGAGAGAGAGGGGGAGCGCGTCGACAAGCGGGTCCCACCTGCCAGAGAGCGCTGGCTTCGGACTGAGCTGGGTTGAGGGGAAATGAGGGTTGCGGCCCAATAGGATTTAAAATGTATTTTCTATTTAAATTAATTCTAGAAAATCGATTATTTATTTAAGGCTTGAAGCACTGTTGCTAAAATTTTGTAAAAATTCTTAAAAATATTTATTGGCTTCTAGATTCCACCATAAATTTTCTAGGTTCAAATTTGAAATATTTCTCCCTATTTTGCTTTAATTGGGTTCTTTAGCCTTTACTCTAAATAATTAATTCATTTTAAATTCAGAAAATTTATT
Source organism: Zizania palustris (assembly GCA_019279435.1). NCBI lineage: Eukaryota > Viridiplantae > Streptophyta > Magnoliopsida > Poales > Poaceae > Zizania > Zizania palustris. The sequence continues at coordinate 57,160,639 of JAAALK010000285.1, read as the reverse complement.
TCCCTCATTTTTATTTATTTTTAAAACTTGGGCTTTTACAATCCTATCCCCCTTACAAGAATCTCATCCTCTAGATTCGAAGCGAACCTCGGGAAAACTAAGGGACGGGGTTCTACTGGTGCTCCGGATTATGAGAAGGTGATGCTTCACAAACAGCAGAGTGTTCTCTGGGTCTGGGTCAGTTGGGGTCAATCTGAAATGCCTTCTGACATACCTTGGACCTCTTGAGTGGAGATGTGATGAACTTGAGTACGTCCCATCGGGCTTGGAATGGAGGATGACGCCTGCTTGGGGTAGGGGCACATGTTGGAGAAGTGACCCTCTTGGCGACAGTTGAAGCATATAATTGGGTTACCGTTCCTGTCCCTCTTGTACCCGGTAGCTTGCACTGGGGGTCTTCCGGTTGGAGGTGCTTGGGGTGGAATGCCTGAGCTTGGCCCTCCAAGGGTGGTCCGTGGCTCGACAGGGGTTGGGGCTTGAGGCAGGATCGCCGAGCGTGGCTTTCTGCACCATTCCTTGCTGCTGGCGGTAGGAGATCATTCTTCGCTTTTTCAGGTCCACCTTGTTTTGTTCAATTTCCTGAATGATAGCTTTGTTCACCAATTTCTGAAAATTGGTGAAGTCCCTGGAGACCAACTGAAGGGAGAGCTCGTCCTTCAGTCCCCGAAGAAATTGGCTTGGCGGGCTGCGTCCGTGTGCACTTCCTCCGGTGCATATCGGCCAACCGGTTGAATTCGTGCAGGTACTCCATAACGGTCATGCTCCCTTGATGCAGGTCCCAGAATTCCTGCTGCTTCTGGGCTACCACGCCATACGACGTGGGCGGCCCGGAAAGCGGTGGTGAACTCAGCCCATGAATTTCATGGCCCTCGGGCTGAGTCTCGGGGAAATTGTCCCACCACTCCGCGGCGGGTCCTTGGATTTTGTGAGCGGCAAATGCCATTCTCTCCTGCTCGGAATAGGGCAGAAGGTCCACTTCTTGCCGATGGTCCTAAGCCAGTCTCCTGCCTCCATCGGATTGGTGGTGCTGGAGAATATGGGTGGCTGGACACGTAGAAACTCTGAGAGTTGAGAGACTGGTGCCGGTGCATGGATGGCGGAGCGGAGGGGAGGCTTGGGTTGCTGTTGTTGGAGACGGAACAACTGCACCTGCTGCTCTTGCATTTGTCTTTGTTGTTGCTGCACCTGGGTAAGCAGCGTGGCGATCAGCTGGTTTTGGTTTGCCATCATCTCAGCTAGTGTGGGATGATTGGCAACGGGGGCCTGCCATTGGCCGGTTGCTCCCCACTGAGGCAAATTGCAAGAGTCGCTTCCGTCACGCGGGGCATCAAATCCTTGGTTATTGACCATCCTGAGTTTGAAGGGTTCAAAAGAAAGTGCAAATTTTTAAGGGGAATCCTTTTATTTCCAAAATGAATGTTTTGACCTAGATGCTTACATCTTTATTTTAAATTTCTTATTAAATTTTGCACTCATGTCTTATATTCTGACATGAGCGGCACTACAAGCAAAACAATCAAATAGAAACAAACAACCGTAAACTACGTCTAAGGCAGCTCGGGGGAGGACTCGATCACTGGCTCGGTGGAGAGGGTCGGTGCAGGGGTGGTGGCGCTGGAGGGCCTGACGGAAGAGGTACTACGCAAGATCCTCTTAGGCCTGGCTGAGGGGGTCCTAAGCGTCCCCCGCTTGCATGGTGGAAGGGGAGCAACCTCCTCGAGATCCTTCTAGAGCTCCACGATTTGGCGATGCAGCTGCGCGGTGTTGGCGATGCCCTGGCATAGAAGCTCGTTCTGATGCCTCAACTCCTCCACCTCGGCAGTCAGGTGGCGGCTCTACTGAACCTGGCGATGGAGATCGGCGTTCTCGCGGTTCAGGCTCTCTGAGGAATGGCGGTAGAAGTCGATGGTGTCGTGCTGGCTGTCGGCGTCGAGGACGGCCTCGGTGTGAAGACTGTCCATGGCCTCCAAGAGTCGCATGGTGCGGGTGATGGCGGAGTTGCGCAGGGAGAATGTGTTGACGTAGATGCTGTGATGACTCCCTAGGTGCGCATGGGCATGAAGCGGTAGGCGGTGTTGAGAAGCTGGCCGTTGTAGACCAAACGCAGCTCAGAGAGGGCCTGGAGAGCGGCGCGCTGGCTGGCCACCACGAAGGAAGGTCCTCCGACTCTGTGGGTGTAGAACGCGGGCTGTGTGGTGGAGGGACGGATGATGACCGTGACCTCACATTATCTCTCGTTCACATCGGAAGATCCCGTGGAACGCGGGCTCGTGCTCGAATCTGAGGAAGTCAATGAGCATGCGAAGCTCGCGGACGAATCCAGCCTCATCGTGGAGAGTCCTACTCATGGTATGGACCGACATCTATAAAAGAGAGACATTTTTGTAAAAACTCCGGAAGATGAGGTAGTAAGTAGTTTGTAAGAAAATATGGTTAATATAAATCCTAGAGTCAGGTCTGTTTGGCTTCCTACAATCAAGTCGGCTCTGATACCATCTTGTAATGCCCTGATTTAATAAAACCGAGAATTTATTGAAATTCCATAGAAAATCAATAAATACAAGACGTTCATCACACAACTACGTACAATACGCCAATCAATCATGGTTCGTAGACCATATTATTACAAAAGAGTTAAATCAAGAGAAACTAATAAATAAATCCTCTAGATGAACGCCTTCTTCCAGTCTCGTGCCTTGACTGGGTCGCTACTCCAGACCGTCACCCTCCTCATAGTAGACTACCTCTGGTGGTCTAAGTCAACGGGGTGAGTACAATCATACTCAGCAAGCCACTGAATGCAATTATAATGCAAGGTAATAACAAGGAAGGTAGTGGCTTACTTTTGCAGAAAAGCATATTTGTAAAGCAATTAATGCAATCAGTTATTATTGCAGAAAAGTAAACATGAGTTCGTGCATTATCTTCTAACTCGAGGGGTACAGTCAGCCCGCCCTCGCTCAACAGTCCTTACATGCCATGAATAACACAACCATTCATTCACAAGTAAACTATCTGCGAGAGGTCACACAACCCACCCTTGACCGTGGGCTCGGCTTTTCAAAAAGATTTAAAACTCTGATCAGAGGTGTACTACTGTACCCACAAGACACTCATTTCCCGCACACCGCAGTGTGTTAAATGACTCCTGTCATGAGAAGCTCGTGCCAAAACCTTCAGCATGGAATGCACCAATTCAATAACACCCTCTTATAGGTTTCATATGGTTTCCCAGTCACTTCGGGCCACACCATACCCCCCTTGACCCACGTCGGTACAAGTCACCCGCAGGTTTCCCCTTGCCCCATCCACTATGGTGTTCCAAGTTGGTACGATCCATACCTCCAGTTAGGACTTACCCATTAGACTTGTGGTTAGTACGGAAGTGCTTTGTAACAGATCCCGCAGACCGGTCCTTATAGTGCCCCGGGTGCGACCAACCAATTCCCGAGCTTGCACCCAGAACCCACCATACTTATAACATAGCCAACTCCAATAGAATCCAGAGATGAGAATAACGGTGAAATTCATATAGTAGAATCCATCTATCTACGACTCATTCTTTTATCCTATAGTAGTTGTGTCGGTACATTGGACACTAACTAATATAATATTGTAGAGTGATAAGGAGTTAAGGCACGATAAGCATGGCTTGGGTTTACACACAAGGACGGGTATCTAATAAATATAATGTAGGGCTTGAGATTAGACTAATGCAATATTATCCTATGAGTTATAGCGATAATTTATTAAAACATGGGCTCAATTATGATCAAAATAGGGGTTTTGACTTGCCTTGTTCCGCAAACGGTGAAGGTGGGACCTCGGGGTAGGACTCCGATCTTCGACGGCGTCGTAGTCTTCCGATACGAGAAGTAAACACGACATTCAATAAACAAGCCCAAAATCACCATGACAAGCATACATGTTGGTGTTGTATTAAATAAAGGAAACAAAGCCTTAACTTCTATGGAATTATTACTTAAATATTTAACATTAATTTTTAAAGAGGTTTCTGAATTTTATAAATTGAACTAAGTATTTATCCTAAGGGGCTTTTATTTTCTCAATTAAAAGTAAATTAAAGTGTAAAAATAACCCTACTATGTTTATTGTATTAAAATAGTGAAAATAAGTTATTATGTCTTCTGAATTTAATATATAAATTTTTAAAGGTTCTTCTGAATTATTTTAATGAAATATGAATTTAGCCCTAACGGGGTTTTTACTTTATTATTTAATAAGAATAAAATGTGTAAAATAAACATATTGTTTTTATTGCATCAAAGTGTAGAGAATAAAAAGACATTTTGAGAATTGAAATGGCCAAATTTGGAGTTAAATTGAGCAAGTTATGGATTTTTAAAGTTTAAACAATTTTTCTGGATTTTTATTTAAACCAGAAAAAGTCTCTGGTCCACGGTGGACCGAACCCACCATGCACCAGGCACTATTTGCGTGAACTGAGATGATCTGGACCGTAGGATCCAGATCGCATGGCTGTGAGCGGGGTGGGGGTCTTTAAAGGGATCGGAGGGCTCGGATTGGCCGGGTTCTAATCATAGCCGTCTGTGTGGTATATGACAGCCACGATCAAAACCGACACGGTGGCGGCACGGGGGAGCCAGGGGGCTTCATCCCCGACTCCGGCCGAGCGGCGACGAGCCACGACGATGATGAGCAGCGGCCTAATGCCCTAGGCATCGACGAAAATGTATAGAGGGGAGGGAGGGGAGTGCATCCATACCAGAGGCGACGACGGCGAGGGACTGATGGCGACCGATGGCGAGGAGAGGTGGCATGACCCTTCTGGTTGCGGTGGCAGCGTTGATCTGGTGGCGGGGGACCAAAATGGAGGCGAGGCCGAGGATGGGTGGGTGATGGCGGTCTCGGCGGTGGTGACGGCGAGGGCGGCGGTGGCTCGAGTCGCTGGTGAGGGCCTGCCGGAGCGGTTCGGGAGTGCGTAGTTAGGGATAACGGCGTGTGGCTTGGCTGCGGTGGCGTCCAGGGTACTTTATAGGGGGTCACCGGAGACAAAAATGGCAGGCCAACCGAAGGAAACCCGAGGGGGTTCCAAAAATGCGCCAGCGAACATTCCAAACTTAACCCCTGGCAATTTCGTGCGTGATCCTGACGGGTAACAGAGGGGAAAGAATCCCCTAGCTATGGTAAGGGTGGGGGCGTGGCCAATTTGGTGGAAGGCGGCCGGCGGCGACGGATTACACGCCTTGGGTTCGGCCGGCGAGAGAAAAGGGGAAGCCTTCCATGGAGAAGACAACCCTGACAGGTGGCCCCCACCTGTAAGCGGCTGCGAGCGAAAGAGAAGGGGGGCGACAGGCGGGCCAGGCTTGGCAGCGGCTAAGGGGTACGGGGCGGAGGCTGACGGTTGGGACCAGGCGGGCACCGGTGTGGAGGAGAGAGAGGGGGAGCATGCCGACAAGTGGGTCCCACCTGCCAGAGAGCGCGGGCTTCGGACTGGGCTGGGTTGAAGGGAAATGAGGGTTGCGGCCCAACAGGATTTAAAATGTATTTTCTATTTAAATTAATTCTAGAAAATCAATTATTTATTTAAGGCTTGAAGCACTGTTGCTAATTTTTTTTAAAATTCCTAAAAATTTTTCTTGGCTTCTAGATTCCACTATAAATTTTCCAGGTTCAAATTTGAAATATTTCTCCCTATTTTGCTTTAATTGGGTTCTTTTAGCCTTTACTCTAAATAATTAATTCATTTTAAATTCAGGAAATTTATTTCCCTCAATTTTATTTTATTTTTAAAACTTGGGCTGTTACATTCAACAAGTAGCTAAATATACTCAATGTTTTAATGGTTCGCTAAATAGCTACTTGGATAAATGTCTAGACATACTTGCTACTCTTGATGATTTTGAGATTTCACATGTATCTAGAGAAGCCAATTCAGTAGCAAATGACTTGTCTCAGCAAGCATCTGGTTATCAAATTAAAAGAGGTAAATTTTTCGCACAAGAAAAACCGATGCTTGACTTTATTTCATCGTGCGAGTCAGAATACATCGTTCTTACCAGCCTGACATGGCCGGTCTGACCGTAGGTGTCTCATTAGTCTGACCGACCATGCTAGGTCGGTCTGACCGCCCTATGCCAGCTGTCCGGCAACGGCCGGTCTGACCGCCCTATGTCAGGATGGTATGGGACACAAGGGGCAGGTTGAAACTTGTAATTTGAATGCCAATTCGAGCAAGATTTGGTGAGTACTTCAGGTAATCATGAGGATGATTGGAGAACTCCAATTATTCAGTATTTGAGAGATCCCAACAAGCAGGTTGATCGGAAAGTTCGGCGGCAAGCTTTAAATTTGTATTACTTCACGATGAGTTTTATCGCCGAACTATTGATGGGGTACTTTTGAGAAGTTTGAATGCCGATTAATCTAGACTTGATGTGGGTGAAGTACATGAAGGTCTTTGTGGTACTCATTATTGGCCCAGAAAATGAGTTGGATGCTCAAAAGAGCGGGTTTTTATTGGCCGACTATGACTGAGAACTGTTTTAAATATTATAGAGGATGTGAAGCATGTCAAAGGTTTGGTAATATTCAGCTTGCTCCTACATCTTTACTTAATCCTATTATCAAACCATGGCCGTTCCGAGGTTGGGCCTTGGAATTCATCGACCAAATTTATCCTTCCTCTTCAAAAGGGCATCGGTTCGTGTTGATGGCTACATATTACTTCACTAAGTGGACCGAGGACATGCCTCTTAAGAACATGACACAAAATGAGGTAATTGATTTCATATTGAAGCACATTATACATAGATTAGGTATTCCCCAAACTCTTACTATAGATCAGGGTGCTTCATTTGTTTCTAAAGAAGTATGTGATTTTGCCGAATCTTATGGTATAAAGTTGATAAAATCTTCACCATACTATGCTCAGGACAATGGTCAGGGCGATTCTAGTAATAAAACTGTGATTAAACTCATTAATAAAAAGATTGAAGATTTTCCTAGAAGGTGGCATTAAGTGCTTTCCGAGCATTATGGGCATGTAGATGATGAGGACATCACTTCACATGATACACACATGGAGCCTCCACCTACAATTCAATTACTAGGACGAATCACACGCGCCCGTGCCCATCGCTTGAACCATGAGGTTAATTCTTTCCTTAGCAACTATGTTAATATTTGTTTGGACGGATGCTACTGAATACTAGTGATATTTTGTTGCTTAGGAACAGGGGAGATGGAATAGAAGAGTTGGAGTTGAAGACGGAGTCGCACGGATGTTTTGAAGTCAAGATTTCGCTGGTTCGGACTACATCGACTACCATGCACCAAAATGGGCATAACTTCCTCATACGAAGTCCGATTGATGCGTTCTTTGACTTTTTGGAAACATGAGGAGAAGACGGATCGTTTGCCGTTGGTTTCACCTCATTTGGAGTCTCGAGTCATTCTGTGTGATTGAAACCGTCCTGCATGACAGAACTGGGCCGTGTTGGGCCATAGTCTGAGTCTGTTCACCTTCTACTGAGTCTGTTCGCCTTCCACAGGCTGCCCACGCCCTATATAACTCACTCCAGCCGCCTTTAGGGTTAGGTTTTGCTTTGTTTTCATCTACACTTGTGTGTTTAGATCCCGCCTCTTGCACCGGACCGATTGGCTGCTGCATTGGCGTTTGTGAAACCTCACCTTATCATCGTTTGTCTGTGATTTGGCATTCGACTTGTATCCTTCCTGTTCTTGCTTGTGTTCTTGGGTTCGCTTGCAGGAATTAGCCTTCGTGGCAAGGTCAATCGCGTCCTGCGTGGTTGATAACCAACGGAAACAGTGGTGTAACGATTGCAAGGTTTTGATCCGCCGGACCGGAGCCTTGGATCGCCAACGTCGAGATTCTCCACCAACCCAAGTTATCCTTTTACCTAGCGGAAGATCGGGACCAATCCCCCATCAGTTGGTATCAGAGCTCAGATTTCCCGTTAGGTAATCTCGATCTGTTTTTCTTTACCTAGAGTCCAGAAAACCCTCACAAAAAAAATCCCCACCGAGAACCCCTTTGTGCCTTGCGATTTTAATTTTAGTTTTTAATCTTGTTGAGTTTGTGTTCTTGGTCGAGTCTTGTTGCTGGTTTAGTAATCCCTTTGTGTTGTTTGAGTAGTAGTTGGTCTTGTGGCTCAAAAAAATTCCCCACCGAAAAAACCCCCCTTCCGCAACCCTATTCGTTTTCCACATCGAGTCTTTGTGACTCCCCTTCAGTAAAACAGGCATAACTTTTCGCTCGTTTGGCAGAAAAATCTGAAATTTTTTGAGCGTGTTCCTGACCCAGTTTGGGGGGTACCCTAACTTGGGTTCCCCCTGTTAGCCCTCACCAGAATCACCAAAAAAAATCAGGAAGATAGAGAAAAAAATTGGTCAAAGTTTTTACTCGTCGGTCAGCGAACTTGTTGAATTTCTGTGAGCCACATCCCACCTCAGTTGTAGGTGCCAATTTTTTGTGGTTGCATCTCTGGTCATCCTTGTTCAAAAAAAATAGAGTGAAAAAAAAGAAGAGAAAAAAAATCAAAAAAAGAGAAGCAGCGGTAGTAACAGAGTTATCAGCGGCAGTAACAGATTCTGCTTGTCCGATCTCTTGTCCGATCCCTTGTCCGATCAGCGGCAGTAACAGAATTATCAGCGGCAGTAACAGATTTTGCTTGTCCGATCCCTTGTCCGATCTCTTGTCCGATATGCAGAGAGCTGAATTTTGGCCTGTTGTTGCTTCCATTTGAGTTTTGGGCACATAGTTTCCCTCTATTGCTTGAATTTTCACATTGGTAGCACTAAGGCCAGCAACTTTGACGAGTACTAGGGAATACTTATTGAACTTGGTTTAACTGTTATTATTATCGCTAATCCTTGCTACTCACTTTGCCTTCCAAGCTACACCTTTCTCTTGGTCAGGACAGGATCATTTCTTGCAATTGCACACCACCCTCCACTTGGTTCATCACCTGTAGGCCGGTGACCTCACTGCGACGTGGTAAGAACACTTGCAAGCGTGGGTAAGGTGCTTGACGGATTGCTTCCACCACACACCCACCACCCCACCTAGCTGTTTTTCATAAGGATTATTCTTTGTTGTTTTGTCTTTTCACTAACATGGCAGCACTTATTGTACAACGTGACTTGAGCACTCACATGGGCCAGGGCGACCAGGAACAACGGAACAATCTGTTTCAGACCTTCTTCCTCGTCAATAACCGTTGTGTACGTGTCATCATCGACAGTGGTAGTTGCAACAATATGGTGAGCCTCGACATGGTAACTAAGCTTCAACTTCCCACACGTGCACATCCACACCCTTACCATGTGCAATGGCTCAACGATAGCGGTAAGGTCAAGGTAACACAAACTTTAACCAGCGATATTTTGTTGCTTAGGAACAGGGGAGATGGAATAGAAGAGTTGGAGTTGAAGACGGAGTCGCACGGATGTTTTGAAGTCAAGATTTCGCTGGTTCGTACTACATCGACCACCATGCACCAAAATGGGCATAACTTCCTCATACGAAGTCTGATTGGCGCGTTCTTTGACTTTTTGGAAACCTGAGGAGAAGACGGATCGTTTGCCGTTGGTTTCACCTCATTTGGAGTCCCGAGTCGTTCTGTGTGATTGAAACCGTCCTGCGTGACAGAACTGGGCCGTGTTGGGCCATAGTCTGAGTCTGTTCACCTTCTACTGAGTCTGTTCGCCTTCCACAGGCTGCCCACGCCCTATATAACTCCCTCCAGCCGCCTTTAGGGTTAGGTTTTGCTTTGTTTGCATCTACACTTGTGTGTTTAGATCCCGCCTGTTGCACCGGACCGATTGGCTGCTGCATTGGCGTTTGTGAAACCTCACCTTATCATCGTTTGTCTGTGATTTGGCATTCGACTTGTATCCTTCCTGTTCTTGCTTGTGTTCTTGGGTTTGTTTGCAGGAATTAGCCTTCGTGGCGAGGTCAATCGCGTCCTGCGTGGTTGATAACCAACGGAGACAGTGGTGTAACGATTGCAAGGTTTTGATTCGCCGGACCGGAGCCTTGGACCGCCAACGTCGAGATTCTCCACCAACCCAAGTTATCCTTTTACCTAGCGGAAGATCGGGACCAATCCCCCATCAGTTGGTATCAGAGCTCAGATTTCCCGTTAGGTAATCTCGATCTGTTTTTCTTTTACCTAGAGTCCAGAAAACCCTCACAAAAAAATCCCCACCGAGAACCCCTTTGTGCCTTGCGATTTTAATTTTAGTTTTTAATCTTGTTGAGTTTGTGTTCTTGGTCGAGTCTTGTTGCTGGTTTAGTAATCCCTTTGTGTTGTTTGAGTAGTAGTTGGTCTTGTGGCTCAAAAAAATTCCCCACCGAAAAAAACCCCCCTTCCGCAACCCTATTCGTTTTCCACATCGAGTCTTTGTGACTCCCCTTCAGTAAAACAGGCATAACTTTTCGCTCGTTTGGCAGAAAAATCTGAAATTTTTTGAGCGTGTTCCTGACCCAGTTTGGGGGGTACCCTAACTTGGGTTCCCCCTGTTAGCCCTCACCAGAATCACCAAAAAAAATCAGGAAGATAGAGAAAAAAATTGGTCAAAGTTTTTACTCGTCGGTCAGCGAACTTGTTGAATTTCTGTGAGCCACATCCCACCTCAGTTGTAGGTGCCAATTTTTTGTGGTTGCATCTCTGGTCATCCTTGTTCAAAAAAAATAGAGTGAAAAAAAAGAAGAGAAAAAAAATCAAAAAAAGAGAAGCAGCGGTAGTAACAGAGTTATCAGCGGCAGTAACAGATTCTGCTTGTCCGATCTCTTGTCCGATCCCTTGTCCGATCAGCGGCAGTAACAGAATTATCAGCGACAGTAACAGATTTTGCTTGTCCGATCCCTTGTCCGATCTCTTGTCCGATATGCAGAGAGCTGAATTTTGGCCTGTTGTTGCTTCCATTTGAGTTTTGGGCACATAGTTTCCCTCTATTGCTTGAATTTTCACATTGGTAGCACTAAGGCCAGCAACTTTGACGAGTACTAGGGAATACTTATTGAACTTGGTTTAACTGTTATTATTATCGCTAATCCTTGCTACTCACTTTGCCTTCCAAGCTACACCTTTCTCTTGGTCAGGACAGGATCATTTCTTGCAATTGCACACCACCCTCCACTTGGTTCATCACCTGTAGGCCGGTGACCTCACTGCGACGTGGTAAGAACACTTGCAAGCGTGGGTAAGGTGCTTGACGGATTGCTTCCACCACACACCCACCACCCCACCTAGCTGTTTTTCATAAGGATTATTCTTTGTTGTTTTGTCTTTTCACTAACATGGCAGCACTTATTGTACAACGTGACTTGAGCACTCACATGGGCCAGGGCGACCAGGAACAACGGAACAATCTGTTTCAGACCTTCTTCCTCGTCAATAACCGTTGTGTACGTGTCATCATCGACAGTGGTAGTTGCAACAATATGGTGAGCCTCGACATGGTAACTAAGCTTCAACTTCCCACACGTGCACATCCACACCCTTACCATGTGCAATGGCTCAACGATAGCGGTAAGGTCAAGGTAACACAAACTTTAACCAGCGATATTTTGTTGCTTAGGAACAGGGGAGATGGAATAGAAGAGTTGGAGTTGAAGACGGAGTCGCACGGATGTTTTGAAGTCAAGATTTCGCTGGTTCGTACTACATCGACCACCATGCACCAAAATGGGCATAACTTCCTCATACGAAGTCTGATTGGCGCGTTCTTTGACTTTTTGGAAACCTGAGGAGAAGACGGATCGTTTGCCGTTGGTTTCACCTCATTTGGAGTCCCGAGTCGTTCTGTGTGATTGAAACCGTCCTGCGTGACAGAACTGGGCCGTGTTGGGCCATAGTCTGAGTCTGTTCACCTTCTACTGAGTCTGTTCGCCTTCCACAGGCTGCCCACGCCCTATATAACTCCCTCCAGCCGCCTTTAGGGTTAGGTTTGCTTTGTTTGCATCTACACTTGTGTGTTTAGATCCCGCCTGTTGCACCGGACCGATTGGCTGCTGCATTGGCGTTTGTGAAACCTCACCTTATCATCGTTTGTCTGTGATTTGACATTCGACTTGTATCCTTCCTGTTCTTGCTTGTGTTCTTGGGTTTGTTTGCAGGAATTAGCCTTCGTGGCGAGGTCAATCGCGTCCTGCGTGGTTGATAACCAACGGAGACAGTGGTGTAACGATTGCAAGGTTTTGATTCGCCGGACCGGAGCCTTGGATCGCCAACGTCGAGATTCTCCACCAACCCAAGTTATCCTTTTACCTAGCGGAAGATCGGGACCAATCCCCCATCAGTAGAGTTGTAAAGCATGGTGCCACCTAGGTAAGTCCATATGAGTTGGTTTATGGACAAGAATCTGTTTTATCCGTATAGGTGAATCTTGGCCCGTTGAGGTTGCTTAAGCAAGATGGCTTATCGGTCGATGAGTATGAGACTATTTTGAAGGATGATTTGGAAGAGGTGATCAATAAGAGATTAAGAGCTCTAGAGGCAATAAAAAGAGACAAATGAAGAGTAGCTAGTGCTTACGACAAGAAAGTGAGAGCGAAATCGTTTCAAGTTGGTGACTTGGTTTGGAAGACGATTTTGCCTTTAGGCACTAAAAGCCCAAAGTTTGGTAAATGGTTGCCTAGTTTGGATGGTCCTTTTACAGTTGTTGAAATCGCTCCAGGTAATGCATATTTTCTAGAGTCACTTCAAGGAGAGAGATTTCGTAGGGCTTTGAATGGCAGGTATTTGAAAAAGTACTTAGCTCATTGTGCTTTTGGCTCACTAAAGTTTATCAAAACGCAGGGGGGATGTGTCGATAGCAAAAAATGGCATTAATGGTCAAAGTTGTCAAAATATCACTTATTGGTAATTTGGGGCCAAAAATATTCCAAGACCTATCAAAGGACGGTCCAATCGACCATGTAGGGCCGATCAGACCGTCCATATGGGTCCGGTCAGACCAGCCCAACCTGAGAAAGACTCCAATTAGTTGATTTCAAGGTATTTTTATCCCTAATTAATTTTGGATGACTAGGATCTCGTGTCTAGGTTATATTAGACCCAAGGAACTCATTTCCATCCTCTATAATAGATGCAGGGTCGATTCAAGGAGACTCTCTGAAAAAACCCTAATAGATCCAATCTATTATTACTTTGAATCACACCTTTACTTTTCAATCTACTTTCTTGCCGTAGGTTTAGTTTAGCATGTACATCTTTGCTGGTTTGTGCTGGAAACCACCCGTTTGCCATGTCGTAATCATGGTAAGTCCTTTTCGGTTCGCTCGTGAATCGTCCATTTCATCCACGTAACGGATTTCTATCGTTTTATCGGTTTTTACCGGTGATTCAGTCTCTTAGCTGAATTGCCTCTGATTTCTTGGTGTTTCTTATAGTGTTTCATCTCTACCATATTCTCCAAGAACTTTGGTTGCAATTCATCCATGGCAAGGCGGTCGACGAAGTCTGGAGATCAACCTTCGGAGGCTATCGGTCTGACCGACGACACCTCTCCAGTCTGACCGGCCCATGCCGCGCGGTCATCTGACGCGCTGGCATGCCTCGGTCCAACTAACAATATGAGGCTGGTCTGACCAGTCTTTGCGACAGGCTTTGGGAATGCCTCGCATCGGCACGGGAGTACCCTTCGGAGCCCCCTTCGGCCTGACCGACCGAAGGCCGAAGACCGAAGTCCCCTCCGGTCATGCTTCGTAGTACACGCCGGAGGTCACCCTTCGGCAAGACCATTCGCACTGTCAGTTAGACCGGTGGTGTACTGTTGGTCTGACTGACTTGCTTAGGCCAGTCTGACCACCGGGTAGGCTTCAATCCAACCGGCCCTAATTTGGCCGTAATATTTTTATATTGTTTGGTTGCCTGGCGACTCCGTTTATTTCCCTTACCAATGTTTAAGGGTCGTCGGAATGTGATGTCTGCGTTGTGTTATGCTTAGGGTTATTCCTAAGTATCCACACACTTTTGGATCGTCAGATCGATGTCCATGTGTGTGGCGCTTCGTCATCAGATTTTAGTGTCAACAAAATGTATGTAAAAATACAAAAAATTATATGGAATGAGATATGTTATTGTTGACGCCAAGATTTGTTAAATCCCAAAATCCCACTACGGGTTGCCGCATGGTCAACAAAAGGTCAAATAGGATCCGGTCAAAGAAAGTGAGAGGAGTCCGTCCGCAATAGTTGCATGATCAGATAGGGGAACCGATGGAGATAAGAGCAAAAGATGGTTACAGATTCATCCGGAATCGACTGGATAAGTTACTTGGTCGACAAATCTATGGACTATAAATATGTATCCCTTAGGTTAGATTAGGTAACTCTCGTTCAATCAATCAATCGGAGCATCACCACCCTTGAGCCCCAATGTTATCCGGTGGGACTCGGGCGCTCGGAGCTAGGCTGCATCATTTTGATCTCCGGCGAAGAGGTCAGTCCCGCCACCCCGACATCCATACCAACTAGGTTAGTATCCTCATGGCTGCATCGGTTTAGTTTGATCTCTTGAGGTGAATGGTGAAACAATATGGTCGCCGATTGTTCTCAGTATATTTGGCTAGGTCTAAGGCTGCATCAGTTAAGTTTGATCTCTTAGATTGATGTGATCTAGGTCTGATAGTCTAAGGCTTCATCGGTTAGGTCTGACATCTCTTGTTATTGTATCTTTTCATGCCGTATATTGTTCATCTAAATAAAGTTTGCCCGATTCATTGATATATTGTTCGGATCACTGTGACTAGATACTGTCTTGGTTAGGTCCCATATAGTTATTGTGATGATCTCCATGACATAGATATGTTATCTGGCATGCTTTATTTATTTATTTCTATCAGAGTACAAGCTGATAGGTTATCTTTAATTCATTTCGTATCATATTCACCGTCGAAGGGTGCACATCGGCCTATATGCACGATCTATCTTTTCTATTAGCCGATGGCGCGCTCGCTCGATTGGATCAACTTGGGCTATTGACCTTATGGCTGATCAGCACGCTGATTCATTATTTTATTGTTTCTTCCACGGTCCTCGGCTCGCCAGCCGATCAGCTATGCTACTAACATTTATCTTTTTCGATCCCTTACCAGTTGCAGGGTCAAACTGATTGGCATGCCCTGAACCCCTTTTCTGAGAGCGTAGGACCTGCACTGGAGTTAAGAAAATCTCCCAGTCCACTTGTGTGTCAGTGTGTGACCAAAAAGCACACTAACACACTTTTGGCACACTCAGTGGGACCATCTCCAACAATTTTGCCATGGCGGGTGAGCTCGATAAGTGAAATGTTATCCTAATCACCATGGATGCTCTGTCCTAGGATCAGAGGACAGAGGTGCAACAACACGTGGGGGAATTCTAGAAGTCATGCTTGCAAGTCTACGACATGAATCGGCTGGGTCCCGTTCAGAGGGCCCTGTTTCCAATGCAAGTGCTGATCATAGAGGGTGGTCAGCCAACAAAGAACTCTCAGGCCTATCTCCAAGAAGTCATCGATCATGCGATTTGCCAATCGTTGGTCAGCCAATCAGGGACACTGGCCAAGACTATTCAAGGGCTGATCAAGGAGGCCATCAGAGGCATAGTGGTTCGCAAGGTACCGCAAGGTCCGACGTACCTCTCCAATGACGCATTGAGGCTACTATAGCACACTCGGCCGACGTCACTACCGCAAGGGCCGATGAGACTAGACCAACTGAACTCTTCACTCGGCTATGAAGGTGACAAGGCGACCCAGCCATCGGCCCCCTCACATAGTCCGCCCCAAGGAATGCCAGGAAAGGCCAACAAGAATGCGCAAGAGCCGTTCCCATCATCCGACCCAAGTATTCCAGGGCAAGGAGTGCCGCAAGTGATGTATGGCATCGCAAGATACCCCCAGCAGACCTCATGCCACTAAGGGGGCACCCAATATCATTCCCCCTTGATATCATCAGACGGCGTACTACGGAGCAATGTCCTACAGTGATGCAAGGCAATATAGATATGATGCTGCTTAGTGGGACCAGTATCAACAAGAGCCAATGCATGGTCAATGTTCGTCGCTGGGCCAATAGGAAGACGAGTGGGTAAATCGGATCACAGAGCTCATCAAGGATCAATTTGGGTTGAAGCCCAAAGAGCAGACATACATGTATCGGTGGCCATATCCAGAATGGTTTGATCGAGTGCCACTGCCAAGCCGATAAAAGGTGCCGGATTTCACCAAGTTCTCAGGACAGGACTCGATCTCCACGATCGAGCACATTAGTCGGTTTTTTGCCCAGTGTGGGGAGGCATCGGTTGACGAAGCGCTGAAGGTCCGATTTTTCTCGCTATCCCTATTAGGATTGGCCTTCACATGATTTTCTTCTCTGCCGGCGGATTCCATCATAGGATGGGTTGACCTAGAAAATAAGTTTCACAAGTACTTGTTTGTCGGCATCCAAGATATGAAGTTGACCGACTTGATGTCCGTGAAACAAAGGATGAATGAGTCGGTCCTAGATTATATATGGAGATTCCAGGACATGCGAAGCAGATGTTACAGTGTGAATCTTAGTGACAGTCAGTTGGCAGAGCTGGCGTTTAAGGGACTCTTGAGCCCTACCAGGGAGAAGTTTTCATCACATGATTTCAAAAGACTCTCACAACTACCGCAGAGAGTATCGGCCGATGAGATCCGATTCCAAGAAGCCAGACAAGACAAGTACCAGAAGAAGGTTGCGTACACCCAAGTGTACCACTCAGACTCCGACGAGGACAGTGACTCTGACGTAGAGGTCGGGATGGTCGAGTAGTCTAAGAACAAGAAATAGATTGCATGCCCATGGATAAAACCGGTCGAAAAGGAAGAGAAGTATGACTTTGATATCAACAAGGCCAATAAAATATTTGACCTGTTGCTTAGGGAGAAGCAAATTTACTTATCGTTTGGCCATATAATACCACCTGCCAAAGAACTAAAGAAGAAAAAATATTGCAAGTGGCATAACTCGCCATCGTACCATACTAACGAATGCAAGGTCTTTAGGCAGCAAATCCAATCGGCCGTAGAACAAGGCCGAATCAAGTTTGATGATGGGAGACAACTGATGAATATGGACGGACATCCATACCCAATCAACATGGTGCACACACACTATGGTGATAATCGGCATACAAGGAATGGAAGGCGGACCAACGCAAATGTCACCTCAGCAAGACTTATCGAAAAATATCAGAAGAGGTCGGTAGAAAGGGAAGGTAGCGGAGATAGCCGTAGCCACTCGCATTTCAATCCCCGTTGGAATTGCGACTTCTTCATACTTTGTTGGAACAAAGGGTTGCAGCTACCATCAATGGACGACTGCCTGAGATGCAATGGCGCGCCAGGTGATCATCGGCCACGTAACGACGAGTCAAGGTGGCGAGATCAAAGAACTGTGCGCTAAAGGTTGTCACCTCCAAGGATATTGGTGCTATAAAGGCTTGGCCCCATCGGCCCAGAAGAAATCGACCTGACGACCAATAATGATGAAGGCATATCGGAGAAGCCTCAATGGTGCCCCTGGGGAATTTTTACATGAAGCTAGAAAATAAGGGTGTAGTTTCTGCGGAAAAGAGAAGGAAGGGCACAAGTTCACAATGAAGGAGTTGATCGCCCCCCTAAGATCAGGAGCGAATGGCGCCCAAAAGATAAGGCCGATCATGACGACAAGAAAGATACAGAGATAAACATGGTCTTCTACCTTCCTACAGAGTATCTGGCCATCTCAGAGGAAGACACGGAGCAGGCCGATACCAGGGCTCAATTAATGCTAGCTCCACAGCCAACATTTTTTGATAAACTAGAAGATCTAGAGCATCGATGAGAAACCAAGTTGAGATGTGCCTTGGTTTCAGTCTTTGAAGAGTGATTGACATATTTTGTTCTGGGCGAAGGGGTCCCTACAAAGGAGGTTTGGAGGTGTGTTCACCGAAGGGTTTGGTGTTTGTTGGCTGCACTTGTATGCAGTGAAGTATATCTATCGGTGGGGTCTGGTAGAATACGTTCCGAAGGTTGTACTGAAGGGCTCGACACTTTGGGCGGGACACCGAAGTGTGTACCAGAGGGTGTTATACCCAGAGAGGCCTCCGGGGTATCGGATACACTTGTATGCTTGTTGTTGGTGTGCATGTGATTTCAGAGGTGACGGGACTGTCAACACAGCAGGTGAAATAGGTCAAGTAGGGAGCTTAGTGCCAGGCAAGAAGGGAGCTTGGTCACGGAGGCTGTGCGAAGTCAAGGTCGGTCCTTGGGTCAAGTTGCGCTAGTCGAAGGCAGGAAGTGCGGAGGGGGACTCCGGCTGAAGATACCTCGAGGAAAAGTCCTTGGAGGCGAGGCACTTTGAAGGGTACTCTAGATGGAGGTACTTCAAAGGTTAGCGAACGAAGTCCTCAGGAATGAGGCAAGACTTCCAAGTGTGCTCCGGACAGAGACACTTGGAAGGACACCAGACGAAGATCTTAGAAGTTGAGGTGCATCGAATGCATGGTCCGGGTAAGGCTCATCGGGAGTGTGCTCAAGGTTGAGACACTATGAAGGAGTGCTTATGGAAGTGCTTCATGCGGAGCCCTTGGATGAAGGAGGGACTTTGGAAGGTGGTGGACAAACCCTCTGGTGGGAGGTACTTCTAAGGTGGGGCTTCGAAGTCAGGATGACCTGATGTGCTTCGGTCATGAATTGCTTTGGTACATGGACGGGCGTAGTTCGAGCTAAGGGTAGTTGAGAAGACATGGTGGTCCACTACAGAGGTGATGGTACGAAGACTCGAGGGCTTTGACGACTTCGGCTCAAAACCGTCCCTTGAATTGAAGACAGACTTTGGTTTAGTGAAGACCTATAGGTTCGAAGCCTACTACTGAAGCCACTACAACACTTCGCATGCGAAGGGGGATCCAAAGATTCTGGTCTGCAAACTGACACAAAAGGAGCTTCCAATAAAGTAGACTACCGACTATACCCTCGCGTCTGCCGGAGGCAGTAAAGTCGTAAACCCTAGGGGTATAGTAGTCTCTTCGCAGGTATGAGTTGTGCCTATAAAAGAAGAGGCAGACTAAGGTCTAGGGCAACACAATGCACTTCACTTTTAGAACCTTCTATACTCTCGGTAGCCTAGAGTCAGCCGCCACATAGACTCATATGTATGCTCAAATTTTGTGAAGGTATTTTTGTGTTCCATTTTCATGCAATGAAGTTTTCATTTTATCTATGATTTTCTTCAACATGGATTTGTTTGTATTATTCGCTGGGTTGTGCTGAAGTTTGAGGGTATTCTTTGTTCTGTGCAAACCTAAGTATCTGCTCTATGTTCTTGCTAACGAAGTGTCCTTTGTATTTCGTGCGTGCGAACTCTGTGGGTGAAATTTCGGAGTACAATTCGCTCTGTGCATATCAGAGGCCAGTCCTCACATATTACCAGCGAAGTATTGTCCTTTGTGGGCAAGTGAAGCTGCTTTTCCATAGCATTTCCAAAGCCTTCCTAGCCATTTAGTTTTGCTAAGTCCTGTTCGGAGCACTCCTTAGTGCGAAGCCTAGTACTTATTACTAGTGCAAAGCTCCTGATCAAAGCTCTTTGAGGGAAACACACCTATGCAGAGTACTGTTTTGCAAAGTCTGCTCAAAGGCACCTCTGTGTGCGGAGCCTACACATACATAGCCAAGCTTAGTGCGATTTCGAGTGTCCGGGTGTGAGCGAAGTCTTCTGGAATTCGAAGTTTTTCCCTATGCGAAGCCTATGTTCGAAGTGTGCTCCATACCTCCGAACCTTACTCTGCGAAGTGCGTGTTCAAAGTCTATTCCGTAGAAGAGAAAATTGAAAAGCTCACATTCCCCCCTTCTAGTCTCCTATTTCGGTCCAACAATTGGTATCAGAGCAGGTTAAGATCACCAGTTGACCTTAACCGGTTTTGTGATCATTTGGCGACATGGACAGAGTCAGTAAATTTCCTCTATTTGATGGAACTGACTTTGCTTAATGGAAGGTTCGCATGGAGGCTTATTTATAAAGTCAAGGAAGTGCGGTTTGGGAGATTGTGGACTCGGAATATGTAATTCCTGAGACCCGCACTACTTAGGCTGAGAAACAAAATTATGAGAGCAACAACAAAGCTAAAAATATACTATTTACAAGCCTGAGTAGGAGCGAATTTGATCGAGTCTAGCATCTCAAGACTGCTAGGGAAATTTTGTCAACACTCATTATTTTTCATGAGGGCTCAACACAAATCAAGGCTAGCCGCTAGAGCACATACAATCAAAAATATCAGTTGTTTGTGCAAGGCCCTGGCGAATCTATAGATGCCATGTTTTCTCGCTTTGATGCGATAGTGAGTAATTTGCGCTCCACTGGCACGCTTGCTTATTGTGATGATCGTAGCATATGGGAGGTAAAGATATCCAGTATTGAGGAGTCCACATGTTATGACACATTAACCTATGATGAGCTCTTTAGCAAGCTCAAGTCCAAATAGATTTCCAAGGCATCTCTTGTAGGGCATAGAAACTATTTGCCTCCTCCTATGGCACTAGTTTCTAGCTCTAGCCATGGCACCTCTACAGAACCAAGCACATCTGGTACTTATGTTCTTGCAGGTGGTTTTGCTTTATCCTCCCTGGTCTCTATTACAAAAGAGCAGGTAGATACTCTTGATGATAGAGCTTACTCTCATTGCTAGGAAATTCAGCCATTTCTACAATGAGAGATGGGATCAGTGGAGAGGTGGTTTTAGAGGGTGCTTTGAGTGTGGTGACACTTCTCACATTAAGGTTGATTGTCCTAGGCTTAAGAGGAGAGAAGAGAGTGAGTGCCCCAAACACCACAAGAAAAAGAGGAAACCCTTCTCTAGGGGTAAGCACGACAAGGTGGCTAAGAGGGTAGCCAAGGCCGCTTCCAAAGCCTTTGTGGTGGCTCTCAATGACATCGACACATCTTCAACTGAGGAGTCTAGCTCTAAGGAGGAGCCTTCAAAGGAGGAGAATAAGGTGAAGGACTTTAGCGACCTTTGCTTCATGGCCGACATCATCCACAGGAGCGATGAACTAGAATCATTTGAGGTACCATTATCCTATGACCAGATTTCTATCAAAGTAGATGAACTGAACGATGTACTCATTGATCAGGATAGATTACTAAAACAAGTTGCTAGAGAGAGAAAAGAACTTAGACTTAGACTTAAATCTTTTTCAACCAAATATGCCATGCTTAAGTCTAAGATTGATGATGCTGATTGTGAGTCCTATACTGTTGTCATGAGTGAGCTTGACCAGCTTCATTCTGTTCACGCTCAAGCTATTGATAAGCTTGAGATTGCAGAGACGAAGCTTTTGGAGGTGGAGTCTAGACCTACTATTGTCAATGAATGCATGAACTGTCCTTTACTTATTGAAAACATTAATTTGAGGGACAAGCATGTCAATGAATTAGAATCTAGATTGGAGAGTGTTGAGTGTTCTAAGGATGTGTAGCCTGCTTGTTCCACCTGCATCACCCTTAAGGACCAACATAGCTTTGTTAGAGGGCAAGATAAAAAGCTCATGAGTGAGAATGATTACCTTCTCTCTGTGGTGGATAAATGCACTTAAGGGAAGGGTAGGATGGATTTGCTCTTGGCCAAGACCAAGATGTCTGCAGATAGGGCAGGGATAGCTCTAGGTTTGGGTTTTGAGAGAACTACCTCTACCACTTAGAACAAAACTGTGTTCTCTGCTCCCACTAACCTTGTGAAAGAAAGATCCCAATTGGACACACCATAGAAATCCAAGAAACCTACCCAGCCTCCCAAGAAAACACCACCTCCACTGAAGAAAATCCCTCAGCAGAAACCCAAGGAGCTTGTGAGAGTTGCTCCTAAGACCCATGTGAGTGCTCCCACGAGAGTTTTTCATTGATCTTACTGTCAGCGGGTGGGTCATCTAGTTGGGTTCTATTTTTGTCGCATCAAGGATGAGCAACGCTCACAGGGGATAAGCTTTCGGGACATACATTACCCATCTTTAGGTATGCATGAGTTTGTTTATCGCTCTCATCCTGTTTTTGAGGCTCCCCTTGCTCACATGAGAGGTTTTGCCCCTCGTGGTGTACACCATGACTCATATGGTGCTAGACCATGTTTTAGTGGCTTTGGTCCTCGACAAGTTGGGAGACCTTGTCATCTGTCTGGTTTTCATCATGTAGGTATACCTCACACTTTACATCATGCTACATATCCTGTGCGTAGACATTCTACTATTGCTTTCCCTACTACTTGAGTCTCTCGGTGCTGGATACCTCGTTAGTATTTTACTCACCCCAGCACTGAGCACTTGAGATTTTCATATTTTGTGTAGGTACGAGACAAAGGCTTGGAGAGCACGTGGATCATGGACTCCGGTTATTCGCGCCATGTTCGGAGACTCATCATTGTTCTCCAACCACACAACAACCAAGCAAAGGGAATATATCACCTTAAGGAACAACCGAAGAAGCAGAGTGAAAGGTAAAGGTGTCATAATTTGCTTATTTGCGTGGGGAACTTAGTATTTGTCACCCTTACGACATTTTGTGAGGGGGAGCATGCTTTAATTGGTTTGCATAAGTTTTTTTATGTGTAATTGCATTTACATATATTTGCTTATGTATGTCATTGCATAATTGTCATGATCATGTTAGCTCAGCTCTGGTTAATATATCTATCTTCATTACGAGCATGATTTTAATTTGCAAAATTCAACACATGATCACTACTTAGTCTTGTATCTAGCATGCTCTAGGCCAAATTACCTTAGCTATCTTTTATCTACCTGGTAGCTAGAATCCTTTTCTTATGGATGCAAAATTGTAACTTGAAAATTTATATGTTTTTCATGGAAATCTTCACTGTCAAAATTGATTCAAATCATAAAAATGCATGATTTTTGAGCTAAAAATGAAAAGATCCAAGCGGGTTTGTGTTGTTGCACTATTTTATTCTAGACTGCTTACCATGGTACTTTGGTATGAACTAGGAAATTCTATTATTTGCCAAAATCATTTTCTTAAGCTTCTGACGGTCTTTTCTTGACCTAGGGTTGACATGATTGGAAAGTATAAGGTGGACACGCAAATAACCCCTGGCAATATAAAAAGAATTGCAAATATGAATTTATTGCATATCAAGGTTGCTAAATGCTATGTGAAATTGGATATGCTTTCCTAGGTAGAAATTTGCTAGCTTTTGCAGTTAATGTCTTTTCATGACTAGATTGCTAGCCTAATCGGTGATGCTTTTATTTCAAAAAATCTGAAAATAACATGCTTAATCATTGAAATTGGATTTTGTTAACTTGAGCTGAGCACATAGTCCTTGACATTATTTTCGGCATATTTTTGCACTACATGTCATAACACTTCACATATTTCTGAAGCTTTGCGACATTTATCACTCCTAGATTCTTGCATTGCCAAAGGGGGAGAAATATAAGTCTCTAAGCCAAAGGGTGAGAAGAATATCAAAGGGAGAGAAGCTAAGCTTCCTACATGATTAAGGGGGAGATTTCTTGATGCTTTGACAAAGGGCTTTTTATGTGAAAGGGGAGAATTTCATTTATCGAGTGGCATGCCTCTTCTTTGAGTTCTTATGGTCACTTGTGCGCTGAAAATTTCAAATTTTCATGAATTTGAATTTGGTTGTCAATGCACTTATCAAGGAGGAGATTGAGAAACCAAGTTGAGATGTGTCTTGGTTTCAATCTGCGATGAGTGATTGACAGATTTCCTTCTAGGTGAAGGGGTCCCTTCGAAGGAGGTTCGGAGGTGTGTTCACCAAAGGGTTCAGTGTTTGCTGGCTGCACTTGTATGTAGTGGAGTATATCTGTCGGAGGGGTCCGACAGAATACATTTCAAAGGTTGTACCGAAGGGCTCGGTACTTTGGGCGGTACACCAGAGTGTGTACTAGAGGGTGTTATACTCGGAGAGGCCTCTAGGGTATCGGATACACATGTCTGCTTGTTGTTGGTGTGCAAGGGATTTCGGAGGTGATAGGTCGGTCAACTCAGCAGGTGAACTGGGTCAAGCAGAGAGATTGGTGCCAGGCAAGTAGGGAGCTTGGTGATGGAGGTTGTGCGAAGTCAAGGTCGGTTCTCGGGTCAAGGTGTGCCAATCGAAGGCAGAAAGTGTGGAAGGGGACTCTTGATGAAGATACCTCGAGGCAAAGTCCTCGGAGGCGAGGCACATCGAAGTGTACTCCGGATGGAGGTACTTCTAAGGTTGGCGAACGAAGTCCTTAGGAATGAGGCAAGGCTTCCAAGTGTGCTCCGGACGGAGACAATTGGAAGGATAGCTGGCAAAGATCTCAGAAGTTGAGGTGCATCGAAGGCATGATTCAGGTAAAGCTCTTCGGGAGTGTGCTCAAGGTTGAGATACTGCGAAGGAGTTCTTATGGAAGTGCTTCATGCAGAGACCTTGGATGAAGGAGGGACTTCAGAAGGTGGTGGACAAACCTCCGGTGGGAGGTACTTCGAAGGTGGGGCTTCGAAGTCAGGATGACTTGACGTGCTTTGGCCATGCATGGCTTCGATACACAGACGAGCGTAGTTTGAGCTAAGGGTAGCTGTGAAGACGTGGTGGTCCACCCTAGAAGTGATGGTGCGAAGACTCAAGGGCTTTGATGGCTTCGGCTCAAATCTGTCCATTGTATCGAAGATAGACTTTGGTGTAGAGAAGACGTACGAGTTCGAAGCCTACTACCGAAGCCACTACAACACTTCGCGTGCGAAGGGGACATTGAATATTTTGGTCTGCAAAACTGAGACAAAAGGAGCTTCCAATAAAATAGACTACCGACTATACCCTCGTGACTGCCTGAGGCAGTAAAGTTGTAAACCCTAGGGGTATAGTAGTCTCTTCGCAGGTCTGAGTTGTGCCTATAAAAAGAGAAGGCAAGCTGAGGTCTAGGGCAGCACAATGCACTTCAATTTTAGAACCTTCTGTACTCTCGGTAGCCTAGAGCCAGCCGCCACACAAACTCATATGTATGTTAAGATTTTGTGAAGGTATTTTTGTGTTCCATTTTCATGCATTTATTTTTCATTTTATCTGTGATTTTATTCTACATGGATTTATTTGTATTCTTTGCTAGGTTGTGCTAAAGTTCAGAGGGTATTCTTCGTTCTGTGCAAACTTGAGTATCTGCTCTATGTTCTTGCTAACGAAGTGTCCTCTGTCTTTAGTGCGTGCAAACTCTGTGGGTGAAATTTCAGAGTATGATTCGCTCTGTGTATATCCGAGGCTAGTCCTCACATGTTACCAGTGAAGTACGGTCCATTGTGTGCAAGTGAAGCTGCTTTTCCATAGCGTTTCCGAAGCCTTCCTGGCCATTTAGTTTTGCTAAGTCCTGTTCGAAGCACTCCTCAGTGTGAAGCCTAGTACTTGTTACTAGTGCAAAGCTCCTGATCATAGATCTTTGAGGGAAATACACCTGTGTAGAGTACTGTTGTGCGAAGTCTGCTCGAAGGCACCTCTGTGTGTGGAGCCTGCACATACTTAGTCAAGCTTAGTGTGATTTTGGGTGTCTGGGTGTGACTGAAGTCTTCTAGAATTCGAACTTTTGCACTATGCGAATCCTGTGTTTGGAGTGTGTTCCATACCTTTGAACCTGACTCTGCGAATGGTGTGTTCGAAGACTGTTCACAGAAGAGAAAATTTAAAAGCTCCCATTCACCCCTCTAGTCGCCTATTTTGGTCCAACAACTGACACCTGAGGCCTCTCTACATCAAGGAGTTGATTAATGGGAAGTTGATGTTTGTTGGCGTAAAAGATTACGCTAACAGGTTTCTGTAGATTAGAAACTAACAAACGAAGTGTTGCGAAGTGAACTGTTCTAAGCCTCCAAAAGGATAATAACTTAGAATAGTTCGAATGTGTGTATTGAATAACTTGTATTCGGTCCCTATTACAGGGTGAAATGGGGGGTATTTATAGGCCAAAATATTAAGGAAAAGACCTATTTACCCCTCTATTACAACCGACATAGTGGAAACTATTCGGTACCCTTGATAGGGCTAAAATGGTAAAAGACTAATCTAATAATATAAAGATAAATCTTCCATCTTAGCTGGCAATAAAGATCTCGAAGAGCCTTAGTTCGAAGATGTACTCCGAACCAATGCCTATCTTCGTACTTCGAGCTTGACTCAGGGTATCTTCGAAGATGGATGTCTGGAAACCTTCGAATCCACTATCTGCTTTCATGCTGTTGCGGCAATAACCCCGAAGATGAGATATTTTCCCCCAACAGTAGCCCCTCGAATACGCTTCTCCGTTAACCTGTAATGTTAGGAGAGCAGTATACGGAAGGAAAAAATAACCAGACATAGGGGTTATTAGATTTTAATTCATCTCCGAAATGTATGAAGATATAAACTCCGAATCAGTCTTAAGATAATTACTTTCGAACTATCTTAGAACCGACTCAGGAAGTGTGAAAGTCTTTTAGACTTAGAGGAAATAGCCGTTAGCCTTCTGTTCCTAACGGAAACTGTAGAAAGCGTTAATTTCGGAGAAAAGTAACGGGCAGGAATGCGAAACAGCAAGGACTAACGGTAAAAATGTAAAGTCTAGGCTATAAATAGATGGCCTAGAACTTACCCGGTTACCTTTTCACTGCTCTCTCGCAATCAAACACCTTCTGAGCCCTTTGAGTTCTTTGAGCCCTAGCCTCCATTTTCCCCAAAGTAGCTGAGCGACTGCAATGGTGAAGACCAAGGGTTCTGGAGCTTCGTCGACCTTGGCTCGGCAGCAGGCGGCTGCAGCAGCAGTGGCTGCGCCGTTGGCGACGGCACCTCCGGCATCGGCAATGATATCCATGGCGGCAGGAGGGAGAAATCCCCAAAATGTCGATGATCAAAGTCTCTGCTTGCCATCAACGAAGTATCTGGACCAGTCTTTTCAACTGGGATCTTCTACCTGCAAGAGGGAATCACTGGCAATCGCAGTAGAAGGAAAGATTAGCACCGGAGTTATGATTCGCAAGCCCGGAAAAGAACTCATCCCATCACCAAGGGCCGGAGAAGTGGTCGTCTTCGAAGCCTTCTTCGAAGCCGGCTTGGGCCTTCCCGCAGTGGACTTCTTGGCGGAGGTACTTGACTTATTCCACATCACCCTTCCTCAACTGTCTCCGAATGCAGTAGCTCGTCTGGCTATTTTCGAATGGGCGTTGAGAGCCGAAGGTTGTGAGGGGAGGGCAGAGATCTTCGCTGCGCTACATAGAGCTTCATGCCAGCCAAAAACCTTCGTAGGTCCCGGAGGTGAAAAATTAGTGGTAGCCTTCGGAAGCATCAATTTTAGGCTTCGGGACGAATATGCCCTTCAATTCCCTGCTAAGGCTATCAATGCAAGATGGTACATAGACTGAGTCATGAGATGGTTCTATGCCGATGTTGGGGCGAGCAATCCTCTGGCCGGACCTCTGAAAGAAATCCAATTCCGGAAGGAAGCCTTAGTGCATCCAGGCCAAGGTCAGCTCGAAGCTCGCCTCAACCTACTTCAGAGGATCAGCCGAAGGTTGAGCATGCGAGACTTAGCCGAAGAATTCCTCGGGTTACAAATCTCTCCACTGATGGCCAACTGGCCTATCATCTTCGAAGAGGATTCGGAAGGCGGTCTCCGAAAGATCACCGTGACTTCGAGCCCTGCAGGTAACTTCGAAGACAACATGTATTATGCATATTCATTCGAAGAAAAACTAACTTGATTTATTTTTTAGCTTCTTCAGCCCCTGTTACTTCGGAGCAAATCATAAGGGCTTCGGAGAAGATTTTGGGCGCTCCAACTCCGACCGAAAAAGAATGGAGAATTAAGTTGGTCGGGAGTTGGGAGAGATTTAACAGAGTATGGGGAATGCTGGAAATCACTCCACCCCCTTTGATGGATTGGGTGCCTTCGGAGAAAGGACCCAAGAAGAGAAAAGCCGAAGCTGGGACTTCGAGCTCTGCCAAGACTCCGGTGAAGAAGGTGGCTCGGAAGCCAAAAAATCTTACACCTTCGAATCCTGCACCCTCGAGCTCAAGGGCTTCAGTCTCTGACTCCCAAGAGGATGAAGGGAGATTGCTTGTGCGTCTAATAGAAGAAGATGAAACTCAAAGGACTGCACAAGCCGAAGTGCCTGCGAACGTGCCGGAGTCTCGAGATAATCTTGAGCAACCAAGGACTTTGGCAGTTCAGGAAGATATCTCTCAGGACGAAGTTCCTGTAAATGAAAGTGGGGTCGAAGTCACTATGGCTTCGATTCCCGAAGAGGCAACAAGGACTGCTCAGGATGATGCTCCTGCAGTCCAAGACTTAATGGCTGATTCGGATGAAGATCTAGCCTTCGATCCGCCGAACAGTCTGATGATGACTCCTCTGCAAAATGTCGAAGGTAGACTTCGAATAACTCTTTTATGTTTGTTTTGTATATTTATACAATGTATAATACTCCTTTTTTTTACAGAGTCCACTCCTATGGAAGAGGTTCGCCAAGAAGAAATAATTCCTGGACCTTCGATGACTTCGGAGCCAGCCCAGAGAGTTACTCAAAAGGGACCTGGAAGAGGCAAAAGACATATAGAGCCCCTCCCTACTGCGAGTTCTGGATCAACTCCGTCTGATTCAACAGACGAGAGTCAATCTTCCGGGGAGGGTCAGTCTCCAGTGGCTCCGAAGACCACAAGCCAATGCTCCGGTCCTTCGCTGGACGAAGATGACCAACAGGCAATAAGTATGCTCCCCTTGCTAGCTCCTTTCTTAGGGCAAACAACTGGTCTTCGGACTTTGCTCGAACCTTTGGATCGAGCTAGCCGTGACATTGGGGAGACCAACTTAGTGTCCATTCTGAGCAAAGTGGACAGGACAGAGCTTAATGCCGCTATAGGACATGCAGCCTACTAGGTACGAAGTAACTGTGAAATAACATAGAATTTATCTACGAATAAACATTTACCTTAGTTTTTATTTTTGCAGCAAACTGTCTTGGCCCGAGCTGCGAATATATGCAATGACGAAGAGATCGCTCATCTTCGGGAGGAAAATAACGTCCTTCAAAGGAATCTTAACATCTCCGAAAGTCGAGTGGCTCAAATGGACAATATAGTGTCAACAGAGCGAAGGGCCAGACAAGGTTTGGAGGCTGCTAATAAAGAGCTCGAAGCAGAAAGAATTGTGCTTCGAGGAGAAGTTGAAAAGCTGCGGGCGGAGCACGCTACTTGCGGGGTCTGAGCTTGTCAGACTCTAAGAGGAAGCTAGCCAGCTGTTAAACCAAAAGAATATTTTGACCACTGAAAATGCTAGACTTTCTGGGGTTCTGGGCGAAGTCACTTCGATGAAGGATGCGTTGAACGAAGACAAGCTGAAGTCTGAGAAGGTGGCTGTGGAAGTTATGAATCAGTTGTTAGGTGTCCTGGAGTACTTCGGTACTACTGGGATACTTCCTTCCGACGATAACATCACTCTTCTGCGCCGGTTGAAAAGGATCCAAGGAGTGGCGAAGCAGATGAAGACAGCGGGCATTAGATACGGAGAACTCTCCGGACAAGTGGCTGCTGTCGGCTTACTTCGCTACTACGAAGATCTGGGCCGATCGATAACTCCGGACGCAGGAGGGGGCCCAATCACTTTCGACGACGAGCGACTTCTAACACCTTCCGAAGGTGTGGCTGCTACCCTGGCGAGCCTTCCAAACTTCATGGAGAGCCGAAGGTCGTTCCGCGATCAAGGCTTGGATCGACGAAGGCCAACGCCAGAAGCAAGTTCGGACCCAAGCTTCAAGCAGTCAGCCTCCTCCGAACCCGCAGGTTTAGAAATACCTTAGGATCTTTGGCCATGTAAAGCTTTATGCTTATAAACATTTATCAATGAAAATTTGTTTGTCATATTTTTAGGCTTTGCCTCTTACGGAAGATATCGAAGTGTTAGACCTTAACGACGAAGTTCGCTCATTATGGACCACCTTCGATCTTCTAAAAGCTTATAAACGTCCTCGATTTCTAATTCCTCGAGATGACTCCGGTGTAATTGCGCCCGAAGTAATCAAAGATATACTGTCTTATATTAAAGAGGAAGAAAAAGATGTTAACTTAAAGGGAAAATTACTCACATGCCATTATAATTTTCAGAAATTGCCTATATGCCACTGTCAGTGACTGTGGCGGTCCCCATTTGTCAGTGACACACCGATGGCATATTGGCAAACCGTGAAAATTGTAATGGCACGGAAAAAATTAACCCTAACTTAAACACTTCGTCTTCTGAAGACGTTATATGGTCTGAAGACGAAGATGAAGCTCAAAATAAAAAACCTAAAGAACTTGGAAGCTAGGAAAGGAGCCCCGAACGACTTCGAACTTGGGCCGAGCTTCAACAAGAACAGAAGGATTTTAGAGCTTCGAAGGGGGGCAAGAGAGTTAAACGCAAAGTTGTTAGAACTCCCGGCGCTGGAACTAGTCGTTCCACCCCTAGCTCTAGGGACCGAAGAGGTCTTCGATTTCTTCTTGGTATAGATACCAATTTTTCATGATGTAATCTGTAAACACATTCGTTTGAATAATGAATACCGATTTAAAATTGTCTCCATATTTACTAGCCCCTCTTTGGGTATAAGCAACTTCGAAGTGTATTCAAAGATGGTTATGCGCAAAGAAAAAACTTCGGAGAACAATTTTTTGGGGGTTCGGAGCCCCTCTGTAATTTAAAGATCTTATAAAATGTCTTCGACTATTTGTAGTTTGAAGAATGGCAACTTAGTACCTTTGTTTTTTGAAAGAAATCACTTGAGATAACTTTCAAGATACCTTAGTATCTTAGATAATTTGTCACTTTGGACTATGCTAACAGACATTCGAAGCTCATGGCTCAAACTCTGTTTTGCTTTAGCCACCTTCGGCTCATTTTTGCGATCTCTGTCGAACCAATGGTTCAGAGTTTGCAATGGTCTCTTTGGACTCTTTTTACGAATGTCTACCAGCCAATGGCTTGGACTCCGTATATTTTGGCCACCTTCGGCTCTTTTTGCGGAAGTCTACCAGCCAATGGCTTGGACTTCGCAGGATTTGGCCACCTTCGGCTCTTTTTACGGAAGTCTACCAGCCAAT
Organism: Zizania palustris; assembly: GCA_019279435.1. Taxonomy (NCBI): domain Eukaryota; kingdom Viridiplantae; phylum Streptophyta; class Magnoliopsida; order Poales; family Poaceae; genus Zizania; species Zizania palustris. The sequence goes on along the minus strand of JAAALK010000285.1, from coordinate 57,129,540 downwards.
GGCTTGGACTCTGCATGTTTTGGCCACCTTCGGCTCTTTTTACGGAAGTCTACCAGCCAATGGCTTGGACTCCGCATGATGTGGTTTTGGGCTCTTTTACGGATGCCTACAAGCCGGTGGCTTGGACTCCGGATTATGTCAGCCCCCACGTCGGAAGCTTCGAACCAATGGTTCGAAGTCCAAAAATACGATCCAGCTTCATGACACTTCCCTCTCGGTCAACCCCGCGGTTCCAGTGCGTCCACTCGGAAGCTGAAAGTCTATGAGGGGAAGGCATTATCAGGATCATATGCTTTATTAATTTAGAAGATGATTACAAGTGAATTACAAGGAGCCCTTATGCGAAGTATCGCTTTAGGTGCTCCGCATGGCAAGTATGTGCTAACTCTTCACCTTCTAAATTAGCTAACTTAAAAGAGCCAGGGCGTCCTGAACGAACAATTAGGTATGGACCTTCCCATTTATTTCCTAACTTCCCTGGCGCTATAATGCTTCGTAGAACAAGATGACCTGGTCTTAGTTCATTGAGCTTAACCTTCGGGTCAAACCAAGCCTTCGTTTGCTGATGATACTTTGATAAATTTGCCACAACTCGAAGTCTTGTTTCTTCTGATAAATCTAACGAAGTTTGCCTTTCTTCTTCAATCTCCGGTTCGGTGCTGCGAAACGATCCTCCTTTGAGCTCCGTTGGAGTCATAGCTTCATCTCCGAATAGTAGTCTGAATGGAGTAAAACCTGTGGACCTTGTTTGCATAGTCCGAATGGACCATAAAATCTCGGAAGCTCTTCGGTCCACAGTCCTTTTGCTAGTCCTACTATCCTTCAATTTAGCCCTGACAAAATATTTCCATTGGCTCGTTCTACAGCTCCATTAGACTGAGGATGTCTTACTGCAGCAAAACATAACTGAATGCCTAGATCTTCGCAAAACTTCCTGAAGGGTTCTGCATCGAACTGTGTTCCATTATCAACTGTGAGTTGTCTAGGCACTCCGAACCGACAAATGATGTTCTTCCAAAAGAATTTCTGTACATTGTTCGAAGTGATAGCTGTTAAGGGTTCTGCTTCCACCCACTTAGAAAAATATTCAATAGCTACCACTGCGAACTTCAGATTTCCCTTGGCTACTGGAAAGGGACCAATTAAATCCATACCCCATCTGTCCATAGGCCATACCGGAGCAATGACTTGAAGAGCTGTTGGTGGGCGATGACTTCGTCGACCCATCCACTGACATCCTTGACAAGTTCGGACTAAGCTCTCCGCATCAGCTATTATTGTAGGCCAATAAAGCCCCTAGCGAAGTGTTTTTCCTGCCAAAGCTCTAGGGGCTAAATGGCTACCGCAAAGGCCTTCATGAATTTCTCGAAGAATTTCTTGACCTTCGGCTTGAGATATACATCGGAGTAGAGGGGAACATACTCCGGCCTTGTATAAAATACCGTTGATTATTTGATAATTTCTAGCTCTAAGCTTTAATCTTGATAGCTGTGGCTCTTCGGGCAAATTTGTTCCTCCCTGTAAAAGTTCCACGATTGAATTTTTCCAATCCGTACTAGGAATGCAAAGAATCTCTGCAGAGGGAATTTGTGGCACCGAAGGTATACTGAGCTCCTCATAGAAAGCTTCTTCTGGTACATCCACAGCTCCGGCTGCAGCTTTTGCTAAGATGTTCGCTTGCACATTTTCTGCTCTTGGTATACTCCGAATGGAAATACCCTTGAAGTGTGCTTCGATTTTACGGATTTCTTCTAAGTACTTTGCAAGCTGTGGATGCCGAACCTGGAAACTTTTATCTACGTGCCCTGCTACTATCTGAGAATCTATCTTTATAATAATTCTTGTAGCCCCTAGAGCACGTGCTTTTCGGAGTCCCAATAAAATTCCATCATACTCCGCTATATTATTGGTAGACTTAAAGTTGAGTCTTGCGGAGTACATTGCTCTTTGCCCTGAAGGCGAAATTAATACTGCTCCAATGCCTGCTCCGGATGCTTGGAAAGCCCCATCGGAATAAACAGTCCAAACTACATCACTTGACTTCTCCGGAACCAAATTTGCAAGCGGAGTCCATTCTGCTACAAAATCTGCTAAGACTTGCGATTTGATTGCTGTCCTTGCGAGGAAAGATATGCCGAAGGGTGCTAGCTCAACTGGCCACTTCCCAATCCTTCCAGTGGAATCCTTACTTCGAAGCATATCTCCTAAAGGATACGAAGTTGGTACAATTACATTGTGTGCCAAAAAATAATGTCTTAATTTCCTCGAAGCCATTATCAGAGCATAAACGAACTTCTCAAGTTCGGAGTATCTTGTCTTCGCTCCTGATAATGCTTCGGATACAAAATAAACAGGATTTTGGACCAACTTCCCATTGAAATTCACTTCTCTGACAAGGACTGCACTGACAGCAGAACCTGTAGCTGCAAGGTAAAGGAGTAGGGTTTCGTCCGCAGTAGGCACCGTGAGTGTAGCAAGATTACTGAGAAACTCTTTAATATCTTCGAAGCTTTTCTGACACTCTGGTGTCCATGCAAAATCTTCGGACCCCTTCAATGCTTTAAATATAGGCAAGCTTCTCTCCGCAGACCTTGATAAAAACCTGCTAAGTGCTGCCAGACGCCCAGTCAGCTTTTGCACTTGCTTTAAATTTTCCGGAGGAGCCATTTTCTGTAGCGCAGTTATTTGAGTAGGGCTAGCTTCAATCCCCCTGCTTGAAACTAAATACCCTAACAATTTTCCAGCCTTAGCTCCGAAGATACATTTTTCGGGGTTAAGACGGATCCCACATGCCCGAAGGCTATTGAATGTTTCTGCTAAGTCTAGGCTATGTTGGTGCTTTAAAGCACTCTTTATTACAATATCATCCATATAGGCCTCCACATTTCGACCTAATTGATGACCTAAAGCCTTAGTAACTAACCTCGAAAAAGTAGCCCCGGCATTTCTTAAGCCGAAGGGCATTCTTACATAACAGAAGACTCCCGAAGGAGTTACGAAGCTTGTCTTGATCTCATCTTCGCGCTTCAACCATATTTGATGATAACCAGAATACGCGTCAAGGAAGCTTAATAACTCCGAACCTGCAGTGGAGTCGACCAATTGATCAATTCGGAGCATGGGGTAGGGGTCACGAGGGCATGCTTTATTCAAGGATGTGAAATCGATGCACATGCGCCACTTCCCGGAAGACTTCTTTCTGACGAAGACTGGGTTGGCTAACCATTCTGTGTGAGCCACTTCTCTGATAATCCCAGCCTTCAATAATTTCTCAACTTCGTCTTTCGCTAGAGCAGCTCTTTCTGCAGACATTTTCCGGAGTCCTTGCCGAACAGGGCGGGCCTTCGGGTTTACAAGTAAACTATGTTCAATGATATCCCGATCGACTCCGGTGATATCTTTGTCAGACCAAGCGAAGACATCCAAATTCTCTTCTACCACCTTTTCCATAGAGGTTGCAACTTCTGGAGGTAAATCTTTACCAAATTGAAATGTATACTCTTTACCATCTTTAACAATGACCTTCGCTGCAATCTCTCCTTCAGGACTTGGTCTCGGAAAGGATTTCTTTGAAGCTTCGGAAGGGCTGGAAAAATTTCTTCATTATCTTGTACATTGTTTACTTGTCTTGGATCAAGAGGGGGACCATGACCATATTCCGCTCTCCGAGCGATAGCTTGATCTCCGAAGACAGTAATGACTCCTGCTTGTGTGGGCATCTTCATGCACAAATAATTGTGATGCGCCACAGCTCCGAACTGGTTTAGCATGCCTCTTCCGAAGATGACGTTGTAAGCATACGGGGCATCTATAACATCAAAGATTACTTCCTCAGTTCGGGCCAATAAACCTTCTCCGAAGGTAACTTCCAGGCCTATTTGGCCAAGTGCATCAAGCGGATGTCCTGCGAAGCCTTGCAAAGGATGAGCCGCTGGAAGGAGATGCTTTCTGGAGATGCACAGTTGATCAAAGGCTTGAACAAAAATGATGTCTGCCGAACTACCTCCGTCAATCAATACCCTTCGAACTTCAGTGCCCGCAATATCAGCAGTGATAACAAGTGGATCTGCATGCGGGAACTTAATACCAGCTGCATCCTCCGCAGAAAAAGATATCGGTACATGAGACCACTCCGGCATTGCAGCTGCAGACGACGAAGTCCCAATATGGCCTACTTCTCTGACGTAGTCTCTTCGCTGTCTCTTTGACATGCTTCCGAGGGTACCTCCTCCGGAGATGGGGAGGACTACTCTTTTCCCTCGATCTTGCCCTTCCTCTTGCTTCGGAGGTGGCATAACATTGGCCACTGGAGGGTGTCTTGCAGCATCAAAGTTTCTATCCGCGCCACAGCTTGGACCGGCTCTAGGCGCGTTGCAGCTGGAACTCGGTCGGTAGTACCCCGACCCGAAGTTCTTTCTAGATACTCTCCCCTTAGGGTAAGTATAGCCTTGCAAGTATCAGTTGCATGGCTTCGATTTTCTCCATGGATGCAGTAGAAAAGGGTCTGGCCCTTGCCAGCCGTTTCCCTGGCGGCCTCCAGCCGCTGGCCTTGTTCCCCGAAGACTGTGGAGCTCTCTGTGTAAACTTCTGTGGGGGTGCAATATTCATGACTTTAGAACGAGGGTGCTTTTGCCCTCTTCTCCGATCATGTTGAACTTCGAAGACTGGTTCTTGCGGCTGTGCCAAAGTTTTTACTTCTACTTTGACTTCTTGCAATATGGACGAAGTAGCTGCAGTTCTTCGGAGCCAACCCTCTTCTGACCTCGCATACTCCTCGAAGTAAGACATCAGCTGAGAGACCGAGGAGATGCTTTTCCGATGAAGCTTATCCAAGAGGCCTTGATGAGTGACGCCCTCCCGAGCTGCATCAACTACCGAAGATGCAGACAACCCCCGGATTTGCGACTTCGTATGAGCGAAGCGCTTAAATATTGCCTCAATGTCTCTCTGGGGAGTTGTTTCACCTGGAAAAGGCTTCCCGTTGACATCGGAGGCACGAAGGTGCCTTGAAAATTGCTTATAAACATCTTCTTCAGCTGCCCCCATGAATTAATTGATCCTGGCTTCAAGGACCAGAACCACCTTAATGCCACTCCTTGAAGAGCTAAGGGGAAGCACTTTGCCATGGTGTCTCGAACTCCTTCGCTAGCTTCAATTGCTAGGGCATAAGAACGAACAAACTCTCCGGGATCTTCATCTCCAGCATACTTACAAAGCTTCAAAGTCTTAAACTTCGGATCAAAGCGAACTTTCTGCAGCTCAGGATGTAGTGGAGATTCATTATCGAAGGAGGCGTTCTCCGGGGCATCGGGATAGTCGGGTTCGTCGTCTTCGGGCACTTCTGGGATAGATGGGATGGCTTGAGAGCGAAGCCTGTTCGCAGCTTCTTGTCGCCACCTTGCTACTTCAACTTGAAGGTTGGCTTCATCTCCTCCGGAAGGATCTTCCGGGTCTTGAGAACTGGTAGGATCAGTTTGAATTGGGATGGAAGGTGGAGAAGGGACTCCGGGTGGTCGAAGTATGGAAGGAGTTGGCGGAGAAGCTTCGTATGTACGAGGGATGGAAACTCCTTTCGGAGTTTGCGGAGGGAATGTCGAAGGCCCTCCGACTTCAACCGTGTCAAATGGTATCTCTCCGGAGATCCGAGAGGACCTCCGAACGGGATTGCGAGGTGCGCTCTGCTTAGGAGGCATGATGTAAAAAGTTGGTAGAGAACGAAGTTTTTGGACTAGGTTCCCCACGGACGGCGCCAACTGTTGGCGTAAAAGATTACGCTAACAGGTTTCTGTAGATTAGAAACTAACAAACGAAGTGTTTGCGAAGTGAACTGTTCTAAGCCTCCAAAAGGATAATAACTTAGAATAGTTCGAATGTGTGTATTGAATAACTTGTATTCGGTCCCTATTACAGGGTGAAATGGGGGGTATTTATAGGCCAAAATATTAAGGAAAAGACCTATTTACCCCTCTATTACAACCGACATAGTGGAAACTATTCAGTACCCTTGATAAGGCTAAAATGGTAAAAGACTAATCTAATAATATAAAAGATAAATCTTCCATCTTAGCTGGCAATAAAGATCTCGAAGAGCCTTAGTTCGAAGATGTACTCCGAACCAATGCCTATCTTCGTACTTCGAGCTTGACTCAGGGTATCTTCGAAGATGGACGTCTGGAAACCTTCGAATCCACTATCTGCTTTCATGCTGTTGCGGCAATAACCCCGAAGATGAGATATTTTCCCCCAACAATGTTCAAAATGATGATAGACAGAGGGGTGGCCGTCAATTTGATGCCTTACGCCACCTTCCGAACGATTGGAAAGACAACGGAAGACCTCATTGGAACTAACATGGTACTAAGAGATTTTGGCGGAAACTCATTAGACACGATGGGAGATTTAAATGTAGAACTGATAGTTGGAAGCAAGATGGTACTGACCACATTTTTGTGATAGAGGGGAAAGGATCCTACAGCTTGTTGCTGGGACGTGACTGGATACACATGAATATTTGCGTCCCCTCAACAATGCACAAAACCTCATGTAGTGGATCGACGACCAAGTGGATGTTATTCTCACCGATAAATTGGTTAACATAACTACAACTGATCTATCAATATGAGAGGCAGTAGGAGTCGTCTGTTTGTTAGGAAAGGCTTTGTTGGCGTAAAGGATTACACTAACAGGTTCTGAAAGATTAAGAACTAACAAACGGAGAGTTTGTGAAACAGACTATTTCAAGCCTCCGAATAGGATAATAGTTCGAAGTAGTTCGAAGTTGTGTATTGAATAGCTGAGTATTCGATGATTATTACAGGGAGAGAATGGGGGTATTTATAGGTAAAAATCTTAAGGAAAAGACCTTTTTACCCCTCAATTACAACCGACATAGTGGAAACTATTTTGGTATCCCTAATAGGGTTAAAATAGTAAAAGACTAATCTAATTAGAAAGAAGATAAATCTTCCATCCTCGCTGGCAGATAAGCTCTCTGAAGATTGAACCTTCGAAGTCATAGTCCGAACAGAAGCCTGCATGGATTCTCCGAGCTTGATCATATGCGAGGCCGAAGTTAATACTTGAACTTTGGTCTAGTAAATTGTCTTTGTCTTATAACTGTAGAGACCCTAGGGATGAAGTATTTTCCCCCAACAGGCTTGGGATAGGAATTTCCTGTAAGTGTCAGATGATGGTATCACACCAGTCAGCGAAGAGCCGCCCAAACTTATGCTATAAGGACATCATCAATGGAAACTTCGGCCAAGATGATGCCACGACCTATAAACCACTACGATGCGGGCGTCGGGCTAGGCGGTGAGTCGAGGTTAGCCTCCGCAATATACCACGCCTCCAATGATACGATATCGAGTTAAAAGGTTGCCACATCAAGAGAAAAGAGGCCGAGCGATGAGACTAAGGAAATATTTTTTGATCATTCGGATGAGGTACATAGCCGATGCCTATGGTGTCACCTTGAGATAGCTGATGCAAAGGCATCACCTTTATCCCCTAAACACAACAAGAAGACTTCAAGGAAAAGGAAACCGAGCGAAGTGACTAAAGAATAAAATTCTAATCACTCATACAAATAACATTCAGCCGATGCCCATGGCGTCATCTTGAGATGACCGGTGCGAAGGCATCGCCCTTAGAAAAAATCACCAAAAGTGAAAAGAACAGAACACAGAAGACTCAACAGGCAACAGTACAAGATATGAGAAATCGGTGATATATGTATTCATGATGTCTCGGATTACAAGGGGATACACTACAAAATCTCTGATCGGCGTGCGATGCACCCTCAGCGACTTCACCTTTGCAGAACACCCTTCCCCAGAGCGCGAGCCGACTAGGACTGCCTCCCATTCACCCATGCCATAGGAGTGGGGGCGCTGGTGCCAAGGTTCGTTGTGGCCGATACTGGTCCGTATCGTATCGGCCACCCATTGAAGCTCATGGAAGAGGCATCCTCATCAACATCCTGCAAAAGAAAAGTCCCAATCAGATGAGAAAATAGAAGCAACAAAAGGAAAAAGAGGATGTCAAGATACTCACATCAGGATCTGCCTCGATGCTAGTCGGATGAATCCGTTCCTAGTAGACCAACGAGGATCGGTTGAAGATGTGGATCTTCAACTCTCCCCAGCACTCACGGAAGGTGGAAGATGTCGTCCGACAAGTCGTCCAGGTAGCGACTCTTACGGAGGGTATTCCATCGGTCATATGGTAGAGGTGATCCCATTCCAGAGCACTCATGACCCTCACGTGGGCCTGAATTCGTCCGATGAAGAAGAGATGAGGGGGAAGTTGGTCGAAGCCCAACTTCCTTAAGAATGTCTATGGATGATAAAACTCATAAGAGCATCGCCGGGAATGGTTATTGGTGAAATTGACCAGGAGCAAGCAAGGAAAGGTAGCTACGGAGAAGATACAAAAGGACTCTTCGTCCCGGAATACGTTGGGAAAAACCAGTCGGTCAGGGAGTGCATACTCCGAGTGGAAACCAAAGGGAAACCAAACGGTCCGACTGGAGAATCCGAGATAGAAGCTTTTGAAAGATGCGGCCAAATCCGCAGTGGAGATAGGAATGGAAGGACGATACGAGGCCACTTTACCCAAGGAATGACACCAACAAAAAGTATGAGTGGCCGACTCTGAAAAGTTGGTGGGAAAGAGTGACTGGGAAAAAGGGGCCTCTCCGGTGGCATTAATAGTATAGGCATTCAACCAAAGCTAAAGAAGCCTCCAGGGACCCTGACGCTGGCCAATGAAGTAGCCAGCCGATAAGTCGACTGATACCAGGTGGAGGAGATGGTAGGCGACCCCAAGAACATAACAACCCAAGGGGATCCGCGCTTGGGCGGCAAGCCGTTCGACCAAGTGTTGGAATTGAAGGGCTGGGGCCAGGGCCGACACGCAGAAGAAAAATTCCAATAACCAAAGGATGGGGAAAGAAATGTGTTCGTGAGTGCCTATCGGGCCAACTTTATTGTTGTGCCTCCTGATGTATCGACACTAGTTATCGGCTGAATCGGTACCAAGATCGTATGATGGCTGGAAACAAAGGGAAAGGGGTGGACCGGTGAACTGATGTCGAGGCAAGTCAAGAAGTAGACGTCAAGCAAGGTGGGGCTCATCGGTCCATGGCCAAAGAGAAAAGCATTGAGATCATCGGACCAGAAGTAACATGATGCGGCCAACATTGGTTCATTCTAGAACGACGCGGCAAGGGAGAGACCGATGTGGTGACTGACATCAATCTCATCCCAAAAAGTGCAGTAAGTGGACGATACCTAGAGGTACCAGTCACGCTAGCCGATAATGGAGGAAGGAAAAAGCGTAAATCCAAGGTCCCAGTCGGAGGGACGCATGGGAGAACATTCGAAAGGGATTCAGCAGGTCTCAGCGTTTATAAGGTCAATTGGATCGTGGTTACCCAAGGGACCCAAAAAGATACTGTATAGATGGGTGGTGATCTGGATGAAGTCCTGATTCCAAATGGCCTATGATGGAGGAGGTGGTGCCCGGTCTTCCGTCAGGTGGGGGATAAACAACGATTTGTGGAGAACTCGACGTTGACGATCCGGCTTCCGATCCACGAGATTGGCCCTTGCAATTTCTACACCACTGCTCCATTGGTTATCAACCAAGCACAGCCTGATTGACCTCGCCAAGAAGGCTAATCCTTGCCCGTGAATCGAAGAACACAAGTAAGAACGCAGAAAACGCAATCGAATTGAAAATTCTATTGGATTCTGTGAATTGGGGTTCACTTACAAATCTGGCGAAGTGGCGGCTATCAAAGTAACGTGTAAACTAAACCCAAAAACCCTATATGGCTGTAGAAACACCTTATATAGTAGTTTGGGACGCACCCCTAATGGGCTCAACTGGATACACGACCCAAAGGCCCAATAACGCAGAAAACAGCTGCTGACAGATTTTGGACTCTATCATGTTTTGACGATTCCCGTTGATCTAGAACAAATTTTGAGATAAAACCAGATGAATTGGAAAGGTTATTAAGTTATCTTTCCGTGGATGAGTGGAACGTCAAAAACGGAGTCCGTATGTGACCTGGGCGACGATTTTAGTGCACGCTGCTCCTAGAATCCGAGTTGGACACGAATTGTAGTTGGATTGGACTCTCAAATTTGCTTTGACGTCCTTCCTGGTTCTTCTCTAACTCTTTGTTTATCTCCAAGTGATTTCATCATCTCTATGGTTCCTAACAATGATAATAATATTAGGTAATAATTTATTCTTAAGATAATATACTAAGATACTTAGAAACGAGTTGACTTGGAGATTTAATCGTCGTGCTTAAACTCGAATAATTGGATCTTAGTATTCTTGTATGGTTGTATCATTAGTAGGGATGTCCTCATCATCCTCCCCTTCTTGATTTGGAGTCGTCCTCGACTCAACGTCTATTGGTCCCCAATCAACTTCCATGATAATACAAGAGTTCCATATACATGCATCTCTTCTATTAATCCAAGAAAGTATTTCTAAAATTGAAAATGAATGCATCTCATGGTGTAGCATCTCAAGTTCAAATATATAAAATTAAATCTAACATGGAAATCATGCACCTTAACTTGTTTCCTCACAATCATGATCCTATCCCAACTGGTGATGTTCTCATCATTCTCCCCCTCTTGAAATAGAGTCGTCCTCGACTCATACTCACATTTTGCTCCCATGGTTGGTTTCAATTATATAACGTTAAATGTGGAACTATCCCGAAACTTGAGAGGCAAGACAAGTTTATATTTATGTAACTCAACATAAGATAAAAACTCGGGAGGCATATCAAATTTACACTTATGTAGCTCAATATGAGATAAATACTTAGTGATAACTAGGGGCAAAGTATAAACTATATTAGTAAGAGAATAATACAGAGTTTCACAAATCACAACATAGCACACATCTTGACTATGAATTTCAGTTTGATCAGTTTATGTGCAAGGATAGAAGAATCTTTTAATTCGATTTCATGCTAAATTTCAGATCTAATATCAAGTTGTTTACTCTCATTAGTTGCCGTCTCAATATCATCTTTAACAATTTCATCAGAAGTTGAAAGTAACAAAGTAGATTTCACATCCTCAGGCACAACGGTATAGTTATTAGTCCTATCATGTGAAGTGCATCATTATCAAATTGCAAAGGGCGTTTTATTATTTCAGCTGATGAAGCAACCTCAACGGGTACCTGTAAGGACTTTTTATCTGATACCTCAACTCATGCAGGGATGGAAGGCCATATGCTTGCTGATGTTTGTGCAAGTACATGTGTAGGTGCATGACGAACACTTGAAGAACAGAAAGTCTTGGTTAGTACCGGTGTGCTCGTCACTCGTGGTGGATAGGAGTCTCTTGCCTTGTATTGACGTTCCTGCAATTCTTTCTCTGCAATGATGGTAAGATGGAACAAACGACTAAGAATATTAAATTCTTTATAATAAATGATATCTTGAATCCCATCCCTCAATCCATCATAGAAGCGCCACATCGTGTCCTCCGAGTGCTCCACAACACCACAACGGGTCATGCTTTCTCGAAGCTCAGCATAATACTCTTTCACAGACATGTTACCTTGAACTAAGCATTGTAGTTTCTTACACAATTCACGATGATAAGAAGGAGAGACAAATTTACAACGCGTAGCTCTTTTTAAATGACCCCATGTATCATGTTGTAATTGAAGTTCACTTATATCTTCCCACCAGATTAAAGCACGGTTTTTAAACATACCAGTTGCTTGTTTACTCTATGTTGTTCACGAACTAGATATAAGTTAAATTTATGCTCTACGGTCATCTCCCAATCTAGGTATTCTTCAACATCATATTCACCATAAAAAGATGGGATGGTAAACTTACTTTTGATAGAAGAAACATTGTTACCATGATTATGATTTGTCGCACCTTCCATACTTGCCATAGTTATTAGAAAAGGAAAAACACTTGGAAAAAATATTAGCCCTATCAACTATTAGGTAGTGGAAGGTGTTCTCACTCACACTCAAGCTTCTTACCACAATCTTACAAGGTTCTTACCATCGCAGGGCAGTGGATGGCACAATCTTGGTCGTGGCACAATTCTTGACTGGTTGGTGTCTTCCAAAGAGAGTGGTATACGATTGCAAAGACTCAAGCTGCACTGATCAGAAGTATAAATGTGGAGTCTAGGCGGTTAAACAAGAGTAATCTATATGGTGGAACACGATTCATAAACAGATAGTAATATTAAATAAATGTCCAGAGTACTTGTACTAATTGATGGTTTGAATGTGATCCCTATGACAACAAGGCTTAAATGAGAGAGTGGTTGAGGCTCAAAGGATGGCTAATAGATTGATAAAATCAGCACAAAATAGTACCGAAAACAGCAACACACAAAACTAATATCTTCCAAGCGTATCCCTAAGTGCTCCTCCTTTTTTTGATATTTTTCTTTTTTCGATATTTTTTACTCTTTTTGAACTCATTTTTTGACACTTCTTTTTTTGACTAGGAGCACAAAGAATACAAACCAAGAAGATGTGATACAATTTTGCTGCAAAGAAGTGCTATGTAGATAAATGAAGATGAGCTGAAAAATCTGCGCAAGAAACTTCAGGGCTAGAAAACTCGATCTTTCCTGCCAAATTTGGAAAAACTAAATCGAAAAACTTAGGTAACTAGGAAAACTAGATATAAATTTTTCTGTAGATTTCGAAAATGTATTTATTTTCCTTATTCGGAGTCCCGCATGCAAAAGATATGACTGTTTTATCAAAGGCAGTATGAATCAGGGTTTTGAGGTTCTAGTTCGGACGCGAATTGCAAATCAGAGGGGATTTATGGTGGTGTCTAGTATAAGGGATTTAGAAAAAGGGATCTCAATACTAACCAGCAACCGGACTTGACCAATGACAAACTCAAAACTACGGACTCTGAAACCAAAACGTGCAAACGCTAGGGATGGTCTTGGTTTGGGGGAAACCTATGACTACAAATTTTTTTGTTGGATTTTCATGGACTATGGGATGAATATGAAATAAATCTAATCTAAGATACATGAACCTGATGGTAAACCAAGCTCTGATACCTCTTGATGGAGAAGGGGGTGCCCGATCTTCCGTCAGGTGGGGGGGTCAACAATGATTTGTGGAGAACTCGACGTTGACAATCTGGCTTCCGATCCACAAGATCGGCTCTTGCAATCGCTAATCCACTGCTGTCCGTTGGTTATCAACAAAGCACACCTGATTGACCTCACCAAGAAGGCTAAATCCTTGACTGCAAATTGAAGAACACAAGCAAGAACGCAGAAAACCAATCGAATTGAAATTTTATTGGAATCTGCGAGTTGAGGTTCACTTACAAATCCGGCGAAGCAGCGACTATCAAAACAACGTGTAAACTAAACCCCAAAATCCTAGATGGCTGTATGAAACACCTTATATAGTAGTTTGGGACGCACCCCTAATGGGCTCAACTGGATACACGGCCCAAAGGCCCAATAACGCAGAAAACAGCATGCTGACAGATTTTGGACTCTATCTTGTTTTGACGATTCCCGTTGATATAGAACGAATTTTTAGATAAAACCGGTGGCATTGGAAAGGTTATTAAGTTATCTTTCCGTGGATGGGTGGAACGTATAAATGGAGTCTGTATGCGGCCTGGGCGATGATTTTAGTGCACGCTGCTCCTGAAATCCGAGTTGAACACGAATTGTAGTTGGATTGGACTCTCAAATTGGCTTGGACGTCCTTCCTGGTTCTTCTCTAACTCTTTGTTTATCTCCAAGTGATTTTCATCATCTCCATGGTTCCTAACAAGATATAATATTAGGTAATAATTTATTCTTAAGATAATACTAAGATACTTAGAAGAGTTGACTGGAGATTTAATCGTCATGCTCGAACTCGAATAATTGGACCTTGGTATTCTTGTATAGTTGTATCATTAGTAGGTGTTGGCGTAAAAGATTACGCTAACAGGTTCTCTAAGATTAACAACTAACAAACAAAGAGTTTGTGAAGCGGACTATCTCAAGCCTCCGAATAGGATAATAGCTCGAAGTAGTTCGAAGTTGTGTATTGAATATTTGAATATTCAATGCCTATTACAGGGTGAGGATGGGGGTATTTATAGGTAAAAACTTTAAGGAAAAGTCCTTTTTGCCCCTCAGTTACAACCGACATAGTGGAAACTATTTCGGTACCCCTAATAGGGCTTAAAATGGTAAAAGACTAATCTAATCAGAAAGAAGATAAGTCTTCTGTCCTTGTTGGCAGTTGTCCACTGTGGAAATTGAACCTTTGAAGTGTATCTTCGAACAAGAGTCTGGACGGATCTTCTGGACTTAATCCTATGCCAGGCTGGAGTCAAGTCTTCACTCTTCGGTCTGGTGAATTGTCTTTGTCTTACAACCTTGAAGATCCTGGGGATGAAGTATTTTCCCCCAATAGTAGGGATGTCCTCATCAGCCTACATGTAAGAAAATGGTTTAGAAGAAGGATGAAAACCATGAAGAAAAGGGAAAAGGCCAAACAAATAAAGGAGCAGAGACGGTGGTGTGACAAGAAGAAGGTGGCAAGACGGTGATGATAAGAAAGCACTAGAAGCTGATGACTATGGATTAAGAGCTGGAGTGGTATGATAGAAAGCATGAAAGAAAATATGGAGGAGACTAGATATTAATTGACCACGGTGATTATTCGGCTGATGATAATGAATGTGAGATTATCGTGTGAAAACTTGATGACATAGGCAATTATGATTGGTAATTTCAACGTATCAGTTATCCCTGAACACTCTGAAACTGGGGGCATGTTTTGATGCCAATATTTGGTAAAGCATTGATGCCAATATTTGGTAAAGCCCAAAAGCCCACTACGGGTTGCCGCACGGTCGACAAAAGGTCAAAGAGGATCTGGTCAAAGAAAGTCATAGGAGGTCATCCGCAACAACTGCATGATCAGATAGGGGAGCCGATAGAGATAAGAGCAAAACATGGTTACAGATTTATCCAGAATCAGCTAGATAAGTTACTTGGACGACAAGTCTACGGACTATAATATGTATCCCCTTAGGTTAGATTAGGTAACTCTCGTCAACCAATCAATTGGCACATCGCCACCCTTGAGCCCCAAGGTTATTCGGTGGGACTCGGGCGCTCGGAGCTAGTCTGCATCATTTTGATCTCCGGCGAAGAGGTGAGTCCCGCCACTCCTAACTTCCATACCAACTAGGTTAGTATCCTCACAAATGCATCATTTCAGTTCGATCTCTTGAGGAGAATGGTGAAACAGTATGGTCACCGATTGTTTTCAGTATTTTGCTAGGTCTAAGGCTGCATCAGTTAGGTTTGATCTCTTAGATTGATGTGATCTGGGTCTGATAGTCTGAGGCTTCATCGGTTAGGTCCGACATCTCTTTCTATTGTATCTTTTTCATGTTGTATACTGTTCATCTAAATAAATTTTGCTCGATTCGTTGATATATTGTTCATATCAATGTGACTAGCTACTTGTTGGCGTAAAGGATTACACTAACAGGTTTCTCGAAGATTAAGAACTAACAAACGAAGAGTTTGTGATGCGACTATTTCGAGCCTTCGAATAGGATAATAGCTCGAAGTAGTTCGAAGTTGTGTATTGAATAGCTGAGTATTCGATGCCTATTACAGGGTGAGAAGGGGTATTTATACGTAAAAACCCTAAGGAAAACATTTTTACCCCTCTATTACAACTGACATAGTGGAAATGATTCGGTACCCTCGAATAGGTTAAAATAGTAAAATCTATCCAGAGAAGATAGATAAAGCAGATGTCTTGTCAGTCTTGTTGTTTTCCATTATAGTGTCATAGTGTTCGGAGGATACCTCCGAATTAGGATTCGAAGTACCCTTCGGCTTGGAAACTTCATCATCTTGGAAACGAACTTGGGTTTATGATGATGAATTGTCTTTGCCCGTTGATCTTGAAAACCCCGAAGATGAAGTATTTACCTCCAACATTAGCCCCTCGAATACGCTTCTCCAATTTAACCTGGGTAGCAGGAGAGCAGTATACGCAAGAAATATTTTCATATTCAGGGACTTAGAAAATTTGAAGGCATTATAGTATATCCGATGAAAGCTTCAAACCGGACTCCTGTGTGAACGCTTCACAGGGGAATGAACCGTTGTGGAGGCGGAACGTCGTGAGGAGCCGTTAATTTCGAGCCACTACTTTTCAAGTAGCTGTTAGGCTCCTGGAAAAAGTAACAGTCAAAACTTTACCACGAGTTCACACCTTTTCACTTCCTGGTCCCACCTGTCGCGACAGAAGTCAAACCTACAATGCGAATGCACGATCGAAACGCAGTAACTAGCGGAAAAGCTATAAAAGGGGGGTCGAAGCCCATCGAAATTTTTAAAGAGCTTGGCTTCTGAAGCTTTCTTACTTCAA